>CM061121.1:0-495197 GCA_030770115.1 Daphnia galeata
AATGCATTTAATTTTTAATTTGAATTTGCAGCGCTCGTGGCAGAGCAAGAAGACTTGCCGTTTACCGAATTGGGAATTTGCCCGGATGTTATCATGAATCCCCACGGGTTTCCTTCTCGAATGACAGTTGGAAAACTGATTGAACTCTTGGCTGGAAAAGCAGGTCTGCTGGAAGGCAAATTCCATTACGGCACTGCATTCGGCGGATCCAAGGTATAAATGGTTTATTGTTAATGTGGAATCGTTAATTCTGATTTCATTTTTTCATTCAGGTCCAAGATGTCAGCGAGGAATTGATTAAACACGGGTATAATTACCAGGGAAAAGAAACCATGACGTCTGGCACAACTGGAGAGCAGTTAACGGCCTATATTTATTTCGGACCGGTACTAAAGTGAATATTTTCTCTTTTGATTTAATTATGTTAACCGCTTTTTGTTTAGGTTTACTACCAAAAGCTAAAGCACATGGTAATGGACAAGATGCACGCCCGTGCCCAAGGACCGAGAGCTGTTCTTACTCGTCAGCCGACAGAGGGTCGAGCTCGTGATGGTGGACTCCGTCTTGGTGAGATGGAGAGGGATTGTTTGATCGCGTACGGCTCAAGGTTAGAAATATTCTCGATCTTCATTTTAGTTTATTTTTCTAAACTTTTTTACATTTCTTTTTATAGTATGCTGCTGTTGGAGCGTTTGATGATCTCGAGTGACGCCTTCAATGTCGACGTCTGTAACAAGTGCGGATTGCTTGGGTATTTCGGATGGTGTCACTACTGTCGATCCAGCGCTTCAGTATCTTCTATCCGGATTCCGTACGCCTGCAAGCTGTTGTTTCAAGAGCTCCAGTCCATGAATATAGCTCCGCGTCTGAAATTGGAGAAGTACTTTTGAGTTTGACTTAAATTATGTTCTCCTGTTAGTTTGTTCACAAATAAAGGCAGTTGAATCTTACAATTTTCCCTTCGTTTGATTTTTTCCCGCCTTTTACCTTAGAAATAATTTGGATTGGTAATCGATGAAGCTCTTTCAAAAAGTTTGCTTCATGTAAATTATTTTCTTTATGGCGAAAGTTACTGACCAGTGAACACTGAACGAACAGTCAGTTATTTTTAAAAATACCGCTCATTTTTTTTCCTATCGAATTAAAAACAAAACACTTGCGTACATTTTTAAACCATATTTCGTCTGCTAGCATGTCCAGTAGGCCTAAGTCTAGTGACAAGTCAGTCTCAGACTCAGTGATTCTTTAGAGGCATTTTTAAATCATTAAACATTACAAATATGAGATCATTTTCGACCTTTTCTTGTTAAAATCACAACATTAAAATGTTATTGTTGTGAAGTTATTGTGTAAAGTTTCCTGCTTGTTTGGAATATGAAGCATCAGCAGTTCAGCACATGCATGGCACATTTTTAGCAACTGCTCATTATTGGTGTTTTTGAAGTTGATGCTTTTTGCCATCCTTTTACAGTGTAAGATATTCTGAAGAAATTGTTAATTAATATCTGATTTTTATTGGATACTATTTGTTCCAATGTTACAATTTGATGTACTTTTCTGCCGTTTATCTTGTTTTAGTATAAAACCATTAGCTGGCTATTATTTACGTGTGAATGAAATTCGAATCTAATGAAGTTGTTATCTTTTTGTTCCATTTCACAATTTAAGGTCTCGAAGAAACTGATTTCCTATAGTAGATGTTTACAGCAGGCTAAGCACTCTATATTGGCAGTAGCTGGTAAAATTTGTATTAAATTGAGAATGTTTGATAATTCAGCCTAGTCTAATTACATCAAATTCTTAAATATTAATTTCAGGAAATTTAAATGATAATTTTTGAGCCCCACATCTTTACGTCTCTGTTGAGGAGTAGGACCTATTATTGTTTTTAGCCTCCTGCCCTGAGGTAACTTGAGAAACACCTTGTGAGAATTTATGTGAAATCAATCACATTCTGGTGTCTTAATCATTTTATTAGACATCACACTCAGCATGAAGGAAGATGCATTTGATGCTCAACCAGCAATATGACATACTAGAAGACTGGATCGAAAAGCTCAGAATTTCAGAATCTAACCGTTAGTGCCAGGACTGTCTTTGGCTCTTTTTAGTAGTCCCCTTGACTCGGCCATTTGTTAGTTCCATTTGGCCGTAGCCATTCTCCAGTTGACATTGCGGGTCATGACGAACGATGGATGGATATCCGCCACCCGGAATCCAGATTCAAACAATGCTTCTCAAGGTAGGTAACTCTAAATTTCCTTTATTAAAAATATTAAGGTAGTATTAAAGAACTCAAAGACCAAGTAATAAAGCTGACAGTAATTGTATTTAAAAAAAGTAGTTTACTAAAGGACTACATGGTATCTTGTCCCTTTTATTCCATTGTATTTTTACAAAAGGTTTTGTCATCTGTTCCTGATATTCTTCTTCTTTTTTTATGAATTAATTTGGACTATCTTTTATATCATAGGTCCTGTCAGCCTTGTTTAGTCCAGTGCATATGGTTTCCTGGTTCCCGTCTTACAGTCTAATGGTCTATTAGTTATTAAGTGAGCTCTTGATAGGTCAAATGTTGGTTTGACATGTAGGGCTCTGAAGTATTTGATGCATTGAATTATAATTTGACACTTTGTGTAATTTCAATTTTATTAAAAAGCTTATGACATTTTGTAAAATATAACAGATATATGATCTATGAAAATCCATTAACTTGACAAAAAAACAATTTCTTTAAACAAGACTAAATAAAATTTAATTGAAAAAGGGTCTGGTTCAGTGCCAAGTTTAAATTTAAGCCAGGAAGAATGCTCCATGTTAGCTAGTTTGTTTGTCAGTTGCAACTTAAGGAAAACTAGTCAACTAAAACAAACTGATTTAGTAAACCTGCATAGCAATCTCACTAGTCTTTCTGTGCAGTTGTCAAAGGGCAAAGATTTCGGAAAACGTCGAAAAATGTGATACTTCACGCTCAAGATGGGAATACCTGAAACAGACGTACAAGTTAAGTTTTTGGAATAAAAATACAAGCTATAAAAAAATAAAGTCAATTACCTCATCCAGTTAATATAGTCTACTGAATTTCAGTCGAATTACAAGATAATTTGCACAAAATTACAGAGAAGTCAATGTGTCTTGTGTCAAAGAAGGAAAAATCAATCCAGCAGACGACAAGTGTCGCAAGCATTCGTCTGCTGTTTGTTTTGGCAACAAATGTGTCAGTTGCTGGTGTTGTGAATTATGTGATTTAAACGTCGTTCGTCACTCAGTTTGACAGTGTTTTGATTGTAAAATTAGTTACATAATTTCTTAACGACGATTTCGTGTTTTACATTCACATACGCGACTCTGATTTGTAGTGAAGAATGCACGTTTGTGAACCAAGTACTTTAAATCACTTCCAGGATAACTTCAGGCTAAAATTGTCAAGTAAGTCTTATGTGATTATTCATGTTTATTAGTTAGAGAACAAAGTTCATTTTTCAGATTTGAAAAAAACAACACCGTTCTGTACTTCCGGTTTCTAAAAGTGCTTGTAGCTAAGTAACCATTGAGCTGACGCAAAAAAGAACTCGATTTTCGTGATCCTCGTGTAATATAGGGTATAGCTCACGTTTCCATCCAAAATACCCGAAAATCGTCGAAAATCGCAAAAATCGACGTACTAGAGTTCAGAGAAATTTTTTTTTGGGCCATGTCATGGATTTCGTTTAAGATACATCTGTCCTACCTGAAATTTGATGGGGATCACGAATCTGTAAGTTTTTTTTACCTCAGCTCAATAGTTGAGGAGCTATCGGTCTATTTCCGGTGTACTTCCGGCCAAAATTGAGTTTTCGAATTTCCCAAAAGTAAAAATTGAGCTTTGTTCTCCACACAGTTTATATCAATTTAAGCATATTTTAAGTAAAGAATAAGTAGTCTATTTAAGATTTATTCGTGTGTAAAGAATTGCTGGATTGGAATCCAGTCTGTGGGATGAGTGTCTAAGGACTGACACTAGATGTCTCTGACTGATATTGTTTTCGTCTTGGGAAAATGGCCGTTCTTGTGTGCCTTATTTTCTCGACTTTAATATTTGCAATATTTTGGATTAATTCATTGAAATATTCGTAAGTAAGTTAACCTAAAGCATTACTGTAAAAATTTATTTAATAAAATGCCCAAATTCTACTCGAAATTGAAGAAAATGTGTGTATGGTATACCCGAAATCTGTTGTCATTTCAGGTCTGACAAAGTATATTGGCTACTTAAACAACTAGTGGCTCAATGTTCCTGATTAAATTCCTCCCTTCTGCTGCACAAATACAACTTTGTTACCTAACAGTTGTAGGATTACATGTTCTCCATTGGTAAGAGTATTTTTGAATTCCAAAGTGCCTGATATGATTACAAGTATAACCAACCTGCAATTGTCACTTATTTGCCAGGTTCCTTATCATCTCTGGCAGGAGCTTCAAAACCACGAACAAAGGAAGTCTGGAGCAATGTATGTGTCACCCAAGAAAACCTGATTGGTATTACTGTCTGTAAGTATGATTGACCTATCTCTATTTCGAAGAACCTGTGTTTGTCAACTCCTTTTTCTTTAGTGCTTCTGGTAATAACCAAAAGGATGCAGTCTACATGAACATCAAGAGTATCAGCCCTTCTAGGATAAGCCTAAAATACCCCATCGTTATTGCCCAAGTAAGTTGGAATGCCATAAATATTCATCATTCTAAAGACTGTTTATTAACTCTTTATTTTTTATTTAGTCATTTCGGTAATAACCGTGCAGCCTTCATGGACATCGAAAGAGCGTCGGCCCCTCACAATCATCAACATGGATCTTCTACGGTTCTCCGTCTTGGGGAAAAAAGCTACAGTCATCATCATCTCACTTGAATTGCCATCCCATTATATCACTCATCGTCATCCCATCTTCTGGATCAGCTAGGAAAACCTTACTGGAATTACCCTGTGTAAGTCTGCTTACAAAATCTCTAAACTAAGTAGAATTGTTGTTAACTTATTTTCTTTATGTAGCCATTTCGGTAATAACCAGGAGGATGCAGCCTACAAGAACATCGAGAGAACCCTTCCCTTCTTCAAGTTGTCAACGTGGATCATCATCATCATCTCATCTTGTATTGCTTTGGTATCTATGTTTTTGTTAGTTTATCCGTTGGCTGCCACGCCTTTGTTCCTCCATGTTAGCTTGTTCCGCCGAAAGGCGTGTCTTAGTGTGCACCATAGGGACTTCCCCCTTGTCGATGTGGTGATGGGTTGTAGATGCGTGCACGCTATTTACTACTCCTATCACCGTGTCAGCCCGGACTTGTCAGCAATGACAAGTCCCACTTTGGTCGTGGATCCTTCGGACACGGCGAGTAGTAAGTAGAAGAGCAACTTACGGGTTGTATGGCGTGGCAGCCAACGGGTTAACTATAAGTGTATGTATGTTGTGTATAATTGTATGTATGTCATGTATGTCAAATAGTGGAGGAATTGTGGGTGGAGGTGGGACCAATAAATCACAATTCTTTCTAATCTTTATATTTTCTTATGTTATTTTCCACATGATATACTTTGCACAATAAAAAAGAACTTTTCATAACATAAAAGAGACTATCTTATTTCCTCTAGATTCAAAGTACAAGTTAGTCAATTAAATACTCAGTAACAAAATGAAAGTTAGAAATGGCTAGTTATTTTTTCCCTCTTCTTGTATTACGAGGTCCACAGCATGACACCAACTGTTGCCACGATTTCTCCTCCATCCTCCAGTCAGGAATACTACAAGTCAAATAAAACATGATTATTGGCAGCTCAAAGAGGAAAGTCATCACGTAACACAATGGACCTAGATGATACTGAGAATGCATACAACAAAGTCTACTAATGTTTGAAGAAAGTAGTTCTAACTTTTAGTTTAAGATAATTTTGAGCAGAAAGGCAACTTTGATCATTTTTAAAAGCAACAGTGCTGTACTGCTGTATCAGTTTCCGAACATAAAATTGCAGAAAGTGTCAATTACAAGGATTACAAGTCAAGACTTCCAACATTTGAAATTGACAAAAAATTTCTGAACTCACTAATTGAAAATTCTATGCAGAATAGCAGTGAGAAACATATAATAGTCGATGTTGAAACTTGAAAGGTAATAAAAAGGATACTCAAGAAATCAATTCAGAAGATCAACGTTCCAGCACAGACCAAGAATAGAAAGACTGTTATCGGCCTATACGTCCCCATAAATGATGCTCGTGTTTGCCGCAAGTTGGCGCTGCCTCTGCAGCCCGTACTTTTTTGCGGATTTTTCCCTTTCCCTACTGATTCAATGCTTCACACACCCGGGATTTGTGAATAAACTATGATAGCTAATTTTTTGATTTTTATTTCTTAATTATAAGCAAAAATTCTTTATATCCCCTTATTCATTTGAACTGTATTGGCCCAGCCTTATATATGCATAAAAATTTCTGTACAAAACCTCATTTTTCCCTCGTTTTCTTCATTGGTACAGCGTTTCACGATAGAAGTAAATAGCCAAGAAAACGAGAGGAAAATGGGGTTTTGTACCTAAATTTTTATGCATATATAAGGCTTGGCCAATACAGTTCAAACGAATAAGGGGATATAATGAATTTTTGCTTATAATTAAGAAATAAAAATCAAAAAATTAGCTATCATAGTTTATTCACAAATCCCGGGTGTGTGAAGCATTGAATCAGTAGGGAAAGGGAAAAATCCGCAAAAAAGTACGGGCTGCAGAGGCAGCGCCAACTTGCGGCAAACACGAGCATGATTTTAAGCATCCTCTCAGCAGAGATAGGCCGATGTCAGTCTTTCTATTCTTGGTCTGTGGTTCCAGAAAACCGGCCATCTTCGACGAAAACCACGCGATAACGAAGCAGACGAAGAAAGAAAGAGAATAATTCATGATGTAGTTCATAGTTTCTCTACCAGGTGTCATTGTCTCTGATGAAGAGATGAATAGCGGGCTTATGGCTCTATTCAAAAATTGCGTTTCTTTTTTAACTTTTAAACAACAAACCTAAAATACTGATATAAATTAAACCGTAATACAAAAGAGTTTTGTCAGCCAAGGCCGATTCGAGACGAACGAACCAAATCTAAACGGAAAAATCTAATAGATTTTTCAACCAAATTCTTGATTCAAAGTTGTGACAATGCACATGAACCACAAGTTCTTTCTCGACTTTCACTTCTGAACACCACTGCCTTCTCCTTATTTGGCTCATGAACTGATCGATTGAGCATCATGAACCTGCGTTGCCCATGATGCTCAACAAGATGAACGTCCTGGCTTCAACACAACAAGATGTCACAGAAACACTGGGACAGATTAGTATAGAAAGAAGTAGAAGAAGGACGTTTTGTATCACAACACCAACAACACTGACACAAATGCTGTCATAATAACATGCAGACGAGAGTTTTACAAAAATAGAACTATACAAGTGAACCTATGACACTAAGAGTTCTTGCTTATTGTCACGATATTACGTCACACAGTCACCAGTCGCATGATAACATTAGAAGAGCAGTACGAGACATTCAAGCCTGAAGTGAGTGAACTGAAGTGTTGTTTACTTTGGAAAGCAGACGAATTTTTAATGAATCGATGAACATGTTAAATATCGATACAGACATACATACTCGATCACAACCGGATAAGATTTCGATAGATTTTAATTAACTTAGACCATACCAAGATTGATAATAAATAAGATTCCAAAAGAATTTGATTTTGTAGGATAACCATTAACCAGTGCCATACTGCGCACTGTGCAACTGCACAGGTGTAGTTTGAACAGGTGAAAAGACTAATCCAAGAATTTGAAAAATAATCTAGTGACCTTTTATTCCATCGGGTATTGCTTAAAGTCTACAATTTCAACTTTAAAAGTTTCATCAGTTCCGGTCGTACAATTTTGCCTAAATCATTCCGCGGGATTTTCTCGATGAATCGAATCCCGCCACGCAATTTCTCTTCCTCCATAACTTTCCCTTTTTTTGTAAGAAAAATAAAACAAAAAGATTACCAATAATCTCTCGATTAATTGCGGTGAAGTCATGTACCGTTGGTGTAATCGATTAATTCCTCGGCAGTCACTTTGGAATCCTCGGACAAAACGACGAACGCCAATGGTCTTTCGCCGTCGTCGTCGTGAGGTAAACCGACAACAGCCACGTCCTCGATGGCCGGATGAGTCATCATGTGTTTCTCGATGTTAGTCGGTAACATCTTTTTAGAGAACATTAAAATTTAGTCCATGAAAACTATTAAACAAAAGTTCACATACGCTGATGTTGCAATATTTGATGAGCTCCTTGTATCGTCCGATGACAAAGACTTGCTCATTCTCGTCATAGTATCCTTTATCTCCCGTGTGGGCCCATCCATTTCTCAGGAAATTCGCAGTTTCCTATTCATACAATTAAAGAAGATTATAATTGGAGCAGTGATATAAAGTTTCTATATTTTATCGCCACTTACTTCCGGTTTGTTGAGGTACTCGGTCAACATAAACGGCGATTTCACGCAAATTTCCCCGACTTCATTAGCTCCCAGTTTTTCCCCAGTTTCATTATCAATTACCTGAATCATTTAACTCATTTAAATAAATTAAGAGTAAATGACGTTGAAATTTGATCACCTTGAGTTTATACATCGGATTGATGAATCCGACCGAACCAAATACATGTCCTTTTAATTAAAATTAGATCGCTTAATTGGTACAACATTTAAGACGTTATTTCAAATTACTATCGATGGATTTAGCGACGACTTGCTCTCTATCCATTCCAAAATAATCCGCTGGATTGGGTCGTCGGTTCTGACATATAAGTCCCGTCTCGCTCATCGCGTACACCTGTAGGACGCAAACACCTCAAAAATCAATTAAAAACTACTTAATTGGCCTTTCTATGAATCTGTTTGTTACATTGTTCAAGAAGATCATGTTAGGAAATCGATGGAATATTTGACGCTCGTAGATCGGATTTATCAGCGATCCAACCACCGTAATGCTCAAGACGCTCGACAAGTCGAAACGATCCAGATCCGGATATTTGCACAGCCAGGCGATATGAGAAGGAAATATACTAACACCTCGAGGCTATTTGAAATTCACCAAAAATAATTATTTCATTCAAAATTATTTAAAAAAAGGTTTTCAATTACTTTGACTCTATCGATGGCGGCCAAAAGATCCTCTTCGCTGAAATTGGATAAATTGTACAGATCGAAATGGCACAGGGAGGAGCCAACAGCCGTCGACAATCCGCCGGTGTTGTTCATGTTGTTGATGAGGAGAAATTTGGTCCCGCCCACATTACCTGAAGGACTGTCATCAAAAATAAACAAAATCTAAAAAAATTCAACTTAAAAACCCCAAGTTAAGAATAATTTGACTCACTTGAAGCGCAAAAACCATCCGATGATGGACCGATGGGACAAAACGATACATTTGGCCGCTCCCGTTGTCCCGCTAGTATAGGCCAACCAGGTCATGGAATTCCCATCGACATCATCAAGATTTTCGGGATAGTCTTATTATTTCATCAGAATAATATCAAATTAATCAGAGCGAAACATTGGCGGGAAATTTGAATGTGTACCATCTCCAGAGTTTTCCAGCAATTCACTAAACAGAGTGCAACCATCAACCGGTTTATCTCCAATCACGAAAACCTCTCGTACAAAGTCCAATCGTTTTATCGCTTCGACTACGCGGCCAGCTCTGGCGTAATCGGTCAACACGTATTGGCTACCCATCTCGCGAATGCGCAATTCAATCACATCTAAAATAAATGAAATTAAACAAGTTTTTTGAAAATTCATCGTGAAAAAGGAAAAGAAAATGGAAACTATTTACCTTGCTGTAAATTGACACTCAAACACGCCAGGGTGCCTCCGGCTCTCCAGACGGCCATGGACATCAAAGGCATTTCAATGTGGTTGCCGCCGATAACAACCAAGCTGTCGCCCGTTTTCAATCCTCTTTGGCGTAGCCCAGACGCCACCAATTTCATGTTATTCAACAACTGGCTGTATGTCATCGATTTACCTGTCGATACATCCGTCTACATTAACAATAACAAGAATTAAATTCAATTTCAAAGTATAGAAAAGTTTAATTTTACCAGCCAATTGCAATCGCCGTATTGTGTCAAGTTCCTCCGGATCGAGTTCTCGATGTAAATTCCTAAAGGAACATCCGGAACGACGAAGTTGTCATCCACTCCTTCAGCTATCAATTCTCCGTCGACAATTGGCATTTTGGTAGGGAAAGAAAAATTAAAATCAAACCTTCACTGTGAAACATCCGTCGCCAACTGATTTTACAAACGAAATTATAATGGTGTTTATGCCAACGTCTAGTCCCTCACAAAACCCTGAGGCTGAAATGGGAGTGTTCATACCAGAATAATTCTCTAACATAATCAAACAAAAAATTCGGACCAAGGTCTACAACTCAATTCTATCGCACGCACCAATTTTCACATTATCTAATCGCAGCAACAAAAATAATTCTACTCCCATTTGACAGTATTTTCGCTTTTCTTTTTATCTCAATGCTCACACCATGATGGGTGTTTTGTATTGGTTTGGACAGAGGAACAGGATTTTAAAAAGGGAGGGAGGAAGCTTCAAGTATGAAGGGGCAGCATTGCGGATCACGTACACAAAAAACAAAGAAAAAAAGATCGACAAATTTTTTCATGGTGGGGAGGGGGGGGGGAGACAAAAAAACGACTAAATCTTGATCCGTCATAGGAGTTCTAATTTGCCTTGCAGAGTGCGGAATTTGGCGATGAGACCGGCCGATGTGGCGTGAACCGTACAGAAGAGATCCGTCAGGTACATTCCCGCAGCTTCGACGCATTGGCCAATCAGAGCGCGACGATCAGCAGTCGGCACCAACGCAGTCATTCCGCCGGATGAAGAATCAACCGATCGGTTCAACATGTCGGCCAACACTTTGAGCAAATGATTCGGATTGTCCTCCGCCTGCCAAACAGCGTCTTTAGCTCCGTACAGCCGGTGGTAAGTGGCAAACAGGCGCTGGAAAGACACTCCAGCTGTCAACATGGTCATGATGGACACCACCCAACCTGTCAATTTGAAAAAGATTAACTAAAGAATGCAATCAAAACAAAATTTCCATCAATAATTCACCTGGAAATCCGGATCGAAAACGTTTCCAGCGTCTTGACAAGAAATCCAGGGGAAAAAAACTGCTCTGATTGAGCATAAGTGCGTCCCAGCGTTTTCATTTTGCTCCCCAGAGTGGCCAATTTAGTCTCAGCATCGGCATTAACCAGTTTCTTGACTTTGGCGTTGATGACGTTCTGCCAAATGTTGGTGACCAGGGCCGCGTCGTAATGATTGGCGCAGTGCAAAATGGCCAATTTGCATTCCCACAGACCAAGAGGCTCGGCAAACTGTTCGTAGAGTTGTGTCACGTCCAGCAAGTCGCAATTCAATCGACTGATGGTGTCCGCATCGCGATTGGGCATCCTAGAAACGGCCTCAAGGATTTGAGATTGAACTTTAGCCACGTCCATCTTCTCTTCCATCTCGTAGAGGAATTGGCCCTGGACGGCGTTGCCGAATGAACTCGTTTCGGCCGCTCTGGCGCAGACAATGGCCCTCGAAAGGTACTCGATCCTCAACGGCAAACTAATGGCCGTACTGTGAGCGTCGGCAAGGCGTGAAAGAACCCTAGCGGCAGCGATAAACTGTCCACTCTTCTCGTAAAACTTCCAGAGCAAGTCGTACTTGGCTACTAGTTCCGTTTGTTGTTGTCCATTCTGAATAAATCAATTAAACCATCGCATTAGTCAAATTCAATATTCACAAAAATTTGAATGTTCAAATAATTTACCTGGACGGCAGTTTGTCTCTTGAGGTAATTCTCCTAATGTGGCGATTGAATTTCCAGCAATTTGTCGTCCCATTTGTTGTCCGTCTGCCAATCGAACAAGGCAACAAGGCACAGTTCATTACCGACTGCAAAGCCAGCGAAAGGGTCTCATCGGCCAATCGTTGAGCTTCCAACGGACTGTGTCCTTCGTCATTCTCCAACGGAGTCGTTTGCACCATAGTTCCAGGTGAGGGAGGGGCAACCTTCTCACTGATGGCGTCCGTGCTGGCCGCATCATCCAAGTATCGATGGATGAAGGAGTTTCTAAGGCCGATGAAAGTGTCCGAGCTGGAAAGAATCATACTTGTTATCGGTCAGTTAAAAATCAGCCAAAAGTACTAGTTTCATACAATTCAAACGCTAACGTTTTCTTTCCAGTTTTCCAGTCTGGAAAGAACATGAACAACAGAAGTTACAGAACAAGGGCTTGAAGAAGACAACAAAATTTGTTTGCATTTGAAGAAACCAAAACAAAACGCATCTAGCGGTAAAAAACGAATCTAGTCACACTGCCATCTAACGACCCCAAAAATGTAAAAGTTGACGGACGGGGAAGATTTCAAACGGTTTGTCGAGTCTGAGAAAAAGTCCTGTCGAGTTTTCATTTGCGTGGCTAATAATCAAGAAAACGGTCGATCAGGTTGAGATCGTGCAATGAAACAAAATATTAGCCCGACACGTCGGCAGTGAGATATGACAAATGTCCGCCTCTCAGCCGCCACGGCCATCCGGTAACTAAACAAGTCAAATAAATCTTTACTAAAACAAATTTTTTACACCCAATTAAGAAAAAGAGACAAAATGTAAACGAATACAAATGACTGGAAAAAACGTCCAGTTTTTAGTTTCACTCACTTCTGTTTAACCTAATGTAAAATAGGTTGTTTGAATTTTTTGACTGAAAGAAAAAGTTGTCGCGATTGGTTGCTGGACCGCGGATGACTTATCAGTAGTTGCTCAACAGTTGGTTAAACGAAAGACTGAAAGTCAAGGCTACAAGTCTCAATTCAGCAGTCGCGGTGAAAAGTTGGAACTAGATACACCAACCAGTGTAGTGTTCACACAGTTAAGAATAAAAATCAGTTGTTTTTTGGTGACACGAAACAAAACGGTTATAGGGCGTCTTTACGGGCTACACCCCATTTGATGAATCTTCATAACTATCCAAGTGACGAGTGTTTTTGTTCTTTAAAAAAAATTCTACTATCGAAATCTGTCGGCAGTCGTCAAATTCTAACTAGCAACCTGCAGCTGATGAGGAAAGTGAAATTGACTCGTGTGGAAGGAAGAGAAAGTGCCAACGTAAATTTAAGAACGTTATTTAAAACTCTGTTCCACGATAAGACGAACAAAGTTTAAAAATCGTGTAGTATTGAATCAACCGAATTAGTTCAGCCACACTGTCAAACGACGCGCCCTGAAAACAGTAAAAAGCAGAACGTCAAGACGTGATAAAAAATAATCATGGAAATATTCATAGCGTTAGCAATAGTCGCATTGTCACTCATATTTGTGGCATATAGTAGTCCTAAGATATACAGTTTTTACTTATATGTGCGACAATTTTTCGGTGACGAGTCACAGCTCGAGTTACTCTTCGTGGCCGATGCAGAAAACGACCCTGAAGTTGGACACGATATATCCGATCCAGCGCTTTATAGATTTCTACTCAATGAGGAGACTATCGAACAACTCAAAGAAGCTCAAACTGATATGCCTGAAATGTTGAATGTTTTGAGTGGCATCGACAAACAATCGAAAATCACTTTATTCGGAACTTATCAAAGTAGCATGGGATCGGTGAAAGAAGGAGTTAAGGCCTTTCACGTTTTCATCGTCTTCCAAACGGAAAGTAAAAGAGACGGAGTCTATTGGTGGTCGTTGGAAAAGAGCGTGGATTACAGCCATTGCTGCGTACCATTACAAGCCATTGCTGAAAAATTGAAAGGAAAAGGTTCAATTAGAGATCTCTTCGACATTCTTTGGATCAAACAAGTCATTCCGGAAAATTACCACATCTTCAGTTCAAACTGTCAATCCTTTGTCACATTGGTCAGCAAACGAATCACTGAAGAAGAATACGAATACAAAGATTATTTCAAATATTCTATTAGTGAAAACGACCGAAAAGTCGAAACGTTGAATTTGATCAATGTCTTAACGGGCATCACAACATGGCACCCATTAGTATGTTCAATTTTTTGGGAAAATACTAAACTTCTCGATAGCGTCATCGACAGTGGAATATACGACATCAATGCCACTCCAAACGGAAACACCCTACTCAATTGGGCGATCACCTTTTCAAAATCAAAAATGGTTCGACATCTTCTAGTCAAATGGAAAACCGATCCCACTAAAAGTAGCGAACTAGGATTGAATGCACTCCACACGGCAGCCATAGTCCGTTACAAAAACATGGATATCATCGATCTGCTTCTGGCGCAGAAAAAGCTTAAAATTGACTAACGTTCAAAAATGTTAGGAATGACTGCTCTTTATCTCGCCATCTAACGCCATCTAACACTAACGCTGTTCAACGTTTGATAGACAGAGGAGCAAATCTTGACATTTTATACAATCGCAGGACACCTCTTCATTTCGCAGTAGCGGTAACAGTTGATACAAAAATAATTGATCTTCTCCTAGCTGCAATGAAAAAAGTCAAAGGGGTTGACAACGTCGACGATTTAAATGAAGAAGGAAGTACTTCTCTTCATTGCGCCTCCATGGCTTCCAATGAAACAACTGCCGAACATTTGATCAAAAAGGGAGCAGATATCAATAATCGGGCAAAATGTGGCCGCACTCCACTCCATTTCGCTGCGTTACATGCAGACAACATGAGAATCATCGATTTATTACTAGCGAATATCAAAGAAGAAGATATAGAGCAGTACAAAAACGATGAATACCTTTACGTCCGCGCAGAGGAAAACGAAAACGAACTAGGAAAAGAAATAATCGACCAGTTTGAGGAAAAAGGCATCGTCAAGATAGAAAAACCTAACATTCATCCGATTCCTATGAGGCGATAATAGATATCAACGCGGAAACGAGTGAAACTACTCTGCGTTTTATAGAAAAAGGTAACGATCCTACTTTGATATATTTTACACAAATAGACGGTCTTCGAATACAGAACGCACAGAATTCACAGGATATGGATCGAATTCTAAAAGAAGGGAAATTCGGAATCAATGATCGTGACAAAGATGGGGAAACTCCTCTTCATTACGCTACACGCGCTGAAAATTTGAACAGCGTTAATTACTTGCTGGAAAAGGGGGCCGATCCCACCATAGGCGACAAAGATGGATTCACTATTTGACATGGCAGCAATACGCAATAAAGAAACCAAAATTCTTGAATTGCTTCTAGCACACGAAAAAGTTGACCTCGACAAAAGTGACGAATCTGGAAGGACTATTCTCCAAATGGCGATCATGAGATCAAACGTGACAACCGCACGCTTTCTCTTATCAAAAGGAGCCAACCCCAACATTGCTGATGAAAATAAAATCACTCTACTTCATTGGGCAGCCAAATTTGCAAAAAATTGTCGACTTACATCGAAAACATTGTCGAATTACTCCTGAATCAAAAAGATGCAGATATAAATTGCTTGGACAATTTTGAAGAAAATGCGCTCGATTACGCCAAAGTCAATGAGCACGGCCTTGGTGAAAGAATCACCAATCTGTTGATAGAAAAAGGCGCCGTGGAGGCACCAGTTAAGACTAGTCGAACGAGTCATGAATACGAAACAATTAAAAACATTTTAGATATGTTGCCTTCCGAAAGCAAGGAGGTAACCAGTCAATTTGAAAATCTATTAATAGACGAGAGCGTCAAACTCGAGAAAATTGTTGAAGTGGCTCTACTTTACGCAATCACAAATTCGAATTTGAAAATAGTTAATAGGCTCATTGAAACGGGAGTAGCAAAGTGCCATGGGAAAAAGGAATCAATGCACTTCACGTAGCATCGAAATATGCAAACACGACCGACTTCGTCGATGTCCTTTTAGAAACCGGAGCATTCGATATCAACGCAAGTGACAACGACGGGGATACGCCCCTTCATTACGCAATAAATGGAACGAATCCTACAATTATTTGTCGTCATTTGATCCAAAAAGGAGCCGATCCCAATATTGACGATGGAGAAGGAATGACTCCACTTCATTTAGCGGCCCATTCAGGAAAAACAACAGACTTGATCGACCTTATCCTGAAAATGAAACAAATCGATATCCAACGGCCGGGACACAAATGGGAAAACTATTCTTCATTGGGCATTATATGGCAACAACGTGACGATCGCTCGTCACTTGCTGAAAAACGGAGCCGATCCTACCGAACGTGACAATGACGGTGTCACTCCATTTCAAGAAGCAAAGATAAAAATAAACAGCGAAGATATCGACCTTCTCGATCTAATTCTGTCAAATGAAAAACAAGTTGACATCGACGAGAAAAACGAATTTGGAATGACTGCCCTCCACATGGCGACGATCGAATCTAACGCAACTGCCGCTCGATATCTGATTGAAAACAGAGCTAACCCTAACGCTACTGATGAAAATGGATGTACTCCACTTCATTTGGCGGCCCTAATGGCCAAAGACATGGACATCATTGAATTACTCCTCAATGAAAAAGAGGTGGATGTCAACCACTTGAGCAATGGAGAGCAAAATGCGCTGTATTTTGCAAAGTACAATGATCACGGGCTTGGTGAACTCATTGCCAATCGATTGAAAGAAAAAGGCGCCATGGAGATAGAAGATTAAAAATTTCAAGAAGAATTGGTTTAGTTCAAGAACACCGACGGACTCCGCCAAAGAATTGATTCTCCTTTGAGAGAAAACATTAAATGCTTAACGTACTGTCTACCCTGTTCACGTTTGTTAAAACGAAATTGTTGTCATAAATCTCTTAATTTAAAGATAGCGTCATAAATAACTGGGAGATACCCAAGGAAGATCAAAATATATTCACCTGAACAATAGCAGAGGTGATGTTATATCCATTTCTCCCTTTACTACGAAAAACTAAAGCAGTTACTAAATGGATTACTCAAGGTGATGTAATGGCCTGAGCTGCTACTTTCTGACATGTGAAGCCACCCCTTGGCCAATACTTCCACCAGTGGGTGATAACGATGTTGGTGATGAGAGCTTGGGTCTAGACAGAATTCGACGCAGTCTATCTGATGATGTTCATCTTGGAATGTTCAAGTAGTTTGGCCAGCAAGGGACACTTCCAGCAGCTAGGACCGGATCTGATTGAACGTTGCTGTCTGATACGATGTTTCCAATGGTTCGCAAAGTAGTGATGACGGAAATTTCAGTCTTGCCCAGCAAGGCAACGATACGAGGAACCACTCCAGCATCCACGACTTCCTGAATTCACTCGTTAGGGACCGTCAAAGAAGTACGAGAGAGCGAAGCTAAACGTCGGCGATAATCTCTTTGTCGTTGTGAGCCAAGGAAGAAGCTGCCGAACTGCAGGAACACGCTGGATGAGGAAAGTTGTAATGGCACAAGTCCACGTAGAATTACACAAGAATCACCTAAAAATCATACAAAAAAGAAAAATATTACTAATTTATCACATGAATCAATAAAGGAAATCAAATTTACCAAAGTTTCCCATTTGATCAAAGTGAGCATAGACATAATAAGGACTTGCCAAATTACGTGATCTCGTAGCTCTGGCCCGTCATCGGCAATATTACCGAAGTCTCAAACAGCTTGTTAAGCCACAACTGGACGAGGTAAGCCTAATAAAGACATGAATCCAGCCACAGATGCAGCACTTACAACAGCTTTTCTTTTGTCGCTAATGTAATCTTGGTGAGAGCCCAGGCAGATTCAAATCACAAATCAGTGCTAGAAATAAACATTGTTAGCATCAGGGCAACAGGGAAACAATCATACATTTGTCTTACTTGCGAACACAACTGAGGAACTCCACCAGCTTTGGTACTACATTGGCATCGATGAAGACAACTATGGGTGGATTGTGTTCACAGCCGAGGATTTCACAGGGTAGCATGGGTTGCAGGGATTACCTTATATACGATGTTGGTACCAGACATTTACAATAATAAATTAGCTTGCATTAATACCTCTTAAATGCTGCACAAAAACTCACACCATTGCCAAAATCCTCAGCAGTTGTGTTGGTTGCAGCCATACATTTTGAAGAGGGCTGAGACACTCATCATCCACTTTAATGATTATCACTTCAACAATCACCCGAGTTTGTCTTCTCATTTCCTGAACATTGATAATCAAAATTACATCATACATGACTTGACAATGTTTAAAATTTTCAAGAAAAGTACCTCAGCATCAATACCTTTTCTCTGGAAGTTCATCAAACGACTAGGATTTGATTCAGTTGGCGTTATGACCATTTCTTATTAGAACGCGCCACGTGCTAAACTTGCCGGACAAAAGTTCGTCGTTTGTCATGTTGCACAAATATAATGAACGAGGAGAAAATAAATACAAAGAACTATTTCCACGTTAAAAATGCCATAATTACGGCACTAAAAATTACGATAAGATACCTACGTGATTTGTATTTTGTGAGCAAGAAGCCAAGAATCACATGCTGAACCGCCAAAAAGATATCCAGACGACCAGACAGTCGAAGAATGGCGCGTCTGGCTGTGTGTTCCAAGTCTTCCAACATTCAGTGAGTACTACGTTTGCCCAAAACTAGATGTCTCTGCTGCAATAAAAAAGGCGGAATTTTTCAAAATTCTTCAAAATGTTTTTTAGATTTTAATGGCTCAGATGCTTTGCAATAGAACAGTGCAGTATTAATAAATAATAAATAATTTATACATTTTAAGATTTTATTTTGATTTCTGTAAAGGCAGCAATGGACGGGCGAAGTATACCTACCTCTTATTCATTGGAATGATAAGGCGCCCAGAGTCCAACAGGAAGTTTAGTCAATTTAATTAATCAATGGAGAAATAATACACCTAGAAATTGTACACTTTTTTTATCAGCAAGACAAATAGTTTTGAAAATTTATCCATTTCATCATCAACTCAATTGCAATGTGGAAGACTCTTCTCGTATAGTTGGATGACATGGTAGTTTGTTTGCTTGTCTTAAAAAACTAGGCCGATTCGATATTGTTCCTTGAGTTTAAATGTCAACAAAACGTGTTGACGTAACTTTTGACAAGAAATGAAATTGACGTGACGTCAATAAAGGTCGGACGAAAACAAAAGAAAAGTGACAACAAAACAATACGCAAATTGACACGTCAACGTTACAAATATTTACAAAGAATTCTCAAAACTATTCTAAAAAATAAATTGCTCACAATTTAAAGAAATTTTAAAGAATAATAATTAAAGCCTCGCTAGTATCATTTTAAAAAAATAAAAACCCTCAATAAATCCTCATTTTCAATAAACTAATTAATTAATAGCAAAATTACTCTTGAAACGTGAAATATGAAATAATAAAACCCTCACACTTAACCATAACACAATAAACCGTTGTCATGCATGAAATCAGTTTTCCTCTTTTAAATCGTATATTTTGACAACAGAATTTGTACAATTTTATCCAAGTATAGTAAATAAGATGTGTCATTGAGTATCGGAATATATAAAAGATACAGGAAGTAAATTCTCATCCAAGACGAGCAGCACTTTGTGGGTGGTGTATCCGGAAACAAATAAAATCCAGCGCATTGCTATGCGGAGGGTCTCTGAAATTTTTAATGTCTAAAAACTCGAATCAAAAACCCAGCAGCAGCAGCCGTTGATCGCGAAACATGTTTTTCCCCAGCACAACATTGAAAATCATCAGCATATCCGGCTTTTTACTCTATTGCACAATAGCAGATAGTTTCCTGTTCTATATAATACTACTAAATAGGCCTATCTCTCTTTCTATTATATATTGTTATATACAGTGGCCAATTCGTCAGTTCAGCGCTTCCCTTTTATATTTGTCCGGCCCCCTCTCGTCTTTTCAATCAATCGAATATATCAATACAAGTGCTGCTGCTGCTGCTGCTGTGTTATTGTTATCCAACATGTTGCGTCACCACACAGCAGCAGCACCCAAAAAGGAGAGCTGCTCCTATTAGAATTGACGACTGGGGAGGTCTCTAACATCCTCTTAGATTGTATAACCAGCAATTCATATATCAATCAATCTATCAGTCTATACAGATTGCCAATTGGATTTAGAATTATTAAAATAACCATCGACTAAATATATTAACTTTCTAAAAATCTCGATTTCATATATTTTGACAACTGCTGCCCACAGAATAAAAGGGGATGCACATGTTTAGAAAAATTCATGATGGGTGGCTATTGAATTCATGTAGCACGAAAAAAGAACGTCATGGCAAGGTGAGCACAGAGAAATGGAGGGGATAGAAAAATCTATGAATGAAAAATTGTGGAAAGAGTCTCAAGAAAAAGATGATCCCCTACCGTGGCACCGTGCTGTTGCTGTCTCTTTATACACGATCACGCTAGCCAGCCAGCCAACTCTTTGAACTTGTCTATTGTCGACCACATAGTGGATGCCAGTCAAAACTATCCCCCCCCCCCCTTTTCATATTGTCTCCTATATATATATTATGGCTCCCCCACTTGTGTTAAAGGGTATAGAGACCAGCAGCAGAAGTGGCTTCCGTGTTTGTTATATTTATGTATAGTGCGGACCAACAACTGGAAAGCATCAAGACTTTTCTTTTGATATAGAATATAAGGGGGTTATTGATTATTGTCCTACTGCGATATGATTTAAACAGCAGAATGAGCAGACCCACCGCTAAGAAGACGAGCCTATCAGCATCCCAGCATACAAAACGTCTGGCTATACTCTTTTTTGACTTAAAAAAAAGGGGGAAAATCTCTCCAACTGAGCAACAGCAGTAGGATTTTTAATATCAACATATTTTCTGATATATTTATTTGATTCTATTATCGTCGCGGCTACTCGGAGAAAAGACGCAATTCAGAGAGATCCATTCAAAAGATTTAAACTGTCAACTGGTGCTGTGATGACGTGCCAAAAAGTGAAAAAAAAAAGATGTAAAAATTGAGTATAATGCCATCAACTTTAACGATCTATAAAAATGTATATACAGCAAATACAGACTTTATATTCTTCAATTGAAATTTAGCTCAAAAAGTGTGCCCAGACTCGCGCCGGATGCAGAAACTAATTTCACCAAAAAAAAATTTTATGATGCTACACCCAATTTTATTTGCCTCCTCTATATAGTTGAAATATTATATTGGCGCCTCCAATACTGATGAGAATTGCCGCCTATCCTATCCTATACGAAGAGAGAAAAGTAAAAACCCCTTTTTTTGTCTTCTTTTGCTGGCAGTTTAGGACCCAGGAGACGAGAACTTGGCAATATAAAGATATAGAGGCCTATATGTAGGCCCATCAGCTCCGAGAATATAGTATATACCGCCACTTATATATATTTGAAGCTCTATGTACAGATCCCTCAAATGTGTATATACACCAAGCAATATAATCTATATATCCTACAAGGGTCTCTTTATACATTTTCTCTCGTTTTCAATGTCAAATCTCTTCAAAAATATATAGAGAGAGAGAGAGATTAGCTTATATTTTACAGTGTGTGTTGTATATTATATATAGACTCGTGTCACAGCAGACGTTGAAATCACTGCCGGCTAAACTTATGCTGAGATGGTCTTTAGTATATGAGTTGATGATTGTCAGAGTTATGATTTACAATTCGAGGACGACAAGTTGTAATATAATATACGGTTGAATTTTGTTATATAGTCGACACTAAATAAAATAACTTGTCGAATATTCATTTAACTTTTCATATCAGCAATAAAAATGTTGTTGTGGCTTATTTCATTGGGCCGGGTTTAAATAATAATTTGACACTAGTCTCATCTGATGGATATATCACGAACTTTGAAGACTGCGAATATGGACGACGTGAATTCCCGCGACTAATAAATATGTCCGATTCAATGGATTATATCTGTAATAACTGTCGATTTCACTTGAAATAAGGTAGCGGATCATATAGATTAAGCGACGGGATTTGAGTTGAGACACCAACAGGCCTATAGCGAAAGTAAATAAGTAAAAATGAAGAAACCAATGGATTCAAACACGGACACCTTTTTCAAACATTTAAAATGTCTGCACAGTCCACAAAAGAAACGATGTCTTGTAAAATATAATTGGACAAATAAAAATAAACAAAAACTGATGCGAAATCGCATTTCGTTTGTGAATATATGAGAAATGATGAAATTCAATATTACACGTCTTACATAGTCTGATAGTTTTAAATTCACTGACTGTCTATGCAGCGAAACGCGTCGACAGCACCAGAAATCATCTGCCTTATTTTTAAAAATATTATTCAGTTGTAATAACAAAAGGCCCTGCTGCTGCGGTCTCTCTTATATATTATTATATTTAGTATTAAAAAATAAGAGGGATGCGTTGGCTGTTTATGATTCTATAGGCTGTGGTAACTCGTATCTCTCGTTTCGCTATTGGATGAAATCAACCAACCGAAATCAAACGCTTCCCCCTTTTGTGTGTATATGTATAAAACCGTGTCCCCTCACACATCACTTTGTTATTTTTCATATACATTTCATCTATATAGAGAGAACAGCAGAGTGGAGCAGCACCCATTGAGCGGCGTCCGCATCAACAAAACCAAGAGAAAAGGATATCCATATGGGGTGGGGCCTGCTGTTCCTCTAAAAGAGAGCGGCCCATGTCCTATAAATATATAAAAATATCAAGATAGATTTATTGTAGTATATACCAGCAACTGATTTCCAAGTCGTCGTCCTCTGTTTCTAATACATTTCTATATATATTTTTTTGAAAGAATACATAAAATAAAGGTGTCGAGATGGATCAACATTTTTATCAATGGCGAAAGTCCTAGATATAGTATAAAAGAGGCTTCATTTCTTTGTATTCTACTGAAAAAAAAAAGTCCATTCTTTTAATTTTTGTGGTTTCTATATTCTATAAGGCGTCCTCTCACTTTCTATTATAAATGACCTGGTCAAATGGATATATCCTCTTTAATTTAATAAGTTCCAGATATCAAAATGATATCAATCGCTCGATGAAACTAAATCTCATCATCAATAGAATTGGCCTTATTTCCATCGCGCAACCAACAAAATAATAAAATGACAATTTATAGAAAAATATAAAAAATAAAAATTAACGTTTTGCGGCGGCACGTCGGCGGCTACACACACATAACACAGACGAGTGTTCCTTTTGGCGGCTTTTTAATCACCCGCTGTGATATACACCGCAGCATGTGACTCTAAAAAAAAAAGCTGCGCAAAAACGTTTTTGATGATCATTTTTCATCTTCGCTCGGTTAGTCGCCCGTCGTCCGTTTATCAAAAGCGCGTCTCCCTTTTCAGTCTTTGTGAATAGGAAAAAACGAAACGACGACCGACCTGTGCTGCCTATAAGGATCGAGAGAAAGAGAGACCAGGTGATCGTGTGTATAAATACAGTCTATACAAAAGAGAATCTATCCAATGTTCTTTATCGTATCAACACTTGAAAGTAACTTTCGTCTATGTATGATGCGACTCGGTGATGCACAATTTCTCTTATGCGCAGTCAACTTGGTGTGTTTAATTTAACATTTCAGCTGCTGTCGCTCATTTTCCAGTCTAGCTTTTCTTTAAATATACCCACAGGCCTAAATAGTAGCCGCGATTTTGTACAGTGTCCCGACTATTGTTGTGATGTAATCCATAGTGCGGTCTATTTAACCGAGCCGACAAAGTCTGTGCTGTAACACGTGCCTCTATACATTTCGTCAACCCAAAATAAAATATTTGAAGAATTTTTTGGATATTGAAATTCTTTCGATCGACCTAAAGTAATTTAGTCTAACGGTGCTGTGCAAACGTTGAAAATAATATTATTATGTAGAATTGTTATTTATTGCTACCGTTTTATCTGGTAATTCCCACGACGACTCGATCGTTTTTGTTTCATTGATTTTCTCAGAATCTCTCGTATATAATAGAAAAAGCAGATGTGTGTGTAACAGCAGCGTCCACTTGTAATCAATTTCTTTGGTATCAACATTGATGGATTAGAGACAACAAAATTGACTCGTCACACTTCACAACTTTTTTAGAGAGTGGAAGCCTCTCCAATCAGGAATCTACCCCCTACCTCGTCTGCTATATAAAGTCAGGTATATAGTGTATGTACAGATTGGAATGTTCACGGTGGCTAAATTCGCAGGTATGCAGCAGAAGCCGCTGCTGTTTTATTTTCTCTATTTCAATTGAGAGACCCAGCAGTTCGATCCTCCTTCTGTATAGAGTATAACAAACAGTTTACACTATGCAATATTGATCTATCAACAATAGGGTGACCACCAACAAGATGGATGAAGTCATCTGCTCTGCTCTGTCCTTTTCTACTATAAAGGGAAAAAAACACACAATTTCATTCATCCATAAGTAATCGCTGATGGATTGGATATCAGTCCTTCCCCCACCCGCCACAATCGAAAAAATTCCACAACGCCGCCCAGCAGCCAAAATAATAATCAACCGTGCGCAAATTGGTTAACTCACGGTGTTTTATATACCTAGTCTATCGACATTCGTATATCTCTCACGGCCTTGTCTCTTGTTCACGGTGGATTAAAATGTACGGCGTATCGAATGGCCAAAAGGAGGAGTTGATATCTTCCTTTTATTATAACTGAAAAGTCTCCTCGACTTTCTATTCTAACAGCAGATTAACTCGTCATCGACAACCGGAGCTAAAATGCTCCTTCAGCAGCAGCAGCAGCTAAAAGAAGAAAAAAAACTCTTTGGACGCACGGTGTGAAGTCAAGTCCAATAATTCATCCCGTTGAATATATTTTCAGAGGCCTAGATATTCCTCTCTACACAGGCGTGATGATGATATCACATCTGTTGAGCTGAAAAAAGTGCCGACAACTTTTTGAACAACAATCCATCCAACGCAAAAGGCATCCGACGACGAAACACACAAGTGGGCCGGAGCTTCCGCTTCATCTCGTCTCCTTCAAGAAAAAAAGGGCAACATAAAAAAAAGTATGGTATACTGACCCATCGAACAAGAAAAGATCTCTGAATTGTCAAAGAGAAGAAAAAAAACTTAACTGGACACACAAAAGATTTTCCATCGAAATGCCGACGACCTTTTTTCTCTCGTTGATTTCGATATTAGTATATAGAATCTTTGTGAGTTTTTAGCTTTTTGATTTTCTTGTAAGCTTTTACGTTTTGCCGCGGCTCTTTTCTTTCGATGTTGTACACATTTCCGAGTCTTTTCTTATATTCAGCACAGCACTTGTGCTGATGCGGAGACTATTCGTCTTTTGACTGGAAGCGGTTTGTGCTCTAGAAAAAAGTGAATGAATACAAAAAAAATCTATTCATTCATAGAAAAGAGGACTAGAGAGAGACCGCCATCATTGTTCACAGTATAAAACCTATTGATTTGAGAGCACACAATAACACAAAATCTGATTCCGGTCTGTTATATATTGTTGTGTGTCTATTGAATTCGGCTCCTTGAGTCATCCGACGACGACAAGTCATAAAAACTAATTAACGATATATATCGGATGTGTTGTTGAATCAAATGAAATATATTGAACGACTTTTTAAAAAAAAAGTCACACGATGTCTTTATTCATTTTTATAGTTAAGCCGATTTGTAAAACATCCGGACCAAGTCTATATGCTGGCGGTGTTTTAATCCGCTTATCTTTTCAGTCGAAAAAAAAAGTGACTTGAACATTGAAATTATATTGACTTGACATGGTAGGATCTTCTTCTCAGCGTAGTGGATTAAAAAAAAACTTTTTGTTTCACCATCTCGACGTTGATTGGTCGCCCCAGTCATCCAACCGTTTTTGCTCATATCCAGCGAGCGGCAGAGAGAGACGCGATGAAACGTTCAAAATGGCGTGACGGCAGCAAAAAAAGAGTGTGTCGATGTAGAGAGAGAATAAGATGTGTGTTATCAAAAGAGATAGATAGATAGATATAACCAGGCGTGGAAATCAGACACTCCCCTATATATCAGAATAGAATATATATGGAGATGACGTTTTCCTTTTTATCCCCATCAACTTGAAAGTGGTACGTACGTGTATATATCCGAGTTGTTTGTTGTCTCCTAATAGAATCAAAGTGCAACCCCAAAAACGAGGGGGGAAATCTCTCCCCACACCAGTCCACCGCATGTTGCGGTATCATCTCTCCCCATCCATTCAATGAAAAAGGAGGACAATATCAAGAGAGATAGAAAAGGGAGAGACATTCAAGCGTATGAGATACACGCGCCTCGTCACATTGCTGGGAAATAAAAGGACGCCGTAATAATACACAAAAAGAAAAAAATTGACCTTTACTCCACTCGACGCTTTTTGGCTTGTTGCGTTAAAAAGAAAAAGAAATTGTTGAATAATCCCCCTCGATTTTTCCAAAAAAATTCTCCGCCCATCTTTTTTTTATATATATACAACGCCACTTGAAAATATTCTATTCAATATGATTGTCGACTGTCTATATGATATTCGATTCCATCTTCTTGACATTTATATATAACCAAGAAATTAATTTTATAAAGAAAATTGTCATTATACAAGACATCATCAGAGGATTTAAATGTCGATTGACTTTGATCGATTCGCTAAAAGATTTCTAATTGAATTAAAACA
This sequence comes from Daphnia galeata, assembly GCA_030770115.1. NCBI lineage: Eukaryota > Metazoa > Arthropoda > Branchiopoda > Diplostraca > Daphniidae > Daphnia > Daphnia galeata. Next base: position 26,722 of record CM061121.1, read on the forward strand.
TTTAATTAAATTATTTAGACGATATACACGGGGAGGGGCTGGTACGGGCAGACAAACTTCTCACATGAACGGATAGGCTGCTGTTCGAAATGATATGGCGCGAAGGCCGGAAGGCGCGGTCGGATGGGCCCATCCCTATTTTCATATTCAAATAATATAAAAAAAAAGGGGGGGGGAGAGAGGCCGGTTGGTGTCCCGTCAGCGCCTCCAAATTCTCACTGGATGCCCCATCGAGGGCCGTGCCGTGTTATAGCCTCTCTCTCACTACCTTCTTTTTTCCATTGGCCTATCAGCTCCCATTTTTGTCGAGTTCACCCCTCCTACTCAGCCCATCTCCCTCCTCCTGATCCATCCGCCTATATAAAGTGGCACTCCATTTCGATGGGAGTATACAGTCAAACATTGGCAGTCCACTCGACAGCACTTGTTTATTTAAAAAACGTTTTGAACAGTGAATATTTAAAAATGACTCTCATTCCGTGCAACGCTCAAAGTGAGAAACTCTTCCGGCCGTGGGATTCCGATTGCGGATCGCGTAAAGAATCGTCACCACCAGCCAACAATTTAAAAGAAGAACGTCTTTTAGTCGTTAGCTCACCGGAATCATCTCCATCGTCCGGCGCATCATCTTGTGATGATGAATCTGAAATTTCATCCAGCAGCAGTTTGGGTAGCGCATCCGCATCCGCTTATTCATTTTCAGCTATCCATCAAGCCTATTCCGCTCACATGATGTCATTAGGACATCATCATCAGCCATTCCTCCCCGGATGGATTCCATCCATCGATACATTTCATCAGCCACCGACGACACATTTTCATCATCATCATCAACCGGCGATGGAAGCTCCATCGATGGAACGTTTTTTAGCTTCATTGGAATCGTCACCGGAATCTTTACATCCGAGTCGATTGGCCGCATTGGGTATGGGACCCAATGAAATTGGTGAACTTTATCAATTGGCCGGATTCAAACCGTTGATGCATCAACATTACCCGCCGTCGGCATCCAATGCCGCTCCATCACTTCAACATCCATCGTCTTCCGGCAAGAAACAGCGACCTAAAAGATTCAGATGTCCACACTGTCAGGTGGCGTTCAGCAACAACGGCCAACTTAAAGGACACGTTCGCAGTCACACAGGTATTAATTATTCAAATCACTTGTAATATGAAACTGAATAATTCAATTCTCTCTATTTAATTTAAAGGTGAGAGACCGTTCAAATGCGACGAAGAATCTTGCGGCAAGACGTTCACCCGCAACGAAGAATTGACCCGACACAAGAGAATTCACACGGGATTGAGACCATTTTCATGCGCCGTATGTTCCAAACGATTCGGACGTCGCGATCACCTGAAAAAGCACAGCCGCATCCATCAACGTGCACCTGGATTGAATACGAGCGGAGGTAGCAGCAGTAATAACAGCAACCATCAATTAGACATTCATCATCATCATCATCATCAATTACCGTATCATCACTACGGTAGTCTACCATCATCCAGCGGCAGTTCTTATTCTTTCCAGTGAAAAATGTTTTCCCCCCCCCCCCGTGTGTTTATTTACCTCCTGTCTATATCATCTCGTGTGTACATATTGAAATTTGTAAAAGGCCATCCTCAGAATTATTTGCTCAAAAAAAATACAAAGAAATATAACAAACCTAAATTTCTATTTTATTCAAAAGAGAGAGAGAGGAAGTCATCAGACGATGACATAAAATTGTGTGACAATGTCCCGACAGTCGTTATATCACAACATCCCCAGTAAAGTGACGAAAATCGCAGGTCAACTCTCAGCGAATGGTGCTGGCCCAGCTATTTAGTCAACTGTGTCAAACCAATAGAAAATAGAAAGAGACTTTTTATTCCCCTAAATGTGTTTGTCCTTTCTCTCTCAAATATAACAAACATCAAATCGCAAAAAAGCCAAGAAAAAAAAACCTTTGGACTAAAGTTAAACTGGCCCTTTATTTTCTTTTGAAAGAAATTTTTGGTCGTTTTTGTGTCGCATATACAGAAGCAACAAATAAAATTTGGCCTTTTATTCGATAGGAAGAATATAGGGAAACCTTTTCCATCTTTACCTCCACTTCTGCGACATTATTATAGGGGACACGACAACAAGAGACGCGGACCTGCAGAAGGAGAATAGGAAATCCCACGAGAAAGCCAAGCCAAGCCAAGCCAAAAAAGGTTATATGGTAGCAGTCACAGGTCTAATTAAAAGGTGCGACACTCTCTTCAAGAGATCAAGAAGAGAGAAAAAGGCAAAAGGGAAGAATCGTCTCTTTTCAGTGCTGGACACGAGAGCCTCCCGCTGAGAATGAGAGGGCGTACCTGAGGGAAATCGAACAATTCTGTATGGAAAACTGTTACTATGTGCATATTCCTATTTTGTGTATATATACAGAAAATCAACTTTTTTTTCTTTGTGAAACTAAGGTGAAATAAATGTTGAATATTATTTTTATAATATTTATGTTTTTTTTATATCCAAAAAACGGAACACTTTTTTGTTTAAAGCAGATTTATACGGGGCGGCACGTCCAGACAGAGCCAATCGCCGAGGGAATGTCAAACAATGAACAAATCCACGTCGATCGTATCCCGTGAGATGTTCCAAGTTGAAAAGAAAATCCGGACTGACTAGACGACATCTAATTAAACGACTATGGACGTTGTGCCCAGTAGAGTACAGTCCTTCCTTCACGCCTTTGATGAAGAAATACCGCAGCAGCAGAAAAACAAATCGTCAGTATATCCCATAGGTGCTGGCTGCACTGTACGTATACAATAGTGTCTGAGTATATATCACCCAAGGTTCTTCCACCAGTAGGTAGATATACTTGAAGCTTAAGACAAATCCTGAGTCGAAAAAAACGGCCCATAGTGACACACAGTCGCTCATGTTTCACACACAGTCAAAGATGATCCCAGTCGCGGCACTTTCCATCCTTATATGCATATATACCACCCAAGAAAATAGCCCATTCGATACGCCGTCCAACAGCAGATAAGAAAAAGTAGAATTTTTTTCTTGTGACGAGTGCGCACCTTATAACGAAAAAGATGGCGCTAATTATATATCTATTCAAGCAGAGAGGATATCCAATTAAAAAAAGAAGAAGACCCGACCGCAACATCATCGTGTATGACATCTCATTTTCAACAGTTTTTCCATGTACTATATCTTTTATTTCAAATAAACGGTCGCAGCATTTTTAAAAAAAAAAAAAGATGCAGTAGTATAGTCTATTATGTTGTATAGTCCAACCTTTTGAAATAGCATTTCGTTTCGGTGCTGCCTTCTTTTTCCGAGTTTTTTATTTCGTCTTTTCATTCCCCAAAATGGTGACACCGACCGACCGACCGACCGACCGACCAGTTGATCAATGCAACAGCAGCACACAGGTATATATCTAACGCCCTTAAATTCCAAAATGATTTTCTCTACGCTTGTCAACTTGATGCGAAAATGCAGTTACTTGGTTATTCTTGATACTACGAAAATCATAATGCCGACGGCAATTGTCCTATTCAAGAGAAAAAATCAAAAAAAAGGGCCTGAAAAATCCACCCAAAACGTATAGCGCAATATTATTGCATCGCCAGGTATCATAAAGAGAAACAAACGGGGTAAAACAAGGGTGTAATATTTTATTATTTAAAAAAAAAAAAAAAATCAATAGCCTAAGATCCTTTATTAGAGGGATTCACCGCGGCCTTAATTTTCTGATTGGAAATAATAAAAAAACAAAATGGTTCTTTCTATACGCCCCTCCTTGTTTAGGCCTTTAGAGACAGTAATATTGAATCAAATAGAAAAATTTATTGGGAAACAGTTTCATCCACTCAAATCTATAAGGGAATTACATCGACTTAAACTTGTGCCAGATCCTCTTCAATGGCCAGCAGCAGGACAAGTGGGCACTTTAGCCAGTCACAGCAGTAGCTCATCGGTCGTTGAATAGCCGAAGAAGAATATATACAGAAGCCTTCGATGTATTTATGATTTTCTTTTCATTTTGTTTATTTATTTTGGGTGGGAAGAAGAAAAAAAGTCGAGTCCTGATCATCGTAGAAAAGAAGAAAAAGTTGCCGCTGCGTTTTTCACTGAATGTTTATATACGTTTTGCTAAGTTACGACCATCTGCCGGCCATCAACAGTTTAGGTTCTTCTTCTTTTCAATGGCCATCACCGTCTTTTTTCGGATGGTGAGAAAAAATAACTCGGTAAAAGAAAAAAAGTTGGTTATTTACCGTCAAATAATGAAGTTCCACGTCACCGCAATGTGTGTGTACGTGAATCTCCAAGGAAATTTCGATATTTATGATTTCTTTTCTATCAAAATGTTTGCCCCTTTTATTATTTAAAAAATAATATAAGGTCAACTGACTGTCTGCCACAGGATCAGACAGTCTGAGACGAGTCCGCGCAAGTGTCAAAGAACATTATGCCGCTGACCCCCTTCGATATAGCCAATAGCTTATTATATTATGTCCATTCATGTTGTTGGTGTTGTTGTTGTTGTGGGGCAGGTTGCCCAAAATGGTCCCTGTGGATGCCCTGGATCCAGTTGGGATTCTCATTCCGGACAATGGACGACTAGACAGTCATAAGAGACTTTTTACAATGGCTGTGCAAATGTTCATTTGGCAATGAAAAGTCAAGGCAACCAATTTTTACAAGGGGGCATGAAGTTAAATGCAAATTTCACGTCATCAACAACATCCAATTCATACGAAAAATGGAACAGGTTTTTGCGCAAGATTCCATTTAAACGCTGAGATGCATTGCAAACAAAGAAATGACGTCCAAGGTTGTGAGGCCCGTTGAATGTCAATTAATTGTAGATTAATCATATTACAAGGGCGTTGTCACTCGCCCGTAGCGAATCTCGGAACAGCGTAAAAGTATAAAAAGGTAAGACGGAAAATATCATTACAGCATCAACTAGGAAACGATATGAAAGTCTTACTGGTAAGTTCCACCATTTCAATTTTCATTCTCTTTCTGTTAATATTATTATTTTTTTTTTAATACGTAGATTTTAAGTCTTTTCGTGATTTGCGTCTCTGCCCAATGGTGGCCGTACAATCAGCAAATGTTCAACACCTTTGACACTAATAGAAATCAATTCAACGGACTCTACGCCTCTGCCATGTTTCCCAATTATAATCAATTGGCCGTCGCTCAAACCACTTCAAATCATTACGGAGGTAATCATTTCTTCGGATATCCATTCACAGCCGCCTCTGCTGCTGCTGCCGTCTCTAGTTCTTCCTCCATTTACTGATTGAATTCTCAGAAACTAGCTCTTTTGTCGATCAAATACACAGCACACAGAGTCAATTAAAAACCATTTCGTTTTTCGGTAGTACACAGTCGATGGGTAACAAAAGGATTTTGTGTTTTTTTTTCATGGATGTTAAGAGGGATCTCTATTTTATGGCCGGGTGGTATATACCATCCCGAAAAAAAAACTTCAGGGTATCATATTTCATTAACTCCATGGTATTCCGGAATGTTTTTCGCCTATGTGTACGTAGGTGTATATATATGTAGGACACCTTTTTTCTTTTTCCAGATTCTATTGGAGAAGAGATTCGACGCGGATCATTTGCTTTTTTCTCATTAAAAGGCACGCGGCTTCTTCCCAAGTTCTAAAGGGACCGTACGAGCCTCTACGAATAAGGGGGTTTGAAAAAAGGTGAGCTGCTGCTGGTGGTTGTACGTGTACAAACGACAGCCAACACACCTTCACAAGAAAATAAGAAGAGCAGAACACGCTCCATCATAAAAACATAAAAAAAAAAAAAAAAAAGGAAAATCTCTTTTTTCTAAATAATAAAAAGGAGAGCGGCTGCTTCATCATCATACTCCATCGACCTGCCACTATATCCCCGGCTCCTATACACATCAATAATAATCGTAAAAAACCATTCGAAACCCTTTTTTTTTCGGACAACAACAAGGCACAGAAGAACGGCCAACAATGGCTAATATATATATGTTTTTGTAACACATCTCGGGACACTTTCCAGTGGTCTGAACACGGACATAAGAGACGCTCTTTCCCCCTCACACGGGACAAGTAGTCGACTTTGTGCGCGCCCATTTGGATACAGAAATATAAAAGAGAAAAAAAAACCCAACCATCACCGCCATCACTGGGCTACTGAATGCGCCAAAATACACCCATACATTATCATCAGCCTATATAAAATAGATGACAGCGGACAAATAGCGAGAAGGGTTGTATATTCCTCTTCAACTCTTTTCACTCGGCGACAATTTAGTAACGCATGAAAAATAATACAAAATGTTTCTGAAGGATATCGCCGATCATCTTTTCTCCATTCATCATCAACCGAATTTTCCTCCTTAGAGGAGCTGCTGAGTTTTGGTGAGATATCGTTCGACACTGTAGAGCCGCTCGCCGACCGCTTCCTCATCACCTATGGGCGCAGATGAGTGACAAAGAAGAAATAGAAAAAAACGGGGTTTTTTTCTTTCGTTTTGTACAAAGAGATCCCATCAACGAGATGGTGATGAGAACCTCTTCATCTTATTTTGGCCGTTATCGAGAAAAAACGATCGTAGATCCCTACCTGTCGATGAAGCGTCGAGGAGGTTGTTGGCCGTCAGTTGACAAGCCAATTTGACCGGATGGCAATCAGTCGTCGAGGTGAATTCCACTCGCCATTTCTCCACCGAAGAGCCGCTCCTGAACAAAAAAATAAAAATAAAAGAACATTCCACGTTAATGGTAAGCCCTTAAGAAGCCGATCTATAAGCCAGTCAAATTCATATACAAACGGCAAGACAAGGAGCTGTGCTGCTACTATAGGGTTAGGGGAGGAAAAGTGGATTTACATGAGATCCCTCACCTCAACTTACTCCCCCCCGAAAACATAAAATATAAAAAACTCCCATGTCTAATCGTTTTGTTTTTACAACAGCGGCTCCTTGTCTTTGTACCCTTTACTCGACATGGAAAATTGCACAGTACTACTGGATACAGTTCAATATATTTTAGAGAAATTTTATTGTTTTCTTTTTTACTCTTGATGTTGGAAAAAGCCCTTCAGGAGGCAAACGCCCAACTGGAAAGAGAATTCTTTTCCGAGGTTATCAGGGTTGCGATAGTGTTCCAGCAAAGGGGTGATGACATCGCGCAGAGCCAAATGAGGCAGCTGGAGTACTCTGTGACACAAGGAAACCACCTACGTCATGAATCAAATCATATGATTAGATAGAAACTAGGCCCCGTCTAGAATGAATTTTGTTAGTTAGAAATTGTTACTTTACCTCAACGGCAGATTGGATCGACGTTAAGCAGTTGAGTTGGTCGCTAAATGGAGTGCCATCTTGCGGTAAAAACATGGAGATCACACGTTCGGCCACCAAGTTGTTGCCTACAATTCAAAGTAATGTAATGTATTCAAATAAATTTCTTGAAATTTAGGAGAATTAAATTTACCGCTAAAGATGTACAGGTAGTCACGTTTCAATTTTTCGATTCCCATTTCAATGAGGAGAGAAACAGGTTCCATTCCAGTAAATTGGGGAAGCGCATCGTTCTGGCGCAACATTTTTCCGAATCTGGTTGGATTGTCAAAAAAGACCTACGAAGAATCAGAATCAGCTGTCAGCGCATTGTTTACTCCAATCAATTTGATATTCATTTTACCATAGGGTGATCCGATTTGGCTCGTTGTAACGTGTACTGTAAACTTTGGGATAAATCGTTGAAACTGCTGCAATTCTCTGTTAATAAATGTTGTGGTTAAAACAACTTAAAGAAATTACTTATTTCTTTCTCTTATTACGTGATAGTAATTCCCATAGGTGATCGATAAAATCCATCGGCGTGCGCTTGTAAATCAATTGTTGTTCGTCGTAAAGCTCATCGTATTCTATTTTCCCTACAATTCAAATGAACCAAAAAAGTTTTAGTTTTATTTGCATAATACGGAAAGAATTGAGTTCATACCTTTCAGTTGATCGGTCTCGTCTTTGCAAAACGCCGATATCAGTTTGTCGATTTCTTCCCTCAACGTTTTCTGTGATTTTTTGACGAACCAAACAATCTCGAGCGATTCCAGTCCCTTGATCAAATGTTGAAGCGTATTCAATTGCCTCCAGATTTCGTAAGCACCACTAGACGTTTCACCTGGTAACGGATGGACGATCTATAATTTGAAATGAACAAATTTTAGCGTGATTTAAAAGATTCGAAAACAAGTATTTAAAAAATAGTAACAAATAAGTTTCAGTTACTCACCACTTTTGCCTGTGATGCAATGTGAGGAAATTCAAGAATTTTTGTTGGTTTCATCCAAGAACATTCCAGTCTAACGAAAGCTTCATTAACATCTGACTCGCCATTGTTGAGATGGATTCCACGATAGGCTTCGTAAACGGCAAATGCTCGCGTCGAAAACTACGAAAAATTGATTTAATTTCTGAGATTGTGTCATTTTTTTTGGATCTCTCACCTCTCCAACTTCCGTCATGAAGGTCATTTCAGATTTCAAGTGATCAAACTGGATGTTGGCATGTGTTGGCGGAATGGGACCAGCAACTGTTATCTTGTATTGAGTCAACTCATTGTTCTTCCCTTTTTCAATTCCAAGGATGGATGTTCTTTCCCCATCTTCTGCATCACACAAACAGAATACCGGTAAAGATGACTGAAGTGATGTATCTAAGATGAAGTTTGATAAAATTCCTCTGTAAAAATTAAAAAAATGTTGGATTGTATTCATTGTGGCAAACAAAATATCCCAAATTGCTGACCTGGCTTCAAAAGAAGAAAAAGGTTTGTAGAGACAAGATTTGAGTTCTGATTTATGGTGAGAGTCCATTGATTCTTTGGAATAAAAGTCTTCATCTTCAATTTTCAAGACATTCAAATCAAACGGGCACTCTAGAGGAGTTCCTGCCATATCCATTTGTTCCTGCAAAGATCTTTCTTCCACTTCTGGTTCTCTGTTCACGTTAATTTCAGGTGATTCGACATGTTTTTGGACAGGGACCTAAAAGCCATTGAAGATGTTTCATTAAAGAACTAAATAAATAATATATCAATTGTTCTTACCACTTTGTCTTTATAAACAAACAGGCACTCTTTCTTTCTGATGACTGGTAGAAAATCAGTGTGAATTGGGAGTTTTGACAGTACTACAGACTGATAAGCAGGGATTGGAAGCTTCATTTTTCAAGATAATAGACTTTAGCCGACTTTTGCTGTGATTTACTGATTAATTAATTAGAAATGGGATATGAATATTATTCAACGAGCAACGATTTGCATATGTGCAACACGAGCATTCGAGCAATAACAAATTTTCAAGTTTCATATGTTCAAGAAGTTATCTGGCGGGTGGGTTTAGAACTAAGAATAAATGAGTTTCTGCAACGCAACCCACAGGTTGTGCCACAGGCCCACAGCACAAAGTAATATAAGCTTAACACACGGCAAACTGCAGAACCCATTTCATTTTCATTTCATCCAATTCGATCTCAAATTTTTCAAAAAAATGTCTGCGTTGCCAGTTTGACTAAATTGGAATTGGATTGAAAACGGCCAAAAACCAGCAAAAACTTGTAAACAGATTGGAAAAAAGATAAAAATAGTCGACGAATCGAAATTACAAGAGGAAATAGTTTTCAGCAGCGAAAATGTATGTTTTTTTTTTATCACGAACTGTACAATTGTTGAATAGTGTTTATTAGTTGCAGAAATAGTTGATTTGCTTACGTAGCTGTTGATTGCGGCAATTTTTTGCACGACCCAGGGCAAATTTATATTTAAACATAACTGTAAGAATTTGTTCTACCTAGAAAATCGAGATCTAGAGCTATTTCAAGATATGAACTAGTAAAGATATCATCACGAAATAAAGTCTCTCCTTTTCAACGCTTCGCCATCCGTGACCCACCATATTAGAAAAGATTCTAGGTGAGGGGGGGGGGGGAGGAATGTTACGTAAATGGCTTTTTCCGAGAGCTGTCACCCACCACAAAAGTTGCCGAGCCAGAAGTTGCTATCGGTTCGTGGCTGCTCTCCCCATTCTCCTGATACTATGTGTTACATCCCACCCTCCCCCCTTCGTGAGCTGAACCACTACGAAACGGAACACAACGGGATTTTTTTAATTCCCTCAATAGGGTGTAATTTTTTATTGCTAGATGTCGTCTCAAACTTTAAATTTTGTTTTTAAATTATTTCCATATGTTAAATCAGAATTTTTTAAATTACGATTTGTTGGCCAAGTTCCAGGTTAAGTAATTTCCTTTATACATTGGCGTTATCTTGCGCAATGCAAAAAAAAACTAACGAGTTACAAAATCACAGTTTGCTGTATTGGTTAACAGATGTCGTTTTAAAGACCCGTGAAGCAGAGAAAAGGCAAAAACTAGCTTGAGGGCTCTTGTTATACAGGCAAGAGAGCCGACGTAGCCCAGAATCGTCCTTTCTCTCGAGTTGAACGGGTCATAGTCAGAAACTCAGAACATCTAAAAGCAACAATTTTTTTGTCAGTGTCATTTTTCTGCATTGCCATAATCATAACAATTATTTACATTAGTCGATCGACCAACGTTTTCCTATTTGTGATTTGTATTTATTTTCTAACCATCTATGTGTTTATTCACTTCCGGTGTATTACATGCTGTTGTGTTAATTGAATAAAAAATAAAAAAAAAATAGTAATTAGTAATAGTAATGTAATATTGCTTATTTGTATTTCATTTTTTTAATTAAGGGGACTGAAAAGTAACAAAGAAGAAAAAAATATTACAATAGTGACATATTTTTATTTGGCAACCAAACAGCTGAGTAGTTCACCTTATAGCCGCAAAGACGACTTGTCGCCTTGTAAAGAAGACGCCATGTTGGGATGAAGACGGTTGTGTCGTCGCTATTGCTTTGGTGTTAAAAAATCTGAATTGGTTTCATTATCCGGTCGTATCATGGAGCAGGAGGGCCATCCGCATCCGTACGATCGGCCTTCTTCAGAATCCTCTGATGGGTACAATTATAACTTTTGTATCTTTCGAGTAGCAATAAACGTGAATTTCGCTTGGAGATTGACGATTTCGTTACTATCCCGCCCCAGCACAGAGACCCCAAGCTTTCCGTTGTAGTATGCGTCCTCCAAGCCAACCGTTGTTTGGGGCTCGTCTGTATGACTAGGGGTCTTCTTCATTCAAAAGTTGTGATTTCAATTGTGATTATTACGAAAGAGTCATTAGTGGGTTTTGGTGTGTTAAATCTTCTTCTTTGATAATCTTACGGGAGTTTAATGTTTCGTCATCCTCCTCCTGTGTGTGTGATTAGTGACCCAAGCTTCAGGTTCAAAACTTGCCCCAAGCCCCCACAACTGTCACTGTTGTTGGGCTTCCAATTTATTAAGACAGTTAGTGACTGTGTGCATTGTGTTTTAAAATAGTGATAGTGCTCAAGCTCTTGTGGAAAAACAACTAACCCTGGAATTATTATCTTTTATAGATTTGCCATGTCCTATCGGAGTGAAGGAGAATCAACCAAGGAAAATGACAAAATGGTATGACTCTTTGGCTTCCCCTTCAATTGCCAATCAGCATTTTTAAAAGCATCATGTTTGTGTTTGCAGATGTCTACACCTATATCAAGACCTGAACCACCTCCAAGAGAGGAACCAATTCTGGAACCCATCAACGGGATTGTACAGCCTCCAGTTGTTCCTCCACCTAACCGCCCTGGAAGATGTACCAACCAGCTCCAGTATATACAAAAGTTTGTCATGAAAGCAGTGTGGAAACACTCTTTTGCGTGGCCATTTCACCAACCTGTTGATGCCAAGAAACTTGGCTTACCCGTAAGTCAACACATCTCTTTACTTCTAGCCTTTGCTTGCCCCTAACGTCTAGAACTTGTGTGTGATGCGCTTCTCAGGACTATTTCAAAATCATAAAATACCCCATGGATCTGGGAACTGTGAAAAAGCGACTGGAGAATAACTACTACTGGAGTGCCAAAGAGTGCATTCAAGACTTTAACACAATGTTTACCAATTGCTATGTGTACAATAAGCCTGGGGAAGATGTGGTTTTGATGGCCCAGACCCTGGAAAAGCTTTTCCTGACTAAGGTAGCTCAAATGCCCAAGGATGAGATTGAAATTGAATCAACTCCGGGCAAAGCTAGTAAATTCAAAAAAGCACCCATCAGGGGAAGACCGCCTGGTTCTACCAAAATCATATTGCCAGGACTGAATCAAATAGCAGCAGGTAAGAATTTGTTGCTGTTGTTGTTGTATTGTGCTTATAGGACCTCAATTGAATGTTACATAACTTCAAAAAAATAGGTATAACTATGAACAATGCAATGAGTGGTCCATCATTGATTGGACCCCCATCATTACCACCAGTTCCTTCTTCGACCCCGTCAGTCGGAGGGTCGTATTATCCTGGTCCTGAAATGCCTTTGCCTCCTATCGCGACGACGATGAGTAATAACAGCAACAGCAGCTCAACAACGTCCGCAATCCCATCCATGCCATCACATCCACCCCCTATGCGCAGTTTACCCGCACCAACTCTACCACCTGTACAGCCCACCTTACCTACCCCACCCCCGGCTCCGACGATGCCCGTCCGAGGTCCGGTCAACCCTGTTCATCCTTCGTCAGCAGCGCATCCCAGCGCTCCCATGACTGGAGGAGGAGGAGGGTTTCCTTCCACTCAGGGCCCTTCAGCTCCTGGTTTGGTGGACAGTGGACAGTTGAGCATGCACGATTCCTCGTCACTGCATGGAGCAGGTGTCCTGGGCAACCACAATCCAAGCAAAGTAAAGAAAGGCGTCAAGCGGAAGGCCGATACGACAACTCCAACGTCCAACACGCCTTACGATTCTCCCGGCGGCATGGTGTTGCACAGCGCTGGCAAAGTGGCCAAGATCTCTTCACGGCGCGAGTCTGGACGACAGATCAAGAAAGTGGTCAAAGACTTGCCCGACACGCTACCACAACACCACTCGAAGCCTCGCGACAAATTACGCGAATCCACAAAGGCCTGTAACGAGATTCTCAAGGAGCTCTTTTCAAAGAAACACTCTGGCTATGCGTGGCCATTTTACAAACCGGTGGACGCTGGATTGCTTGGACTCCACGACTATCATGACATTATCAAGAAACCCATGGATCTGGGTACGGTCAAAGCCAAAATGGATGGCAGAGAATACCGATCTGCCGCTGAATTTGCCAGCGATGTCCGAATGATCTTCACCAATTGCTACAAATACAATCCCCCTGACCATGACGTTGTAGCCATGGCGAGGAAACTTCAAGACGTTTTCGAAATGCGCTACGCCAAGATACCCGACGATGGGCCCGATGCTGAAGGAGAATCTATTGGTGGTGACGACAAGTCATCGGGCTCTGATATGGAATCGGGCTCCGAATCTGATTCAGATGGATCCGACTCTGACGACAGCCACGCGCACGACGAAAGAGATCGGAAGCTCATGCAGTTCCAGGAGCAGCTTCGAATAATGCAGGAACAATTGCGATCGCTTATGGAGGACAGTGCCAGACGGAGAAGAAAGCGAGAAAAGACCAAGAAAGATCTCAAACGAGATGTCATCAAAGACAAAGCGGGACCGCCAACAGCTTCCGTGGCTGAAAGCAACACCATGGCAGCACCTTTATCTGGACCGCCTGCTTCCATGGCATCGCAGAATTCCATGGCGCCTTTAAGTGACATGAAACTGCCACCTATGCCCATGCCTGGTATGCCGGGAATGGTCGAATCAAAATTGGTATCGACTGGCAAACAAATGAAACCGTCCAAGGTAAAATATCGCTTGTTTTCATTTTTTTGTTTTTGTTTTTTTTTCGTCTCTGCATTTGTTCAGCTTATGTAATTCGCTCCACTTTGTAGGTGAGTGCTAATGCTAGTAGTCAACCCAAGAAACCGAGGTCTTCGACGGCGAAATCGGCCGTATCGGCACCACCTGGCAAGAAAAAACCCGCCCCTCCACCTGCAGGTGCTTTTGATTCGGAAGACGAGGACAATGCCAAACCCATGTCATATGACGAGAAGCGACAACTCAGTTTGGATATCAACAAACTTCCAGGTACCGACTTTCTTATTAATAATCAGATTTAGATGTTAAGTAACCACTTTTTTACTATCGATTTCACAGGGGATAAACTCGGTCGTGTGGTTCACATCATTCAATCGAGAGAGCCATCTTTACGAGACTCTAATCCTGACGAGATTGAAATCGACTTTGAAACACTCAAACCCTCAACGCTCCGAGAGCTTGAATCATACGTGGCTTCATGCTTGCGCAAGAAGCCTCGTAAACCTTACTGTACGTTATTTTCATTGACGGTTAACTTGTGTACCTGTCGTTCATTAATGTAATTGATGGGAAATCTTATGGCAGACAAAAAGCAAGCTGGCAAGACGAAAGACGAAGCCATGCGGGAGAAGGAACGAGAGTTGAATGAGAGATTGCAGGACGTGACAGGAAAGCTGGGATCTGCCAAGAAGGTTCATCGCAAAGGTTAAAACATTCCATTTTTCTTTTTGTCATGTTAGTTTGAGTTAGTGTGGGAGTGAATCAAATTATGAGCCTTTTTTGTCGACAAAGGTCTACCGTTTCTACCAATGACGGGATTCTTTCAGCTAAAAAGCAAATTTTTACTTCTTATAGGTTCCGTTTGAAAGATGGAAATTTTAATATCTTTTTTTTTTTTTTTTCCTTTTATTTTTCGTGTGTGTGTTTTTACATATTTTAGAAGAGGCTAAAGGGGCCGCTGATGGTGCTGGTGGTGGAGCCGCAGGGGCCGGAGCTGCTTCTCGTTTGTCATCATCTTCGAGCAGTTCCGATTCCGACAGTAGCAGTTCGAGTTCCAGTTCGAGTTCTTCCGATTCATCGGATTCGGAAGCAGGTTAGCCCCTCTTCTCCGTCTTAAACTGAAAGACCGAACGTTCTCAATCCCTTCCTCAGCCCCCCAATCCTCCTCTTTTTTTACCCTTTAATTCCAATCTCATACTCGTTCACAATGTGAAGTATCGTGGTATTTTCCTCCATTATCAATCAAGCAATAGCTGCCGTTCGTTTGCTCCTATTTTTCCTGCCAGTTCGCAATTTAAATTAGATCGTAAGTCGTTTGACGGAAAATGTTTTCTGATTTCAATCAAGAAAACAAGTTCAGATTTCCTCGTCGTCGTACTGACTCGTTCCTCGATTTGCAGTATCACAAGAAGCGATCGTGCATTGAAAGAATTGCTACACACTCACACAGCTCTTCTTTCATGAAAACAACAAAATTTACATAAAATCTAGTTTCGAATGTTAGTTGTCTTCAGCAAACACGGTAGAGATTCAAAACAGTGAGAGCTACGCCAAGTGTCAGAGTTTTTACACGAGAAAAACTAAAAAGAGAAAGCCGCGAGTGCAGAATGTGTCGTCTTTTGGAGGCTCAACCTGAGCCGCCTTTAACATCAAATTTTGTTTTCCTTTTCTCTCTCATTCTTCTTCTACCTTTTTGGGTTATCTTTCAACTGGCCACACACTGAAAGATCTCGATTTTTCAGTATTCCTATCTCATTCCTCCTCTCACTCATCATCATCATCATCCTGTGTCATCACCACAAATCGACATTCAAAAGAATTCAAATTTATTTTTTTTCCTTCCTTCCTTTGTCCATCCGTTTTTTGCGCGAGATGATGAACTATTTTGGTTTTCCTTTTTGTTTGTTATCGTCGACGAGATCTCCTTTCAACACACGGATTCTTTGTTGTCCATTCCGCCATTCAACATTTTTTTTTTTTTAAACTTGTGGATGAATTTTGTCCCTTGCCACGTTGACAAATCCTCAGTAGGTCTGGTACCTGAAAAAACGCTTGTGTCGTAAGTTGTCGGATCACTCGCTCTTTCCATTCAAGAACAGCGAAAAGGATGCGGAGAGATGATGATTTTAGATGGCGTTGCGTCCACACTTGACAAAAAAAAAACACAAAAAAGTGGTTGTGAAGGATCATCAGGCCTCGTCTTCCCCTTCCAGCCTTCACCTCCCAGTGTTTGTTTGTTGCTTTGTTTGTTTTGTTTTGTTTTCCTTTTTTTTTTAAATATCTCTGAGACCTTGGTTTAAAAAAAGTATCGGAAAGTAAGAGCCTCCAAGACGCTTTCAGCACTCAACGGCTCCCTCTAACTTCTCTCTCTTCCGATGACGACGCCAACACCTCATTTAAAATAACTGTTTTTGCACGCATGCGAAAAAAAAATGAAAAGGACGACTTCATCTCTCTCTGCCTCACCACAAACCCACGTCTTCTTAGTTAAATTTCTTCTTTTTTTCGGGATTGGAGTCCACCATTATTATAAAAAGATCCGAGTGCTCAAGTTTGATGGAAGGGAAAGCGTTCGGGGGAGCCCCTTTTTTAAAAAAAAGAAACGATAAACTGCCTCA
The DNA here is from genome assembly GCA_030770115.1 of Daphnia galeata. Lineage (NCBI taxonomy): Eukaryota > Metazoa > Arthropoda > Branchiopoda > Diplostraca > Daphniidae > Daphnia > Daphnia galeata. Next base: position 43,201 of record CM061121.1, read on the forward strand.
GAAAGTTAAGAAAAAATATTAGTATTTAGTTTCATGGTCGTTTTTCTTTTTTTTGTGAGGATTACGACGACATCCTTTTTCTCTTGGAACGGTGAAAATAGAACAGGGATGCCACCCCTGTTTTGATTTTTTTTGCATGGAAGTTGGTAAACGACGTTTGGACATGTAAATAGTTTCTCCCTTGACTTTCCCCGCCACTTTGGGGGAAAAGATGAACAATTCGAAATAATTAAGCTATAATTAAAGACCATTTCTTTTTTCTTGAAAGTGAATTATACTCATCAAAGAAAAGAAAAAATATCTCCCTTCCCTTGTCCAGTCTTCTTTATGATTATTCGTTCTTTTGATTTTCCAAATTATCTAATCTGATGATCCACTAGCGTCAATGTAGAGAGTTGCCAACATTTTTGCGTGACGTGATTTGTTTTTTCTTCTTTTTCAATCTCGTACTTAAACAAACAAAACAACAAATAAGCCCCTAAAATATTTAAAAAATCATGGTCGTCGCGCGATTGAGACATGAAAAGACAAATTCTATCTCGAAACAAAAATTCCTCCCTTTTACCCAAGAGAACCGCCCGCCTGTTTTTTGGCTTCAAAGATTCTGTGGTTCATTCGCTCATATTTTGTAACAATGAATAGTTTTTTTTTTTCTCCTTCTTCTTCTCATCTGTAAAATGTTGTCATCGTCTCGTTCATACACATCCCTCCTCTTCACACACACAACTTTTGTTACTCGGATTCAAAAAAATTTTACATTTTTTAAAAACTTATTTTGGTTTTTAAGAATTCTATACCCCCACCACCTCCTAATTTTTTTTTTCTTCTCTTCTTTCCTCTGTTTCATGGTTTACCGTACATCGTACAATGTATACCGTACAACACTGTGTAAGGTCATCGACAAAATTTTTTTGCAATAAACGAAGTGTAAAACAAACACACATGATAACTCATCCATGCCAGCCCTAAAAAATCTATGCTCCTTGGACACTTTGACACGCATCACACACAACAAACGTCGTTCACTACTTTCATGTCTCAAGCTGATTGATCTTTTTCTCTTTCTTTTTTACTTCTTTGTTCTTTTTTATCATCATCATCATCACTTCCTGTTTGACAATGAAAAACTCTGTACTCTTCTTTCATTTTGGGTTTTTGATCGAATCACATTCTGCACTCGGTCGCTCTGATACTGAAATCGTAGTAGTTTATTATTGACTTTTTTTTTTAATTTTTTTAATTTTTTAAAACCGTCAGCCCGTAGTAGTTTCGAAGTTGGTTTTGACTTCCTTTTTTCGAGTCGAATCGTCAGAATTTCGAGGGCTATATGGGGGTGGGGTGAAGGAAGGAAAATGAGAGGACGATGAAAATGTTTTATTGTGTTGGATGAATGCAAATGTGACGATGATATCAATACTACAACGCCTTTTTCAGAACCAAATGCACAACAGCAGCAGCAACAACAACAGCAACAACAACGCAAGGCCAAGCGAAAGGAGTCCGAGGGCGAGGTAACGAATTGATTTCCTTATTTTATTTTTTTTGCGAATTGAGTTTTTCTTTCTTTCTCTCAACGTGTTGTTTTCTCTTTCGACCCTGAAATTTATAGATGGTCGACGTAATGAGCGTGACACCGCGCCGAAGCTGGCCAACTAATGACGGTGCTCACAGTCAGGGTGGTAGCGATAGTCAGCGGGCTCATCCATCCACTGGTAACATTCACCATCAAGCTCACCATCCAGCTCACGGCAATCGTCCATCCATGACTTCTGCTGCCGCTCACACTAATAATAACTCTTCTTCTTCTACGACTACTACTTCTTCTTCTTCTTCAAACACTTCTGCTGCCAATAACAACTTGCCCTCTCACATGGAGTCGTCGTCAGCTCAAAAATCGAGCTCACATGCTGGTCAGGGATCGCTCAAACCACCACTGCCACCGCCAGTGATGACACCGCAGCAACAGCCAACTCAGCAACAACAATCGCTGCCACATCAGCAGCAGCAGCAGGTCCGACCTCTGACAAGTACCGCGTCTAACAACCTGCCTCCAGGTTCTAGCAGCCTCTTTAGTCCACCGTCTGCCACGTCGTTGCCATCTATGGCCGACATGCAACAACAACAACAGCAGCAACACCACCATCTCCAACAGCCTAACTTATTCGTTAATGGCCAATCGGACATGAATCAACAACAACCGCCAGGCTATCCTGGGAGTTCATCTTCTCACATGGCGCATGTCAAACAAGAAAATCAGACAGCGTCAGGTGGACAATATGATTTCCAATCTCGGATGGATATTCCCATGAACGATTTTGACCAGCATCAAAAGGACATGATGCAAATGTCTGGCGACAATCTTTTTAATTCTTTGGCTCAGCAACAACAGCATCCCATTCACCATTCGCAATCCCTTGGAGATGTCAAATCCATGGCTCTTGCCTCTAACGTCTCCAGTCCGGCGATGTCAATGCCCGTGTCTGGTGGCAAACCCAAGTCTCACTCGGCCGCCATGGCCCAAGTACGAAATGCTAGTTCATGGTCCTCTCTGGCCGCTTCTACTCCGGCTGGCTCTTCTAAATCGTCCAATATTGGCGATTCGTTTCAAATGTTCAAACGCCAAGCCAAGGAGAAGGAAGCTCGCCAAAAGGCTCTGATTGAACAGCAAGAAATGCGTCGCCAACAAAAGGAACAGGCCGAAAGGGAAAGAATGAGGGCAGAAGCTGATCGTCGACGTGAACGTGAAGAAGAAGAAGCTTTGGAGAATGCTAGGTACTTTGTTTGTTTGTTTGTTTTTTTTCAAATTAATCTATTGAATGTGTGAACTAACCTTGGTTTTGTCTTGCATAGGCGAGTGGCCATTGGTTTGCAAGATGAAGCTCGTCCGTCTCCTCCAACCAAGACGGGATTGAGTCCAATCCAACAGAGCGCTCCACCGCCACCTCCACTTTCTGCTTCAGTCGTCACCAAAACACACCACTCACACGTGTCGGCCCAACAGCAACATCGGACTTCACCCGCCCCAACACCCCCTTCGGCTCCTTCGCCAGCAGCGGCCGTTGGTGGAGGAGTTCCTCTACCCTCGCCATCTCCTAAAGGTATGTTAGATTTTACGTTCTCCCACCCCTTGTTATACTTTTCCCCCCTACAACTTTCACCCTAACGAATTTTTTCTTTGACTTTTAGGACAATCAGCGCCAAGCCCCGCTTCTTCAGCTCCACCGATGGGTGGCGCTTCAACAAATGCTGACAAAGAGCGTGAAAGGCAGAGGCTGAGAGAACAAGAGCGTAGGAAGCGAGAAGCCGTAAGAGACCTACATTTCTTCTTATGATGCAACGAATGGAATAATTCAAATTTCTTTTCTTTTTTCCCCTCCTCAGTTGGCTGGCCAAATTGACATGAATCGCCAGAGCGATTTGATGGCAGCGTTCGAGGAATTGCTCTAAAATCTGGACGAGTCTAGTGCTATAGACGGATCGACGAGTTTACCCTTCTGAACCTTTGTTACGTGTATTGGCCATTCAACCATTACAAACTTGTTGCGTTACGTATCTTGTTCTTTTTTTTTCCTTTTTTTTGTGTCCTCGTTTGTATTTTTCTTTCTTTTTTCTCAATGATGCTCCCTCTCTATTTTCATTTCGCCCTCTTCTTCTTTTGTCTCCACACAATGTCTTCTTCTTTCAGTGGAATTCGAATGTAGAAAAGGCAAAATTGTCCCGCTCCTCCCACATCGTAGATTTAAGTTTATTATTGAACATTTTTTTTCCCAATTGGAATTCAATGCAAGGATCCCTTGACCACCCAACGTCTCCACATCCCAATAGACTATCTCTCTGCTATCAAACACTCCCCCTCCCCCACATCCCTCCTCCTTTTTTAATTATTATTATAATTAAGTGTAATCGAATGTAAATACTGTGTAACACGTAGGACTCAAAATTGTCTGCAAAACACGAATTGTCGTCATTGGAAACGTTCAAGGGTACCCGTTGACAATGTTTAGACGTATTCGAAAGAAAAAAAAACCAACCTAACATAAATCGGATGAAGAAAACGAAAAGATGAAAAAAAAATTATTTCAAGTCTTATGTTTTTCCTCTTTCTAACCTATCTGCCCTCTCTTATCATCCATTTGAAATAAAGAAAATTTGAGAAAAAAAAATAACCTTATAAGAACAGCACAAATAAAATTTGCTGAATTCTTGTTTGTTTAAAATTCTTGGAAGATTGACACGTTGTGGCAATGATATTGTGTCCGTGTCCATGGATTTATTATTATTACTTTTTTTTTTTCTGAACTGTGGTTTTCATTTACATACACAACTTAGCCATTGATGTGCAGCTATAACGTCTCATTTATTCGATAATATGTAGAGTCAAATCATCATACCGACTATAATAAATCATCCCATATAACAACGGTCATTCCAATAGAGTGGAATAGTAGAAAAAAATAATTCCCCATGACGCAAGTGACAAAATGTACACACACTTGATCCCGTTGATCCGTGGAAGGAGAGGAAATGTCATCATTAACTTGAGCCATCCATCCGTTCTTCTTCTATTAATGACAATGTTCTGTAATATCAACAAGAAACCCTTTTCGCCAGCCGAAGAAGAAGTAGCCGACGGTGCAGCCCAAAATGACGGCCATGAAGAGCCACACGTTGTAAGTCATGACGATCAACATGAGGAAATAGGAAATGATCATCTGAAGAAGATGTAAAGCCGTTTGAATGTAATGGGACGCACTGGTCACACTCGTCTTGAAGCTGAAAAGACAAAAAACAAACATGATAATAATAATAGTCTTACATTTAAAATTTGAAAGGTCTGTGTATACCTCATTGGCGTTCTGACTTGACTAGAAGCCTCACTACCTCCCTCGTTTGTTTTGACGTAGCTGACGGGCGCATAATATTTGCGACTCAGGTACTCACTGCAAAAAAAAGATTAATTAATTCGCTAATTGCTTTGAATAATTGCTGTCCAAAAAGGTAATTACCGGAAATATTTCAATCCTTCGTAAAGGATTGCCAATAGGAAAATACCGATACAAGAACCGACCATAGCACCTACTGTTTGAATGTCCCACTCTTTGAATAAAACAACGGCCTTGTAATCTGCATAAAAGTACATCTGTGATAGAAATTGAAGGTTATTAGATTTCCATTTTCGACATTATTAAAAGCTTTTTAAAAATACCTGCATCATCATAGAGTCATTTGACATAGAGCCGTGATCATGTCCGGTAGTCATGGATCCATGGTCGTGCATCGTGGTGGTTTCCACACTGGCTCCGTGCGCGTGCATGTCGTGGCCATCATGGCCCATCATATGGTGGTGATCGTGCGACATATTTTTCGATTCTGTAATGTAAACAAAACGTTTGAAAAACGCAATTTCAATCTTATGGGAAAACTTGATGCAATACGTAAAGTTATTTAAGCTGAAACAACTCGAGGGACGAATGGAAAAGAACTATTTGAACTGAGAACAGATCTGAGATGAGTAAAAACCTCAAACAAAATATTCAACCCAACAACAGGGTTTTTCCCATTTCACTTCTCAAACAAATGGAGTGAGGAAAGTTAGCTCGAGGCTTTTTAAGTGAAAGGGAACTTTCGCTCATCTCGGAAAACATTTTCGCGAAAAGATGCACTTTCTACACTAATCTCAAATCAAAACTTCCTTCTCATTTCACACACTTCCTGGGTTCTTTTTGATGGGACTATTATTTGGACTCGAAATGCAAAATGAGTTCAAAGGGAAAGTGTATGAAAATGTGCATGGTGGTCTTACCTAAATACGATGCTGCACGGTCTGCTACCCAATTGTGTCTAACAACGAATTCGCACTCAGCTGTGGGAGAAAAGACAAGTGCTGACGCCCATCGGCAGTCGTCGTTTTTATACGTTGGTGTGGTGGCGCACGTGATTGCATACCGTTATCGGCGTTTCATCTCCGAAGATGATAACAACAGGTTAATAATATGTCTCACTAGGCTAATAAAATTATGTTTCAAGAACGGGTTTTTGAAAATGATGAGCCTTTAATTTCAAGACGAAAGAGGATCAGTGCGTCCCACTACATTCAAATGACTCGCAATCCACCTAGCGGTTAGTTATATAATAAGAACAACATTGAATGGACTAGGGGGAAAAGGACTAGGGGCTCTATTTTTAAACTTCTGCTGGCAATTCAACAACAAAAATCTAAACAGAAAATGCCATCTAAGACACTTTTGTTGCTCTTTGCAAACTAAAAGCTAACTAGAAATCTGGGCCATAGGGAGAGAAGCAGTTTCCGGAATCTAACGGATGAATTACAGATAATTCCGGGTAATCGAAAATTTGGCCCATCCTGGATGTATTCCCTTTTGCGATATTGGATCGTTGGCGATGAGAAAAATAGTTTCGTGGTTTAAGGTTCACTCAGCTGATTTTTCTCGTCACACCACCGGACGCCCCGAGTTCGTCCGGCTTAGGGAATATGAACAACCCCCACCAGGCTCCCGATCACCAGCTCCCACCCGTCGCACACTCTCCGCCCTTCTTTTCTTTCCTACTATCTCGGCTCATGTTTTGTTAAAAATAATAACCTCAACACAGACGTGACGTCAGAGAAGTGCCGTCGGCAATAAGGACGTGCCGTGCGCATAACAGGTACAACCGAGCCACCCTAACACGAAACTAGCCGCTATCCAATCATTTCCATTTAAAATTAGCGCTAAATCGCTAATGGAAATTGTTAAATGAAAATAGAATTGGAAAATAATCAAGTCCGCATCTTTTGGATTTTTTGTGAATTTTTTAAATTTAAATTTTCTATTCAATTAAAAAGAAGTCGTGAGGTTTGAAGTGAGTCTTTGGTGAGTATCAGAGCAGTGTCGAGCGCAAAGCGTTTGGTCTTTTGGACGGTCTAAAAGTCGATCTGGAGGAGGATGTAACAGAGAAACGGTCGTGCCGTGCGCATTAAACGCGTTCGATATCGAACGGAGAGCGGTCGGCCCGACGATGGGAGCCGCCTACGTGATCCTTTTCCTACACACCCGAAACTTATGTACAGTCCCTTGCATAAAATCGTGTGAAGGCTTTTCATTAAGGGTAAAAATGTGTTTGAGACGCTAGAGGTCTCTCATAGTATGGCAAATTTGATTCCACTTTATGTGAATCAAAACGCGGTTTGTTAAAAAACGCGTATTCTGAGGGATTTGGAATTACGGATCTATGGGCTATTGGCTATTGCTATCATGCTATGGCTTAATGGGAAATGTTCACAATAGTGTTCTATATGTCTAAATTAGACTTTCCACCATTATGGAGGAAAATGTATTAATTAATAACGATATTCGGCAAATTAGTTGCTGGGGAAAAGAGTAAATAATTGGCTAACCGGTATGAATATAATCGTATCACATATTTTATAAATCAGATGGTGTATAGTTGTTATAGAATTTTTTTAAATAACTACGATATCCGGCAATTTGCTGCTGGGGAAAAGACAAGAGAGTAAATGATAACCTAACAGCTATAAGAAATAAATCAAATTAGATGGTGTAGTTGTTATAGATGCGGACTACGAAACAGAATTGCATGCGAGTCGGATGTTCAATTCTTTACTCAAGCAATACTTTTTCAAACATTAATATTTTAACTTTTTTACTTTCTCTTCTTCTCGATATCGCTCACTAGTCAACTCATGGGTATGATTCATTTTCAGATATGCGGTGAAGCTCATTAGTCAACAAAAAATGTCAAGTTCATTTTCCCTACATTTTCGTGAAAATGTCTAGACTTTTTTTCTACAATTTGGACGAACTCTTAGCAACTTGAAAAAGGTCCGTTTTTTTATTCCCTTTCCTCCATTGCCGTCGGCGAAACAAAAAGGAATGAACACCAACCCTTTTTTTGCCAACTTACGCTAATCTGTAAGCCTTAAACTGCCTAGAGCGTATTTTTAGGCTGTTTCTTACTCTACCCATACTGGTCTGCTCTATTCCAAAGAGCCAGGTTTATACACCCCCATTTCCCCGTTGGTATATTAATTTCTAAAAAAATATGTCCACTTTTTTACGGACACGCATGTCCAAATTGAAATTGTCCATCATGACGAGAATCCTCGAAATATAATTTCGAAAATAAAATAAAAATGTACTTAATTTAACAAAAGAAAATTAAAGTTGCCACCAGAGAGGATGGATACAACGATCTGTGAGTTTATAGGCCAACTCGCTAACCAATACATCATGGGCGAGTGAAGATTTCGCAGAGGAAATTATAATATAATTATTAAAAGAATTACAAGTGTTTATATTTGTTGGCGCGACACCTTAATACTAATTTACAAATAACAATAATAACCGAACATAAATCAATACGTCTTGAAAAGTGTCATTGACGCAAAAATTGAGTCGAATATAGTAACGTCTAATTAATGTTGTTATACATATTAAACCATGACACAATGGTTACAGCATTCGTCCGATGATCTAAAAACTTCAGGTTCAATCCTAGACCCAGTCAATAAAAATTTTCAATTTCATGATGACTATTATGTCTATTATATATATCAATATAAATTATAAAAGCTATGTTGCTTTTTCTTATGCGAAAAAAGAAATCAACTATTTTCTCTTATAATTATATCGCCATGAAGACAATATAAATATTTTATAAATGTCAATAATCCTATTCAAATAATTAGGTTGGTAAGCATGCAATCATTTACAGAAGATTCGAGGTATTTTTTCTTCACCTCTTCCCGTTGATGCATTATATAAGTAGCCGATGACGCTAAAACATCAGTATTCTCTTTTAAAATTTTCAGCATCCCAACATTTCCCATTTATCCATTCCTTGGAACATAAAAGGATTTAGGCTAATCTGCCTTTTGCTTCGCAGAAAGTGGAATGAAATACTGGAAGAGACCTCTAGCGCCCTATCATATTTTTACCCTCATACATTTTGGCGCTAACTCTTTATAAAAAGCCTTCACACGATTTTATGCAAGGGACTGTACGCACATTGAGTAATACCAGTTGCACACCAATTTCTTATTTTTTCATTTTTCTCGTTAAACTTTGACCGCAACACAAAAAATACTAACTCGGCGTTATTATTATAAGAAGCTTGGTAACAATTATCTCGGTATTTGCTGTGCAAACAATTTTGTTATTCTCCAGACAACTGACTGTTTTGATAATTGCATAGTTGGAATTTATATTATTTTGGAAGCCGGATGTCGGTATTTTTGTTAAATGCTTCCTCACGAACAATCAAAAGATCCTCTTTATTCATTCAATGAGGTAGTACATTCCTCCAAGGATGTATATATTGTTAGGCATCATATAAGACATTGCGATGTTATTACTTGCATTCAATGAAATTAAATTACGATGAGATCATTATCATTTATTTATTGTCCGCTGATTTAATATGAACTAAATTTGTATTGGTCAAATGAGAGACCCTTTATAATAATCCTATGAGCATTATGATGATTTATTCATTTTATTTAATACAGAAATAGCCGATTAAGACGAGCTCCCTTGGTGTTTATGTTTCAATCAAAAACCAGACGATCCATTTCATTTCGTCAAGTTTCAACCAATTTGCGAAATTTTTTCAAGGTCGGGCACATTGGCCATTTGAACCAATGAATGATAGCCCACTTGGAAAAAGAACTCGATTTCATTTTTAAAATGCGATAACACGTTCAGCGGATTTCGTTTCCCACGGGAATCTGTAAAGCTGAACTTTTTAAAATTATTTCACGACTCTCGCTCAACTCTGCCATCTTTGGAAGCGAATGAGAAGCATCATCAAACTCCGGCATTCATTCGCTTTCCCGGCAACACGCAATAGCTATATAGTGTTTTTATAAAGGTAAGTTTAAAGAAGATAATAATTTAAAGATAGAGAAGAAGATATTTTTGACTTCGAATGAAATGGATGTAAATCAAATTGATAAGAGATCGGGCATGTACGACTGATAGAGACAAAACCTTAAAGTAAGCGCCAAACAAATATTATTGATGGCTCTAGTGATTACCTAAACATGAGAATCCTAAAAGGTGCGGAAAAGTATGCAAGAGTTTCTTTCTCACAGTTAGCGCTAGAAAAACAGAAGGGAGGCCGACCAGTATAGGCCTCGTAGGCCAACTTCGTGATTAATATATAAAAGAATTCGCACACGAAATCAGGAAACGAACAACAAAGTTGATGAAAGAACAGTAAAATTTCAAAATCACATGTCCAGTTTCAATAAGAATCATACCGGGTTTGCGCAAATCGACAATAATAATCAAAATTCGCTAGGAAAGGACTCCCTCAATAAGTTTGCAAGTTGACAACTGACAATACAAAGTGACATCGCATATTTTTTAAGAAATTCCGGGAAATGAGGTGGGGCACTTTATTGACTTGAAGAGACGATGAAACGAGTTCTTTTGCAGATTTCCTCACAAATGAACGACGGAATCGTCGTGTCTACTTGCGTGGTGATAACCTTCGTCTCTCTTCGCTGTTAAAGTCAACCTGCCCTTTTCACGCAGAAATTTGCGAAAGGGGGTTGTCCAATGGGTAACTTTGGACGATATAAAAAGAGGACCCAATTCTCAACTCTTCACTTGTTCACTTCAACGACTGTCCAGTACAAGCATCTTCTAAAATGAAATTCTTGGTAAGTTCTTTTGTCTCCTAATAAAGTTTCCCTTCTGTACAATGAATTTAACTTGATTCAATTTGTACAGATCATCAGCTTCTTTTTGGCTTGCGCCTCTGCCCAATGGGCCGCACCATTCAGCAACTGGTCACCATACAATCCTTCATTTTACAATGACTTGGTCTCGAAGAGCGTTGATTTGAACAAGGACGGCCAACCTGATGTCCCCTTCTACACGGCAGCACCAGCTGTTTTGCCCAACTACTACCCCTACGCCGGTTTGAACTACCGCGGTGCTTTCCCCTACACTTACGGCGCTCCTTTCACTTATCCATTCGTCCAGGCTGCCGCTGCTCCCGCCGCTGAGGTCAAGACCACCCGCTCCAAGCGCCAAGTGCCCGTCCTCCCCCATAAACCCACCGAGTTCCTCAACGATTTTGTCTACCGTAGCGTTGATTTGAACCAGGATGGTCAGCCAGATAATGCCGTTTACACCGCCCCAGTTGCCACTTACCCCACACCAGTTGCTCCCTGGACTGGTGCCCGTTTCGTTACTCCTTACACTGGATACTATCCTCAAGCTTACCCTTTCGTTAACGGATTCTATTAATTTAATAGCCCGTTTACCCATTACTTGAACACTTTCTTGACATAATTGTTACTGTTACCTTATTGTTTTTTTAGATATTCTTTTTGTAGTGAATACAATTTCATAAACGCATCTTAAATTTTAATGGTACCACCTTTAGTGTTAGTTAAATAACAAGAAATGATACGAAAGCACCTTTTACTTACCCTTGCGTTTAGGCTGCCGCTGTTTCCGCCATGGTCACCAAGACCATCCGCACATATTGCGGCCCTCAAACCCTCCAAGTTCCTAATCGTTTTCGTTTACCGCAGCTCGATTTAAACCAGATTGAACATTGGCCAGCCCGATAACTCCGATTACACTACCCCACAGGTGCTTCCTTTATTAGAACTTTTACGATTCGTCACTTCTTACCTCCTTATACACTTGATACTATCGTTGTTTATGCTCATCATATTAGTTCAAAATTCATCATACTGTCCCTAAGAAGTAAAAGGCAGCACTACAGCTACAACCAACCCAGATTCCATTATTTTAGAAAATATATGATGGAGAGTATGTTATTCGCATTGGTTTCTCTATCAATCTATAACATTGTCAGTATTAAACACCAGAGCCACCAGAGTGGGACTGATGATCATTTCAACAAACTATCATTACAAAGCTAGAAGAAACAGCGCAATATCCTGGTCATGTCAGTATCCGGACTACAAACAATTGGTTTTGATTGAAAACGTTCTATGTGATACATTTATGGCAAGAAATAGTTTACCATGTTGAGATATTGACATTGGCAAACCTTCTTTCTCATGAACCACACCCATTCCGCATCCCCTTGTTGGCAGCATAACCAAAAAACAAATGCGGGTCCATCAACAATCCGATTGCAGTGGAAACGCTAGATTGAATTTTGTCGTTACAATTCCAGTTTTCTCCAGATTAAAATTCAAAATAAATTATTGCAGAACACGTAGGTGTGGTCGAATAAACCATTCGAAAAAGGGGAAAACGGGATTCACCAGGAGTTTCTTATCCCATGGATACATCGAACGAGATGACTGCTCGCATGACCTCTATCAAACGAGATTTGAAGGTTCTTACCATCCTATAGTGAAAGGATTGGATTTGACCGTGAAATTTATAAATAAAATAACACGCGGAAGTTTTTTTGTTTTACAAATCCAGTAAAGGGTGTAGTCTTTTACCCACAGGCTATAATTTTGAACGATATAAAAAGAGGACCCAATTCTCAATTCTTCACTTGTTCACTTCAACGACTGTCCAGTACAAGCATCTTCTAAAATGAAATTCTTGGTAAGTTCTTTTGTCTCCTAATAAAGTTTCCCTTCTGTACAATGAATTTAACTTGATTCAATTTGTACAGATCATCAGCTTCTTTTTGGCTTGCGCCTCTGCCCAATGGGTCGCTCCTTACAGCAACTGGTCACCATACAATCCTTCATTTTACAATGACTTGGTCTCGAAGAGCGTTGATTTGAACAAGGACGGCCAACCTGATGTCCCCGTCTACACCGCACCAGCTGTTTTGCCCAACTACTACCCCTACGCCGGTTTGAACTATCGCGGTGCATTCCCCTACACTTACGGAGCTCCTTTCACTTATCCATTCGTCCAGGCTGCCGCTGCTCCCGCCGCTGAAGTCAAGACCACCCGCTCCAAGCGTCAAGTGCCCGTCCTCCCCCATAAACCCACCGAGTTCCTCAACGATTTCGTCTACCGTAGCGTTGATTTGAACCAGGATGGTCAGCCAGATAATGCCGTTTACACCGCCCCAGTTGCCACTTACACTACCCCAGTTGCTCCCTGGACTGGCGCCCGTTTCGTTACTCCTTACCCTGGATACACTGGATACTATCCTCAAGCTTACCCTTTCGTCAACGGATTCTATTAATTTAATAGCCCGTTTACTCATCATTTGAATAATTTCTTGATATAATTGTTATTGTTACCTTCTTGTTTTTGGTTCTTTTATCTTCTTTGTTTCGAATACAATATTCATATCGCATTTTGATTGATTTTGGGTTGGAAAGGGCTGTTTCATCTGACGGACGGCTTAAAAATTAGTGATACATTTGTTAGCACACGGCCGTCTTTATTTGTAGAGTACTCGTCAACAGTTAATTAGAAAACGGTCAGTTTAGAAGAACTCTTTCTTTGTTTTTGCTCGTTCACTATGTGACGATCGGAGGCCCGAAGTCGATCTAAATCTTTTTCTTTCTCGGCGAGTCTCGATCGAATTTGCGAAACGGATGCAAGGTCACCACGATCACTTTGACGTTGAAGGGATTGCTTCATTTTGACGATATCGCGTTCAGCTTTTCGAATTTCTTCTCCGATTTGAAGGCTTTGAACGTTCAGTTTTTCACGAGTTAGCTGTCCCAAGTCAGTCACTTTTGTTCGCGAATGAGAGGCGCCAGCTGCCCATTAAAATATATTTAACAACGTATATAAAGGGCTGCTTTGTAACTGAATAGTTATTTTTATTATTAAACCTTCTTTGGAATCTTGCCCGCTGGTTTTCGTTAGTTTAGAGTTGATGAAATCGAAAACCGAAACACGCTCGGATGCGTTGGCTATCTGACGCATGCGATGTTCAGCTTTGGCTTTTTGGCGCTCAAGTTTCTTTTCAACTGAAAGCATATTTCCACTTCCGGCTTCTTCTCTCAACTCCATACAGCGATCTTGAAATTTTGTCAACGTCAATTAAAATTTAAAAAAATATATATTTATTGATATGGATGCCACTTACCGAGTGATCGACCAGGGGGGAAAACCATGGCTTCTACTGGATTAATTCTACCTTCTCCTTCTTTGCCTAGTCCCGAACCGTGGACATAGCCCATCTTCTCCATTAATCTAGATCCAATTCCTCTAGTGTGTTTTTCCCAGAATCCAAACGAGCCAATTTCTTTGGAAGCTCCTACGTTATTTTCTTCTAGGCATCTCGGTGTAAATTGAGAGTCATCATCGTCTTCATCCGCACTGAATTCGGAGGATGAATCTTCATCTTCTTCATCTGGTGAAATCAAAATCATTTGAAATAATGTGATAGTCATAACGAAATATTTATTGCATTGTACCTAGAGGATAAACAGCATGCAGATTGAGTAAAAGCACATCATTGCAATGTAGAAATTTGACAGAAAACTCTGTCTCTTTGATGATGTCTTCAACAATACCTCTATACCATAATTCATCTTTGTATTTTGCTAATACTGTGCAGCCCTCGGTGATTTTGCTATAGTCTGGATCACTGTAAATTGATAGAAAAAATATTATTGGTAATGTGGGATTGATGGTCTCATAAATTTACACACATACATGAAATCTTGCACCTCATCCAATCGAACTGTGTAGCCATGAGAATAATGACACTTCTCATCTGGATATTTACAATTGCCTTCCAGAAAATATGGGCATGGCTGCATTTTTTTGGTAGTGGGATGAATGAAAACAGCTTTGACAAATATTAAATCATCTTCACTTAACTCAGAGCCAAGGATAATAGCATTGTGGTATCCCACTCCTCCCCATTCATATTTAAATGGAGCTTTACATTTCATCCCCTCTAATGCTGAAAGTTCTGCCTGGAATTAAAACAAAACCAACAAATTTAGAGATTTCATAAAAGATGTCAATAGCTATCCAAAACTAACTTCCAAGTTTGATTCATTTTGCTGGTCATTTGATGATGTAGTATCCTCTTCCTGAACTGGTGCACTTGATAAACTACTTTCAGTAAGCAATATAATTTCTTCTAAATCCTTTACAACTTGCTGCAAATCCGGCTTTTGTTCTTCATTCGCGATCAACAATGCATCTTGGATTTGTTTAAGCTGTGTTTGAATAAAAAGGAATCAAAATTGTGACCCTACATAAAATTCCCTAGGTGTATACCTGATTTTTGTATATTTCAAGAGAATCCTGCAAAGACTGCATACTTTCTGACATATTTAAACATAAACTTTTGTGAGGAAACAGAAAAGTCGACGACCGTCAAGCTGACATATCTTTTGTTTTGTTTACAAAATTTAATTTTGGTCTGCTAACAGCGTTGCCAAAAAGGGATGTGTTCGTCTGCTAGAAGACCGGCTGTCGGCTGCATACGTGATGTTTTGATTTGTTCTGAATTTCGTTTAATTATAATTTAAATGAGTGCACTCCGTTTGTGAATATTGTTAGTTTATGTTAAACTTGATCTAACTGACTTATAGTCAGAAAAAGTCATGTCTTTAAGAATGCTTCATACACCAACTTTGACAAGATTACTGTTAAACCGTGGAAAGTGCAAAGTTTCTCTCTTCAATTCAAACGTTTATTATTACCGCTTTTCTTCAACACTTAATCGAGGGGAAAGTACGACGGAGATCCAAAGGTTCGTATCTGTTAATTTTGTGGTGACTACTTAATTATGGCTCACTTGAATATATAAATTTTCCATTTTTCTAGGCAGAGGGCAATAAATTCATCACAATCTCTATTCAACTCCTCAGAAAGCACTATTCAAATACAAGATAGAAATATTTTGCATTCCAGGAAAAAAGAAATATCCCAGGCTCTGGCTAGGATAAATCTGGATTTGAGTAAGCATGGATATTTAAACAGAGAAGATTTAGAATCTGTTGTGAAGGAAATTGAAAAAAACAGTAAGTGATTTAAAAAGTAATCATTTTTAAAAAGTTGAAATTCAATGTGTTTTCAAATATTAGAGACAGTTTCCAGCAGCCAAGGACTTTATCTCATTCGATGCTGTGGGAATTTCCTCCCAGAAGAACTATTGGAAGAAAGAAACCGTCTTGTCAACAAAATATGGGCATTATTGCTTAATTTAGAAGTTCCCCTAGACATCACACACTACAATTCTTTGCTAAGAATATATTTGGAAAATGAGCATTCATTCAATCCTTTGAAGTTCCTGTCAACTGCAATTGAACGTGCCATTCAGCCCGATAGAGTATATAGACCACTTTATATTATCCTATTATTATCGTATAATAATAAAAACTCAAAACATTAGGTAACATATCAAAGGCTTTTGATTGCTTACTGTCAAAAGGGAGACCTGGAAGGTGCAACAAAAATTCTTAATATTATGAAACACAAAGAATTGGAAATAGATTATCGAGTTTTCAACGCCATCGTGATGGGTCATTCTATGATGGGGTATGGATGAATTCGTGGTTAAAAAGCATGTTGTCTTGTTAATATATTACTGTTTTTTTTATTTTTTTAGAGACTGGGAAGGTGCAAACAATGTCATCAGTTCCATGTCAAATATCGGCTTGAGTCCCGACGCGGATACCTACAAAGAATTATTAAACGGTTACGCCAAGTTTGGGGTATGCTTTGCAATTTCTTCTTCCTTCGGTGGGTATTAATGTTTTGATTCATTGTATTTTGTATCCTAATCTTAATCGTTTTTCGTTATTTTTACTTTAGAAAAATGGAAGAAGATGAATCTATCATTCAGCGATGAAGATCTCTTTGCCGCGCTGTATAAAGCCGCTGTACACGGACACTCTGAAGCCGTGGATATTCTGTTGAGTCAAATGAAGAAGAAAAGAAACTACAACCGATTTTGTGTCAACGTTATCTTGCAACTGGTCACGCAACGCAAAGAGGACGAAGCTTTCAAAATCCTCTTGAGTATGACACCAAATAAAACAGTCGATGGGAAAGTCGCAAAATCGGGCCGATTTTTCATCCGTCACATCGTCAAAATGGATTGCTCACCAGACAAGATTGTAGAATTTTGTCGTAAATTGGTTCACTCTGAAAAGAATAGTCGCGCATTTCTCATAGCTCTCGAAGCGGCCAACATTTTTGAAAAGACCGAACTTGTCGATCCGCTTTTAAACGAGATCAAGGATAGCGGTAGAAACAACTCTTTGGGATCTATTCTGGCAAGTCAACCGTAAAGAAAAAAATTGTATTTCATTCTTGGTGTGGATTCATTTCTAAATTGCAATTCGATTTATTCCTTATAGGCGTCGGCGTCGGAGAGCGGAGGAGAAAAGAAGCTTATAGACACACTTCGTAAAATGGCCGCTATCCGTCTGTTCCCCAACATGGGAACGATCAAACAGCACATTTTGCCTCACTTGACAGGAAATAGTCAAACTTTAATGCAGAAATTGCGTTCGGCCAGGTTGTCTTTCCCAGCCATTTCAATGGCACTTTTGCAAAAGAGTTTGGCTTCTCTAGATTTTGATGACGCTATTCGCGTCACTTCAACTTTCTAGTAAGTGTTAAGTGACAAAGTGATGCAGGAAAGTAAACTGATAGCCTTTTTATTCTGTTGTATAGCATCAAAATGAACTGGAGGCTGTACGAAGACATCGCCAGCGCCTATATCAAATCTGGAAATGCTACAGGCCTTGCCAAATTGGTCAATTCTCTACTGCCAGATGGGGAAGAAGATGAAATGAAAAGCGAAGTGATTGAATTATCCGGTCAAATAATTGGGTCAATTTTAAAAGAGATTTGCGAACAAACACCGTAAGGATACTACGTCATCAATGTCCATTTCTACTTTTCCTTAAATTCTTCTTTTTATTTTTCCAGTTCCGGACAGCTGGAAGTAATTGAGCCTCTTTTAGAAGCTTTTCGTGATCAGGGATTGACCATGTCTTTGAGCGTGGCCCAATTTGAACGTGACAAAGTATCAGAAGGCCAGTTGACTCCTGCTGCCGTTGATCTCTTGGCTGAACTAACCTCGGGACAACTAATTCCTGTACCGTTGAATCCCTTGCCTAAGCGCCTTCAGTTGGGAACGAATAGTCAGTCAAATAAGAAAAACATGGCCAAATTCTGTGCATTCGCGCGAGAGCGTAAATTACATGAAGCATTGGCATCGAAAAAGGTTTGTTTTATTTTTCGTATCTTCTTCTTCAACCAAATTACAAATGAGTAATGTATGTATT
This sequence comes from Daphnia galeata, assembly GCA_030770115.1. Taxonomy (NCBI): domain Eukaryota; kingdom Metazoa; phylum Arthropoda; class Branchiopoda; order Diplostraca; family Daphniidae; genus Daphnia; species Daphnia galeata. The sequence continues at coordinate 61,400 of CM061121.1, forward strand.
TGACCAGGAGCTGGAGGCCCGCAGTGTTTCTTTCACGATCGGATTAAATCTCTTGTTAATGGACCTGTACGGCCATCACGGACGTTTGGACGAGGCTCTCGATTTATTCTCCCGACTGCACAAAGATCCCGACCTTATCATCTTGCCTTCTAAAATCATGAATCTCTCTGCTCATCTGTTGAAAGGAGGTCGGCCAGTGGATGCGATTTGCGTTCTAGAAAAATTGAAAGCTGATCCGCGAGTGGCTGAAAAAATCGAGTTGACAAGATCCGTCAACGCAAGTGCTGTTCGACTGATGGACGCCGCTGCCGAAAATGGCAATGTCGAAGTGATTCAGAAAATATTCGACTGTCTGGAACAATCGAAAGCCTTGAAAATGAGTAGATCCCTGTTAGGTTCACTAGTCAAAGTCCATGCTGTTCGGTACGTTTCAATTTCTGTTACATTTGTGCAACTGATTCATCATTTTGTTTATAAAATTAGAGATGATTGGGACAGTGCCCTGGCCGAGTTTGATCGTTTGACAAAAGAGCGACGCTCCACACCTTGGAGCACCGAATTAGCCGCCAGTTTGATTGAAAAAGACGACACGAGAAGACTTGACCGACTTATGAAAATGAACAGTCAAGTCCACGGGGAGAGGAACAGTCTCTTTGATCTGTCGCTGGCTTTTCTTAGCTGTCAGCGAGTCAAAGATGCAAAAAAACTCCTCGAGGTATGTAAATAAATGTGTGTGTGTGTGTGTGTGTGCAATGCATATATATTTAGATAGTCTATAAATAAGTTCCCGAAATAGTTCCTCGAGTATAGTACAGCGAGAGAACCTTAAATTTCTAATTTCATCTTTGAATTTTTGGGGACAACATTTTTGTGTGTAGACTCCTGGACTGCGTATCGTCAACAGTCGACTGGACAACGTCTGCTCCTTCTACGTGCGTAAGAAAAAACTCGACGAACTGGAGAATTTGGTGAAGATCAGCAGGAACGTTTTCAACGTGGACCGCCACATGTTGTACGATCATTTATTGGCGGCTTGTATCAAAGTCGACGATCCGAAAAGAGCTGTCAACGTCTGGACACTGATGCAAGAGGAGGACGACCTAGTTCCTGGTTCCGGCTTTTTACGCCGTTTGAGCGATTTTTTGACGACCAAGAAAATGTTGATCCCTTTCTCACTACCTCCACCCGAGAGACCAAACGCCTGAATGAGATTGTTAGAAGGAATACATTAGAATTTTTCTATGTGTTTCCCATCCTAGCCTCATGAGAGAAAAGTTAGACGGTATGATTTATTACAGAGGTTTGATGAGAGTTTCCGGATGGATGGGATTATTCTACACGAAATGAGAAAACTTGGCGGGCGACAAACTCTATTCCCTTCGGCGTATGTATATTTTTAAACTCTTTTATTATGTAGGTGCTGCGCAAACAAAATATCCTTTTCTCCGATCGATACAAATGGAGCTGCAAATCTTTCTGCCTGAGGTTAAAAGTATAAGAAAAAGAAAAAGGTCATTTATTTCCTTGATATCGTTGCCAACCAGCAGCTCACATCAGTCCGTTTAAGTCGACGTATGGTTCCAAGTGATTTGTCGTTCCGTCTGGCTGAAATGTTTGATATTGTTAACTGCGCGAGTCCGCGGACTGTTCTTCTTCTTCCACGTGGATATCTGAAAGTTACAGCGTGTGTTTTTCTTTACCAAACGGCATTTTGGGGGTGAGTTGTTATCGTCTATTGCTGTTTTGTTATGGCAACAGCAGAGCAGTAGAGCAGTACGCACATGTGGTCTGTATATCATATTGTTGTTCCGTTTTCTACTTGTTTCATGCTGAGCCGGAATAGAAGACGACAGAAACAACCGGGTTCATGACGGCATCATCACCAGCCACCAAACTGATTACAAACAATAGACCAGCAAACGAAAAGTTTCGTTTCCTTCTTCTTTACCCTCAGCATCTCTTTTAGAATTTAATTTATTTTTCTTTTTATCTTTTCTTTCGTTTTTCGCTTCAATTCTTTTAACATGGACTCGGGGTAAAATGGTTTATATTTTACAAATAAACAACGTCAGCAACGACTAGGTTATACAAACAAGGTCTGCGACAAACGAATAACGATGTTTTCCCTTCATCCCAAATCTTTTCATTCTTTTCATTTTTCAAGAAAAGAAATCTGTGAAACGCTCCAGTTCCTGCAATCATGGGGCGGAGCGCAGGGATGGACGAGTCCCATTTTGTTACTCCTGGGTCTCCGACGAGAATGAGATTTCTATTCTTCATCTTTCTTCGCTCTTTCCTAGAATCGATTTCTTTTGAAAACAATAACATGTAAATATAGTCAACAGTGGTGGATGGTATACGATGGGTGGAAAAATGGGGAACGAGAAAGACAGCAGAGAAGAGAAAGGGAAAAGGATATTTTGGGTGTAGGGGGGTCATTATTTATTATATACGACGACACATGCAATGTCCAATGTTTCCTTCTTTTCGAATAAACAGAGCTCATATTATTATATTGGAAGAGAACAAATTTTGACGAAGAATTATAATATATGACGTCACGGTGTAAAGCTGCTGAAGTATTTCTCTTTTACGTAATCAAGTCACAATCAATTTTGTATCATCTAAAATTGGCTTCAATATTCATTGTTTGTTTTGATAATAATTCAATTTTTGACGAGACGACAATAACTGGGGGGGAAACAGTGGTGGACTTTTTTAATTTCTTTCATTTGATGTGAGTGGGTTTATTGTTGGCGATGGACGAATTCATTTCTTCTTTCTTTCTTTTTTTCGACGATAGAGATGGAATTATTTCAAATTCATTGTCGAACTATTGGATGCCGCTGCTGTGAGTGTGGCGATGATGCCGGGAATTGCCGTTGTCGTTGAATTCAAAATCGTTCCCAATTGGTTGGTCGACTGTTGAGACAATAAACCGTTGCTGCTGCTGCTACTGCTACTGCTGCTACCGGTAGCGGTTGTTCCGTTCATGTGAAAAATATCGCCGTTGCTGGAAACGGAAGTGAACGTCTGCATTTCATTTTCCTTCCGCACTAGACACAAAAATAAATAAATAAGAAACAAAATTATTGAAACTGCAGATATAGCTAGTCAGCGATTGTTCAAATATATTTGCACAGTTTCTATATTTATTATAACGTCCAGTCGACAAAGTCTCTATATAGTTTGTTCAAAGTGTATTTTGGCAGTTGTCCCGCTGCAATATCTTATATACATGTGGAAAGGGATGACGGTAGGACAATAACCAGAAGTCGATGGCCGATAGAAATATATACGTCGTCGTGACCCGGTGACAGTCTCTCCCAGCAGGCAATTCCACATGGCAACGGCTTGCGTATAATAATCCCATACAACACTCTATTCCACGTATCAAGATGAAAGAAATAGAGGAGAGACAGTTGGCTGCATGAAAAGGACGGTAATATACTTTTCAAGACGTGGGCCAATGTGAAAAAAGGAACTTCTGCTGGCCCAACCACAAATGGCTGATCAAAATCCAATCATGCAAAATTGAATCGCACAACTTTGTCATTGATGAACGGCACATTGTTTGCTGTAGGGTTATCTCAGCGCATATTCTTCAATAAAATTGTATTTTAAATAGTAAAACGGACATTTCTGAACGATATAGTGTAAATATGTTGTCATCGTTGTCGTCGCTTGAGAACAAACAGTTCTATACTCTGCTATTCTGGGATCGGCCGCGTTTTTAAACACATATACAGTTCGGTTGGGTTCGGTGCATCCGATCCAGGGCGGTATCATTTCGCACGACTCGTGTCGCCAAGCGATAAAAGACTCTGGCCGCATCAGGATCGGAAAAGAATCTCAAATCTGGACAACACTATGGACTCGTATCTCCTAATTGAGTCTGACATTCATTTGGTAATGCGATGGAATTTCCAATTCCAGGAAATGAATCCCCACCATCATGACCCCGTCATGGGTCCGCGTGATCCGCCAATCGGAATGGATCGTTGGCTCCATTGCAAAGATATTTCATAGATAAAATGCCAACGTCGTTGCTGAAAATATCGTCCCCCAATGTGACCTACTAGTTTAGTGGTGAATGGAGCCGCAAATTTAAAAAAAAAAAAAACAAAAAATTAACAAGGATCGAATTATTGTCAACCGTTGAGAAAAAAGTTTTGCCTCGTTTCTGTATGTCGGCACGGGAAGCCGCGTGTTTTCCATCAGTCTCTGTGTAAATATGCCGCGATGTAATAGGTTGAGACGCGTGAGTGGGACGTGGCATGCTGAGAAGGTGAATCCACACCGTTGGCTGATTTGCCAACGCTTCTTCTGTATATTTAGATCAAACGGGCGCACGGGTTATTCCTGTGCGCTTAATGATGCGATTTGAATTTCCGTTGATTGAAATCGTTCGTCAAGCGTGACTGGCGAAATCGCCGCGTTTTAATAAACCGGTTATAGAGCAGCAGTAGATTTAAATGGGAAAAAGTCATCGCCGTTCGTTAAATATATAGGAAAAAAAAAGAGAAATATCTCATCGTCTTTTTTCAATCGATAAAATTCTTGAAAAAAAAATAGAAAAAGAGAAATCCGATACATCGATAACATTCAATTAAATCAGACATCCGTATAGCAGGTCAGAAAAAGAGGCTAGCGCACACATCTTCCTATTTTCCAATCATGGACGCGGAGCAAAGACGCTACATGATAGCCTCTCAATTTCGTCGAATGTGGCAGCGTTTCTGCAATCTCTGACGAGAGAGACAGAAAAATAGGAGGGGGGAGGTCTCTATTCGATTTCCGTCAAGTGCAATCAATGACTCAACGTCAAATCTCGTTCGCGGAAAAGACGAAGATAAGAAAAAATCAAATTGGGAGAAGGCCAAGCAAATAAATGACGACCGGTCATTGGGTGCATGACTTTCTCATCTACCTACATATATAGTCACGTTATATATTATTTCGTCTCGCAGCCGACGAATAATGTTCACTTTCGATTTACAAGAAAGTCGTAATAATATATACGAGCAACTATAGAAAGGAATCCAGGAATCCTAGAATATAATATAGTAGTATTCCTGTTTTCTTCTTTTATACTATACTTAGTACTGGGTATTATTACGCAGTATAAAGTTTTGATATTGGATTCGTCAATTCAAAAAGGCAAAAAAGTTTTTGAGAGAGAATCAAACAAGTTTTTGATCAAAGGCGAGGAAGATGGGATCAAGATTCTCCCAGTTATTTGATTATAAATGTTTCCGACGAGCAAAAGATCAAAGTAGATCAATAGCTGCTGGCTGCTCATCATTCCAAACTCGGCCGAGCGCGCGACATCTTCACAAGACGCCTCTTTTGTCCACTTAAAGTCATCGGCAAACTAAATAAGTAACTAACACACATATGAGAATGATGACAACTGTGCGTGTGTGCTGTGTCAGTCAAAGCATTTTGTAATCATGTAAAGTGGGGAATGAACGAAAAAGAAAAGGGTGGACGAGTTATGGGCCGAGAGCTGAAAATAACAGCAACAACATCATTATTCCTATACTTCCTACAGCACTATATATGCTGAGCTGCTGCGGTCGACAGTTATATTCGTTTTATTATGTACACGGCGTGCTGCTGTGTATAAGGGTTATACAAGTGGCAGTGGCTCACGCACAGAGAGTGCTTTAATAGGCCAACAGTATATAGAGCCCATCTCCTATATGATGAATATAGACGACGGAAAACTTTGGTGGTGGTGGATGTTTTATTTTTAGTCCGTGAAGGGGGGCGGCGGCAGTGAAAGTATATTTTCGACGTTTGCGCTCTAGTGGAGACGGCGCTCTCGTCTCTCTGGTCAAGAAACTTTGCAGATGAACAAATAAACAATTGATTTTGTTTCCGTTTTTTCCTGCTGCTGTATATTATAAGAAGAGACATGGGAAGAGTTCTTCCGACATTTGCACCAGTCTCTCTCTTTATGTATATTCCCCGAAGGACTTTTTGTGTATAATACGAAGAGCTGATGACGTCACACCATCGCAGCACAGACTTTTACTTTGATTCTTCCCCTTTTTGAAGAACCAAAGTTTTCATCGCCTGTAGAGATGCCAACTCGTTCGGTTCGCGCATAATGTGCTGATCCGTGGATAACGCGTCACGGAATAAGATGGGCCAGCGAATAACTTGATGGTAATGTTCAATTAACGTCTATACAGCAGCGCAACTTGTCGGGTATTCGGATGATATGTGATGATACATGAGCTTATTAGTCAAGATATACAATTATACTTTAATGTATATATCAAACGGCTAGTCTTTCCTCAATTTCTACTTGATCCTATGATGAGCTTTTGATAATAACATGAAATAGCAAAAGAGCCGCCGGCCGGCCAGTCACATCATCTCTTTTCCATGGAGCTACTTGGCTCAAATCCATCCACCCCAACAGCACAGCATCGTCTCGCAAAATACAATCGATTGCCAAGTTGGCCATGACCGAATCCTTGGGCGTGAAAAATGTCCGAATTTCGTATACCGCGCGCGCGTTTGTAAGATATATATTTAGAAATAAACTTTTGTCTCTTTCTACTGCACACGCCATATGACGAAATAGTATAAATACTCTCCAGCCAAATATTAAATATTCTATAAACAAATGAAATGTGATATACCGGCTTCGTCAATGGCTGAGGCATTGAAGAGCGTGATGAGAACAAATAGCGCAGAGGCCGTTAACAAGATGAACGTGGTACAGACAACGGCCATGACCACTTTCCTCCGGCGACGTTCTTTTGGTGTCAACACTTCGTCTCCACCCTGCTGAAGTTGAAACTCTTCGCCACCACCACTGCCGGCAGCACTGTCTTTAAATCCGCCGGAATCACCGTCAGCCAATAAACTGTTGCTCGGATACGAGTGTCTTCGATGATAGGAAGCCAAATTGCCGGAATTGTTGGTGATTGATTGTCGACTGCTACTGGGCGGAGGTGAGAAAAGGATCACGGGAGGATCGTTCCACACGACCACCGGAGCGTCACTGAAGGCCACCCGTTTCTTACGCAAATCGCTTTCGTGTCTGTGGATGATGGAGAGACGTAAACAAGGTTCGAGACAACTTGTACTCGATCCTAGTCGTATAATTCCACCGGAATGACCACCACTGCTGCCGGAATGTTGCTGCTGCTGGCCAGGACTGCTGAGGTTGTTGTTGCATTTTAGATCGAGCCGCAGCGGCCGAACCGTTGGGTCCTTCCGATTGTCGCCGACTGACGCGGTTCCGGTTTTTCGTCCCTTTATTCCGCGTTCCGGCGTCGCTTCCGTGCCGTTTGATGCTGCGCGTTGTTGTCCCATTTCCGCCTTGGGCCTCATTCGTCGTCGACGAAGACACTTTGCTGCTGGATCTCAGTGGATGATGACGTTTATTGTTATCACCGGGACTCGGCGATGAAGGTGGGACTGAACCGACACAGTTGAGACTGTTGCCGCTACCACTCGTCATTCGTTCACCGTCCGGTTCCAGGTAATGAACGTTGTAACGGCCCCATTGATTGCAATCGGAAGCCAAATCGTTCATCTCCCTATTGTTAATAATAATGCTGTTGTTCTGATGATGTGACGATGACGAAGAATCTTGTTGATGCGCTTGTCCATTTGTCATCAATGCAGCTGATGCACTTGCATCCATTTCTGCCGGAATAATACAACGTCCACCAATAATATTTGTTGAATAATAGACTTGAAATATTAACAGACTCTCTATTATTGTCTTTCTCTTTCTCTATATTTTACACATCAAAGTTATTGAAGATAATCATTCGTCGTCACAGCACTGCTGCAATTCCACTCGAGGAGTTGGAGTCAACGCCAAACGGACGGGCATAGACGACCAATCCAACGATGATAAGACTCGAACGGTGACGCAAGCGGCCACCATCAATCGCGTTTGGCTGTGAGCGTCGCTCGGATAGGCCAATAAATTGCGTCCGCCCTGCTGGGCCGAAGACAATAAAGAGCCGAGACTATGGTGCTGGGTAGTGGCTCCTTGCATCAAAGCCAAGAGACAACGGCCCAATGTGAACCACTTGACCGACTGGATAAGAAGCCGATCGGCCAGCGACAAGTGAAACAACGACGATCTCGCCAGCAGCTGAGAGGGCAGAGCATTCGATCCAGCGGCACCTGCATCCCTCCTATCCTCTTGACAACAATCGAGTCGAAGTGTCCAGCAGCTAGACGAGTGTTGTTGTTTTTTTTTGGCCAGTAGAAGAAGAAAGGAAGACAGCAGCACTTGGACTGCTATGACTGAAAGTTATGGCCGCTGCCGCTGTTGTTTGGTCATCGGCGTTTTTGCTGCCGGCCACGAAACTAGTCCGCAGCGATTGCAAAAACGATAACAAATCACTCGGTTTCGACCGCTGCTCTTGTTGGTTGTTGTTGTTGTTGTCGTAGTTGGAAGTAGAAGACGTCGTCGACAGGGAAGGAGGAGTCAAACGGATCAAATAACGGACGGACATCAATACGAATAGCTCCCCGACGCGTGATGACGATAAATTGTGTCAGAAATGGAATTGTTTCTCAGTCACTCCACACACAGAAACAAAGGACTGTTATAGAATCAAACACAACTGACTTTCCGACGAGATTACACACACACACGAGCAGAACGTGAATCTGCGTGCGTACTCATCGAAAGCCGCCGCTCAACTGAGCGACTCTTTTCCTTATACACCACCACCACCCTCAATGTAGAGTCAGCAGAGAGAGAAAGAGAGTCTCATCTATAAAAAGGGGGGGGGGCCCTTGCATGGACGGACGTGTATAACAGTATACGAAGTACTGTATACATGTGAAGGCCTTGTTATATCCTCCCACTTTCTCTCTCTTCTCTTCTCTATCCGTGTGTGTATCCATCTATCCATCCATCCAGTGTTATCTCCACGGCTCTTTCTCCATTCTGTCCGCGTTTGTACATCACTGTGCTGGATGCTACCGGCTGCATGCGCGTGGAAACAACATATAACAGCGTCCCACTGGGCGGTTTTTAGTCCGTCTCTCTCTCTTCTTCTTCTTGTTGTGTTTGTGATGATGGGAGGCGGTCGCAGCAGCAACACACACACATGTTCTATTCTTATAATATCAGCTGCTGCTGTGCTGAGTGCCCTACACTGACTTTTTCTCTTTTCACCAAACAGCAACGGGAAACCAAAAAACAAAAGAGAATGCGAATAAGTTTGCGCCGATGACAATTCGGTCGGGCGCTTCTTATTACATGAATTGGATATATATTTTCGATCCTCCTTTCAGATGTGACGCTAGATCGAATAGCTATTCTCTATTCCTATATAAGGATGCGGCAGATCGGATTGCAGAGAGTATCTCCTTGTAATGGATACGTAATCTACAGCGACTGCTGGAATCCCTTTTTTCACGTAAACGACAACGCGCTGGTACTCTATATATCCACCGTTGAATATGCAATCAGATGTGCTCCTGCTGTTGGAGAGATGTTACAAAAGAAACTGCCGCCCGTTTTGCAATTCAGATTTTGTTCTCTCAAACATAACGCCGACAGCAGGTGCTACTGTCAGGATTTCTCATCATCGCATGGCTTTTCACCAGTGATTTCTGATGGATGTCATGGGTTCTTTGTGTAGCATTCCTTTTGTGACGCTGCTGCTGGATGATGGAAAGCTATTGGACGGGAAAGGCCAAGGGAGCATCATCATTACTGCCATCAAGATGAGCTCAGCTACTGCTACAATATTGTATTTTTAGTGGGACATCATTTGTCACTAGCAGCACACGGTAGAAAATGTTGTGCTCTCTAACTGTCATTTTAAAAATGTGACACAGCACATCGATGAAATCTAAACGCCTTTGCGATTGGTTCCTACTGTCGTCTACCATGACCGGAGGGACTTGAATTCAGGAGAAGAAAAAAAAAACGATCGAATCGATAAAATCCCCGTCTTTATTCTTTTATCTTTATTTATATTTTTTTTAGGCTGAATTCCCCTTATGTGAATTCGCCAAACCCCTTTTTTCTGAAATGGCGAAGGAGCCTGCGTTCGATTTGCTGATGGCTGCCATCACATCCCAGCAGCACTCGTCTATTAGATCACGTCGGCACGAGAGTCACGGATGACTTGTTCCTGTCACGTAGATGCACTCGTACACCACTACCACCCAACAGTATGTATATAATATCACGTAACCTAGAGAGTATAACTAAACACAGCAAGAGACGTGTGTACCCGGCAACATATCGATAGACGAGATTGTCATATTATAACTTTTTCTTTATTATGTTTGACTTGCTCTGTCATCACTTCCGTCCCCAGTCCCTTCCCCACACAAGCAAATTATTAAAAAAAATATGCATAAGATTATATTCTGTCCAGACTGGCGAGCGAGCGACTCTCTATAAATTTTGTTTTTGTTAAATTTAGACGCGCCTCACGTGACTGACTGTCGTCCAGCAACTCGGCCGTTGTCCTTCCAAGTTAAACGGACGAGACGTGATGGCGATCACGTCGCCATACAATCACATGTGTCAACCTTTTAGCAGCAACGTGAGGTGGGAGGTCCGTATCGAATTTCCTCTTTCGTCTATGTAGTCCAAAATGAATGAGTCTCACTTTTCTAGGAATAGAATGCCCGTCTTATTTGGCTGACTGCTGGCATACCTACGCATTCGAAATCAATAGACACAGCACGACGACGAAAATCTGAAATACGAGCCGTCCCGCTGGAGAATTTACACGTATTCAATGCAATTCATTATTTCGGATTACCTTTTGAAAAGATCTTACATTCTTCGTCGCAAAGTATATAGCGCAGCTGCCGAGTCGTTGCCATGGCGACGCACGATGTACTACTACTCGTCTCTGACGTTCGTGAACCGTATCGACCTCTTTTTTCCTATTCTTTTGCCGTCGCTCTTTACGGGAATGATCGCAAAAGGATACGACGAGCTTGCTACAAACACACACATAGACAGACGAGGGACAGAGGAGAGTGCAGTGGCGACGTTTGTGCGCCATCACAGCAGATAGCGGCTGTTTCCGTCTATATAGTTTTTACTCTCTTTTCAGCTGCACGAGCTGCTATTGCTTTTGTCTCTCGTCCGACTCTAGTCCCGCCTCCCTCTCCGTGTCTTTATCTATCGTCGACTATAATAGACGTCCATACAAAACTCCCATGGAGAGACTCAACGTACACACATATTTTGTATATGTTGTATGGAGACTAGAAATTGGCGTCGTGATTACGCTCCCGCGTGCAGCCATGCCTTCTCTCTCTTTCACTTTTTGTTGGGGGGGGGGGGATATCGACGTCATCTTTTTTGTCAATAGCCAAAATCTTTAGATTCCTCCCATTTTATTTTGTCGATTTTGCCCAGGCTTTTGAAAACGTCAAACGTGCTCGCCAGTGACGGAGATGAACCCTGCGAAATATATTCACTTTGGGCACGTACTCGACCGAATATTATTTTGTCGTCAAATGCCCGAGAGTTCAATCAAACAGCCGGAAAATCGAATCACGTGCGAATTTAAATCATCACTCACCTGGCTGGATGCTTATACAGATATTATGAGTATCTGCACATCATCCAGCAAGAACTGCAATTGCTGCAATGAGATTCAAACATTTCCACGGAAGAATTCAACTCGCATTTACAGATAATTCAAAAGGTCAATCCTTTTATCAATGGCGAGGGATTTATACGCACGTCTTTTCCCATCCAAATATTTGCTCTTCAAAGAATCAAAGGACTCAACCCAGCAAACATATAAAACAAGTGCTCTTGATATTCACTCTACGACGATAGTAGAGACTTGACCTTTCTGCGTGTCTGACGTAAAAGGTCATGGGAACTCGAGGCATCAAGTTTCTTTTGTGTGGATTATTTATCAAAAACCGTATCGATTATTATGACAACAATTAGTTTTGTGCCATCGATTGAAATCTCCCAGGTCCATAAAATTAGAATTTTTTTATCAAAGTTACGTTCGTGAAACTGTTCAGTCAACAAGAATCGATCGAAGCTTTGGCCGGTGTACGGTTCACGGTTTATTGCCCCAATGTCAAATGAGTGAAATGTTATCACTTTCATCCTGCTGGATAATGTCAAACAGAATAGACGAAAGCGCACCACGGCAATCGACTATCATTCGATGACGAGCGATGATCAAAAGTTGGGACTTGAAAGCAGGTAAATGGATATACGATTATTTGCAAATTGAATTGGGAAACAGTATATAGGACGTCGTTGACCGAAATCTCAAATTAAAGTGCTGAATGTTGTCAGAGCTTAACGAATCGTTGGCTATACAAATCGGGTGCTTTTCTTATTGATATATCCTTTAGTATATAAATCTACTCCCGTGTATATGAACCCCGACAGTAGTGGTGGTATCTAGAATCGCAAATGGAAGTAACCATGACAAAGAAAGAGTATAGTGCATATATACTATAGGGAACTGCACTTCGACGATATAAAATTTGATGGCTGCTATAGCGATCAATAAATCTCAGCTCAGGCAATTTCCTTAGCGCTGCATTTTGTCCATGTCTCACCGTCTTTCTTTCCTTTTTTCGACATAAGACTAGATATATACATGCGCATATCACTTTATTATACAAGAAGATATCGACAAGTTTTTCATTCGAAATGTGTAGATACGCAAAGAGACAACGTATGATGAAAACAGTCATTTTCAAAAAGGGACAAAAGGTTGGTGATTTGAACGAAAATGATAAGGCGCGTCTTTTTCAAACGACAGTCAAAGGGATGAACCGGCAACCATTTCTTGTCGAGAGAAAATGGATCAAACAAAAAAAAAATGGAAAGTTTGCTACAACTTTTCTTTTTTGAAAAATGTCTGCCGCCTGAGGTGGTGGTATACAAAAACAAATGCCGTCCATAAACAAGAAACTTGATGTGTATCCATTACCTATATCCCTTTAAAATAGCTTATGACATGGGACGAGGAAGACAATGTCCTTTGTCTATAGGCGTCAGAAAAAAGGCTATTTCGTGCGACTGTGTAAAACGAAACCTTACGAGACTCAACTTGGATCCGTAGTTCGTTTAAAGCCTTTGCTGTACGCGTGTGGAAAGGTTTTTTTTAAAAAAATGGTTTGATGGAGGAGACTTGAGAAAACTTAACGGAACCTAAAAGGTAAACCAGAAAGATGGTGATAATATTTTATGTGCAATTAATAGCCTGTCGCTCAATTAATTCTCCAAGGTGACTCCCCAAAGGAGAATTGCATTTGCAAATGTCAAGTTCATCGTCGCACGTCCGACAGGAAAAAAAAGAAAACTCGATCTTTTTGATCGAAGAAATGGTCCCTTGACAATCCTCGTTGAACGACGCAACGCCAAGGATATTCACGCTTCCACAGACACAGCACGTACGGTAAAGAAAAAAACGGTTTTTTATTTTATTTTTTTTTTTCCTTCTTTTATTTATACGAGTAGCTTGTAATTCCAGAGTGGTTGATTGCATTGCCGTATATACGTTTTATTCCCGTTTCCATCCTTTTACTATTGACGAATTATAAATCGAAACTTTTCTATCGTAAGAGAACTTTCCGTCGGGTACGAGTTCAATACGAAACTTTTCTTGACTCGTACAGTATGTACTTTAGAGTTATTTCAAGTTAGTGGATTTATTTCACCCACACGACTATAAATTGTGTACAAATAAAGTGACGTGTCGATTGAAAGGCCCACTCGATTAAACATTTAGTCTTATTTATCAAGCAATATTTGCGCATCTGTTCAAACATGTTGAATTTTCAATGTGTAAACCTCGAACGATTTAAGTTTCCCAAACTATTGCGTCGTTAGATAACTGAATAGAAACCGAGAGGAATTAGGTCGCATGACTATGGCGCCTTTTATAGTTTAAATAACCGCAACACCTGCGTAAAACGTCATGTTTTGAATATTAATTTCGCTATATAAATTGATATAGATGCTGCGCACCAACCGACCAGTTGGAAATCAACGGACGACGTGGAGATCTACACTTCAAAAAATGATTCGTTTCTCGGCAACGTTCGTCCATGTTTCCTGCATTTTCCTTTTGTCATGGTCGACTTGTTCGACTGGTACTACCGTCAATTTGGAGAATCAATTTGAGGTAAAATTAAATTTCATCTATTCTCGTGTAATAAATTCAATTTAATCTTTTTCTTTTCTATTTTTGGGAAAGACTCAATTCAAGGAGAAATTCCAACTTGTCGAAAGAAAAGTTACTCAACTAGAATTCCAAGTTGAAAAGCATGTAAGTTTGATTTCCTTTGAATTCTATACTTGAAATTCGTTACAACTTTTATATAGTAACTGTTATTTCTAATTCTGCGTAAAGAATGAAATCAAATCGGATTTGGAAGCCAAAATTGCTCGAATGGAGAACTTGCACGTACGTCTCTTATTGCCTTATATTGAATTCCATTTAAATCAATTGAGTTATTGCGCATTTTTTTAAATTCGTTATTTTTTCGTAAATAGAAAATGTTGTTGGAAAAAGTTGGACGCCTGGAACTCGAAATATGGAAATCCACCCCCGGATTTGAACCGACTGGTGTTGACGTTGACGATCGATCAGATGGGAAGAATTCAGCCATTCTGAGAACGTGTCTAGAAATTCGCGAAACTGATCCCTCTCTCGATTCGGGAATGTACTGGATTGATCCGGACGGGCAAGGCGTTGGAGATGGTGCCATCTATGTCTTTTGCGACATGACTTTAGGTAAATCAACGACTAAAAGATGGCCAAAATATAAATATTTAAAGATTGACGTGACTGTTGGGACGCAGGATCGACATCTGTTCCACACGACAGCGAATCACCGACAAATGTGGGACATTGCGCCGATCCTGGATGTTATTCCAGGCCAGTCAACTACAATGCATCCATTAGACAAATGACAGCATTGGCCGAATTGTCTCGAGAATGTCACCAGTCCATCAGGGTAAATACAGTTCGTGCTGTCACTTAATTTAATGCGCAATTACTTTAAAAAATCAATCTCTTTAATTTCCAGTACGATTGCAACTTTTCTCCGTTCGAGTACAACAATATCGCCTACAGTTGGTGGAACGACAAGGTTGGAAATGCAAAATATTTCTGGTCGGGCGATGACACAAATATTCACACTTGCCAATGTGGCATCGATCAAAATTGCGTCGAATCTACTAGTAAATGCAACTGTGACACGGCTGCTCCAATTCCATTAAGTGACAGTGGTAAGTAAAAATAAATATTTTTAAAAAATAGTTCCATCAAAAAATTTGGTCTTATTTTCAAGGAATTATCACCGATAAAAATGTCCTTCCCATTACGCGGCTGAATTTCGGCCGTACTCAATTGGAAAGTTCATCCGGTGTTCACACTCTGGGAAGATTGGAATGTTCGGGACATGTGGCCGTCGATGGAATGCCTAAATCGTGTGAAGATTTGTGGCGCATCGGACACACATTGAGAGGATTTTATTCGATTATGGGCGAGAAAATGGTGGAAAGTATTTATTGCGATTTTACCAAACTACCTGACGATGCAGGTAAAATCTTCCGATCACGTTTGTCAAATAGTTTCTTAAACTAAAGTAACGCTACTGTATATAGGTTTCCAGACTTGGATTGGATTTGAAAATGTTAAATCGTCGCTCGTCTACTTCTATGTCCAAAGAAATGCAGACTTCAATCAAACGGGGATCCCGATTCCATTCGACGTCGAAAAACTTAACGTTGGTGGTGCCATGAACTCGCAAACAGGAATTTTCACGGCTCCGAAACCTGGGAAATATTTTTTCTCCGTCTCGGGAAGGGCTGGTTTTCAAGCATCTTCAACTTCGATTTACTTGCGAATCCATCTTTATAAAAACGATGAATTTGTGGGGTTTTGTTGGTCGGACGAAATCAGCACCGGATTTCAATTTGAAACATTTTCACTTGAATCAACGCTTGATTTAAAAAAGGGAGATACAATTCTATTGAAAATCGTGGATCAATCACTAGGTGTATATCTACGAGGTGGGGGTAGTTTTCATTTTAACGGGTGGCTCCTTGAGGAAGACATTTTCCCCAATCTCTTTTAAATTAATTCATTCTCTCTAATCGATTGTGAATTGTAACCCATTCGTTATCGAAATGCAATTATTGTCTTGACCCCTTTTTTTAAATTGATTTGCTGATTTGATTTAATCTTACCGAGATCGTCAATGAGAGGAGCTAATCGCAAGGTAATGCCGACCATGAAGAGACAAGTGAAGAGGAGGAAGACGGAAGTGAGGATGACGATGCCGCGGGCACGGCGACGTGGATTATTGCTCTCATCGGAAGACGGATAAGAAGTTTTGTCGGCCACTCCGACTGCCACCACTGCCACGGCCGTGATGGCCGAAACAGCCGCCACTTTGACGGATGTTGGAGGTTTTGGAACTCCTGATGCCGCATCACTGGGTGCGCTCGATCGGCGGACCGTTTTCTTCCTCTTTTTGTTGTTTGAAGTGCCCGATCCTTCTTCTCTGTCGATGATTTTCTTCCTATTTTTTGGCGTCGTTTTCAATGCGGCCGCGTTGACCAGTTGAGGCGACAGGACGAGGTTTTGTGTGTTTGTGTTGTTCTTGCGGGCCGTTAACGATCGCGTGCCCATTCCTAAAGGTGGCAGCACAACACGGTACTCTTCATCGCTCTGGTCCGCTCCTTCACCTATTCCTCCTTTGGTGTAACGCACTTGATCCTGTTGCTGCTGGACAACAAATGCGTCATCGTCGTCATATTCATCTTCTTCCTCATTATTCACGTGAAGTTGGCCCTGATTGCTGCCGACTGGCGACGGTTTGGCCGACTGTTGATTCATGGAATTGATGGAGGACGACAAGTCGAGAAAGGACGGCGTGATGGACGTTGTTGTTATGTCATCGCTTCTACCGACCGAATTGTTACGAGCTCGGACTCCACCCGATCCGCCCAGCAGGTGTGTGCCACTTAATGCCGAAACGGCGACGACGTCGTGATGAGCGACGTCACACGAACGCCAACTGCGTTGCTCTCTCGTTTCGGCTAATTGACGTCGTCGATTGTGAGCATTGTGACCTCCACCGCCAACAGCCATCGTCGAAGATGACGAAGACGGGCCTTGTACCGATTCGGAATTGGTAGTCGTCGATTGACGGAGTAAACGCGGCCGCGCTGCACCACCCCCCGTCGTTGCCACCGGTCGATGTTGGCCTTTTCCGTATTGGTAGTCGTATTGATTGTCTGAAAAACGTTTGACAATGGTGGACGAGGCTCCCGTTCCTGTCGATTTGCGTTTGTTGACCGTCGTGCCGGCAAACTGATTCAGCGTCTCGTCCGACTGATAGTAATAATGGTTCAATTTGTGATAAGAAAGTTGGCGGATGAGTTCCGCTCCCGAAGCTCGTGTGGCGATGGACGTGGCCGATGCCCCGCTGGCCTTGTAGCTCAAGCCTTCCGACAGCTCCTCTTTATTCCGCCCTGACTCGCTCATTATTTCTGATGATGATGATGACACAGCAGCAGCAGACAGCAGCAATTCATTTATCTTTTTTTCTCTTCATCCATCAGGATCGCACTAATCACAGCTGTCCACATTAAATCGACTTCAGCATTGGCTCCTGCTGTTATATATGGTCGTTTAACGTGATATGTTGGACCTTTTTCATCGATAACTCACTCTGAGCAACAAAAGGTGATCCTGATGGTGGTCCCAGCTAACAGGAGATTCCATTTTGCTGGCGAGCTGATGCTGATCCAATCAACAGTCGCGGCCATTGATTTCTCGTACGCGGTCTCCCCGCGCTTGCGTCGTTCCCGCGCGACACCCGCCGTCTCCAGTCGGTCGAATAAGATCCTGCAGACTCTTTCACACTCTCTTCCCGTTTTTTGTGTCTCGGTTGTGAGTGTGGGGCACACACAAAACAAGTCCGGTAGACTGTGCACTTACATTACCGTCTAATCATCAACTTATTCAGCATATATAGGCGGAAACGGAGTCAAACTCATTTAGCCAAAATATGAAATCCAATCATCTTTGCTTCTTCTTCTTGTCTATTTAACAATGTCCCAGCATCTTAATATCCTTTGAGGCTCTGCCAATTGTCATCGATATATATAAGACAACCGAATATAAAAAATGCAACTGTTGCGCTGCTGCTATGCGAGTCAGCCAGGATCCGTCTTTTTCCCCTTTTTTTTAAAATAGTTTTGCACTATAATCCCATTCTCCGTCGAACAGCGAACACAGCAGAAAAAGGGTTCCAATAAATCGAACGGGGATCTACAAGGGACACTGCTGGATTTCTAGATTATACGGGACAATGTCTCTCATCTATTGAAAAACACATCTATAGCAGCTCTCTTTTGTATAGCTCTGTTGCGTGCCGAGTCCTTGCAACCGCTAACAATGTCTTTGGCAATAGTTCTTCACCCCGCAAATGAAGGACGAAACGAGATTGGCGGTAGATATGACACGTTTTCTTCCAATAATAATCAAGATGATCCACCGAATGTAAGAGAATAAGAAAACAGTCAATATATCTAGGAAGACTTGAAAGAAAACACGACCACTGTCTAGGAGCCTGGTGCAACGACTGAATGCGCTCCTCGAGCGAGCTCACCTGGCCAACCACCACTTCCAACCATCACTATCACTATACTCTCGCTGCTCTCTGCTCTTTCTTATCCTTTTCTCCGAATCCCTCCTCTCTCTTTTCCCTCTAGCGCTTTGACAGTGTGTGTGTGTGTGACGCAGCAGCAGGAACTCCAACAGCAACTATATAGACGTCGTAGTCTATCGCAATAGTTGCTCCTGCTAGAGATGTACACACAGTATATATACAATATATACTTTGGGGATGGATGCGAGCTCTCTCGTCCTCCGTTTGTGCGCGTTTTGCCGTGTCTGCAAGAGCTAGAGAGAGAGAGATGTGTGTAAGTGCTACTAGGAACGCTGGGACTGGCTGCATGTGTAAGTGCTACTGCGTGCTGAGCCTATAGTTCATGTGGGAATTGAAAGGCAACAACACAACGAGAGAGAAACACCGTTGCGAGCTGCCGATGTACAGTAAAAAAGAATACAAAGTTCATCCATCTCAGATCTTTGGCAGCACGTTGAGAACACAAAAAAACCAACAAAATTGTATTTCTACATACGGGCCATGCAGGGGGAAAAGAGAAAAGAAAATAACTTTTTTTTTTATGTCTCACTTTGACTGCTGAGCAAAGTGTCTTTCACGTCTCTCTCTTTTATTTTCTATCGACGACTCGCTGCTGTCCCTCACCGCGAGGGGAGACGCGACATTTTCCTTCCATTTCTATAATACAGACAATGTGTAATACATAAAGTGGAGACTCTGGTCTTCTACAGGGAGTTGCTTTATCAAGTGGCTTTTATTTATTGTATAAGTAACATATACAAAATAATCCCGCACTGTTCGGCCTATATGTTTGTCATCATCAAAGTTGTGCTGAGTGATCATGTCGCCTTCGTTTTTTTTTCCTTTTCTTTATATCAACGAAATGGCAAACGAGCCGAGATTGATATACAACGACGTATACGTCAACGTACAACATCAAAAGATTGAGAGAGAATGTGATTCCAACATCAGTCACGGTGGTGCACAGCTGCCACGGGACCACATTGCAGATGTCATGTCTCATTCGACTTGATTTCATTTTGTATGTAGCACAGTCAATTATTGAAACGGCGACCAGATGCTAAGGGAACCAAGAGAACGGACGGTCACGGACTCAAAGATTGTCGGAACGCAGCACAGGAACTTGTTAATTATTTTCTTACTACATCAGAGCAGTATAAGGGATGAGAGGTCTAATAGATTCATAGATTGGCCCTTCATGGTACTATATATGCTACGTTAAACATCAAACGTGTGCTAATGAAATTCTTCAAAGTTTATAATATAAGCCGGCGCAAACGCGGTCTGATTCAAGAATTTCATATAGTACATAGAAGGAGCTATAGGCCGGCGGAATCACGTTCAAAGTGTTCGAATTACTCTCGGCTAATTATTCTTATAGGCTTTTCTTCTTTCTTGTCTTTTGTTATAACGCCGCCATGGCAACAGCATATACATAGTCGTGATTTTCAATATCGATTATTTGGTATTATTTATGTATAGCTGTAGCGTAAGTACTCGAAGAATCTAGATGGAAGAAAATGTCGGGCATATTATATAACACTGAATACTTTGAAGATCAAAAGAAAGAGATTCGTATATAGTAGTATATAGGAGAGATGATGTCACGAGTTATATGTGCGACGATGGGTTCTGTTGCCTGGCGATCTATATATTACAAAGAGGGACGATCGAGAGCTTCGTCCAAGACGAAAGAGATGACGCTGAGGTTTCATTTATAGACAAACGTTATAGACGTGAATATCTATTACCCTGCACCTCTGCCAAAGGGCGTTTTCCTGCAGATGGGAATCTCCTTCAGACTTGATAAAATAATAACGTAGATCTCTTATTTAGGTACTTGATGAGCACAGCACATCCATTATAACTTTTCAGACATTTCATATGTGGTCCAACGTCTTCATCTCTTTGTGAACATCCATTATGCGTACGAGCAGCCAAAGAGCGTTCCAAAAGTGTTCAACGACATCATCTAGTCATCTATAATAATAATATATCTAGACTATAATCTTTCGTCGTTGTCATTCTTATGGATGGCCGCCTATCCATGAAACCTATATGCGACGCTCCCAAGTTGAAGAGGTTAATTATACATAGAGAGAAGGCACGCCCCTACGGCCCAATACACTTTAATATATGGTCTATGATGTCAGCTAGTCAAACGACTATAGTTTTACATCATCTCCGCCAACGACCGGATTATACAACAGGGTACTATCTAATACAGACGCTACAAAAAGGCGACTAATAGCCGTTTGATGAAACAAATGATATGGCGAAAAGAGACGATATTTCACCAGATAAGGCGACGCCAATCATTAAAATGTGGTATCGATAAATCAAGCGAGAGAGAGATCGTCAATTGCCTCTCTCTCGTCTGCATTAAAAGATCGCAGCGCCGGATGTATATAGTATACACTCGTCATTCATCATTGCCCAGCAGTTAATAGTCGGAACATAATAAACTCTGCAGCACATCGTTACGCAACGACTCTACGAATTATTGAACGCGGGCGCGGAGAAGAACCTTGAATCTATCCTTCATCATATGCTGCTGCTGCTGCTGCTGGTATTACGGCAAATATAAATCCTCGCCTTGCGTATATATATAAACTGAACCTGCTGCTGATGATGATAAAGAGTTGAATGGGTTGTCTATAAATATCGGCAGCAGCTAAGAGACCGCAATTGTTGGGTAGAAAACGAATCATGTGCCCGAGCTGCGAGAGGATGAGGGATAAAACGACGCTGCGCTGGTAAATCCCATATCAAGGGGCTTCCATATATCTCGTATATAGTATAGCGTGTAATGCTTTTCAGATTTTCTCGTTTGTTCTGTGCGCCATTTTTTCCTTTTTTCGCCGGTGAATTATGATTGTCTCTCCCCCCTGGATATAAGAGATTGCCTTTCTTCTCAACAACGGTCTATGTGACGCTTTTGACAGCCGGTGATTATGTATAGCCAGGAGGGCCATGTAGGATTCGCAAAAGGATTACATGTTTTTTGTTTTTTTTTTCCCTTGTATATCGTTGGGATTTTCTTCTTTTTCACATTTGCGCAAAGAAAAGTGACAAAAGAAACGAGAGAGAAAAAGAAAAGTCGCAAGCGATGAACGGAGAGCCAACGGGAAAAAAATGCGGCATCCGGACATGTCGTTCGGGAAATAGAAAGGATCTTCTATAGCTGTGCCACACACTCGACAGCAGCAAAGTGAGACACTGTCGCCCATATTCTATAAAGAAAAGAGAAGAAAAAAAGACGATCCTGCGTGCGTGTTCATGTGTGGCCAACGTTTCGACACTACCGTAGATAAACCGCGCATACTATTTCCTTCCTTCCTTCCTTGTCTTTTTTCACGCTCGGTCGCCTCAAGTAGTACAGACGCCAGCGGAGGCGGCATTTTCAAAATACGCTAGCCAACAACGGAACGGGGGAAGTGTGTCGAGCATTTAGTTCTTGGACTAGCAATTAACAGACAATCAAGTCGAAGAGGATGTGAGGTACGCGCCGCAGCACCGATTAAGTGGATGCAAAAACGACTTGGCCGCAATTCATAAATACGTGATTCGTTGCTGCTAAATCATTTGAGATGTACATAAAGGCATGACGCGGCGGCAATACGTGTGTATTACTATATACACACCCGCGTGAGCGTGGTGCTCTCTCTCTCTCTCTATGGCGCGTATTGATTATTCCGCGTCTTCTTCCTTTTCTCTTTTCCGCATCGTCTCGCTTTTTCTTGTTCCTCATCTCCGCTGCTGCGTGGCTCAACTCTTCTATATTTTTTTTGAGCCGAATAAATATGATATATATAGGAGAAATGAAATAGAGTATATTCTATAGAACGAATAAAAGAGTTGCTGTGCTCTGTTCATGCGGGACGACAGTTGGAGTTCGATCGACGATCGAATCACCTGTCGACCCGCGTCTCTTTGGCTCGTCGCTCATCCAATTTATCGCGCTCCATCCATTCGACGTGTGTGCTGCTATAGTGCTGCCTATATACTCTCAACTTGGTCTCAATTCTATTCGGCTGTCGCTCCTTGTTCATTTGGCCATCCGTTTAGTTTCAAACGAAAACTTCTCTCTCCGTCTAAACGGACGATGTATACGTAACTGCACAAAGAAGAAGGGGGCAGCCCCTTTTCCTATAGACTTCGATTACATTATGTCCTGCACTCGACTTCAATTACAATCCGCATCTATATTGTGATAGAGATGCTGCAGTCTACTAGCCGAATCGAATTTCTTCACGGTGTCCTGTGTATATATACATCTGATTCATCCCCTGTTCCTCGAAAAGAAACATCCAATCCGACAGAGTTTGTTGTTACATCAATTCTTTACATCAGCGCAGCAATATACTTCTGTACAATCCGCGTAGAATAGAATGAGCTGATGGCAAATAATAGATACGACGATATCAACATAGATGAGATGTTCACGCGAGTCTTTTGTCTGAAATGTTTCTATGCACAACCAGCCTCGTCTATGCGATTGCCTATATATCCAGTTGAAATGCTGCGCGTTCCGTTGTTATCGCCGCGTCTATTCCGGTATTCCCCCCAACCCCAAAAAAAAGTTTTTCTTTATCTCAAAATATTCTCTTTCGCCTGATGTAAGATGTGTACTCTCTGGCCCGCGAGTTCGGCGTTCCCTTTTCGTTTTAAACATCCGCATCAGAGTCAGCACATCAGCAGAGACGGGCGGCCACACACAGAAAGACGAAAGAGGAAAAAAACAGGAGAGCAGCAGCACTCGTTGCTTCTATTCTATTTGAGTTAGAGAGAGAAGAGACGACGTCCATCAGGAAACACAAGCGGACAAGAGGTACGTATATTATAAGAAAGAAAGAAAAAAAGAAAACAAGACACAACGGATTACGACATGATGGTCAGGGGCGGGCCAAAGAAGAAACGACGAAAAGGGGGAAAAAACTATAAGGAATTGGCCGCTTGGGCAATTGACGGTCGATTGCTCAGCAGCTGCCCAACAGCGGCAGTCTCACAAGAAAATGAAAGATGCTGCTCCTGTTCTATGTCGACTGCCAAACAACAGAAAAAAAAATATAGTATATAAGGCCATTGTGTTTTGCCCTCGCCATGTATAAAAGAAGAGTCTAAAGAAACGCGTCGAATAACGGGGAAAAAAAAAAAGAAAAGTAAAAAAAGGGAAATAAAGAACCGATCGACCGATATAGGCCATAATATGGACGGGCGCCGGCTATACTTATCGCCCCGGCACCGAAACACTTGACGCCAAAGTGGACCCGAAACTTGGCTTCGGCGTACCAACATCTTTGCCAACAACAAAGTGGCGAAAATAGCCGTTTGCCGTTCCCTCCCCTCTATATCAACTCTTGAAACTAAAAAAAAAAATTCAAAGGGGCTATACTATATCTAAGATATTCAAATCAATTCAAATGATTTTTCTATTCTATTATGCGGAATAATGCGGGCAGGTATAGAGTAGATCTTACCGAGATCGTCAATATGAGTGGCTAGTCGCAGGGTGACGGTGACCATCAGAATGGAGAGAACGAGAAGAAAGGCGCCAACGGTGGCGATGACGGAAATGGTTCGACGTCGACGACGCCCTTCTGGTGAATTGTCATCTTCATCCTCAGGTTCTGGCACCAGTTGACCGCCTCCTTCTTTACCGGTGGGAGACAACAGAAAAATGGCCGAAGCTTTGGACGAGGACGCCCGACGACGCTGTTCACGATGGAAACTGACAGCGTCCGATCCCAATGGTAGTAGAGTATCGACGTCTATAGCCGCTCCGGTGATGAGACGATGATTGGATGGACGTCGTCCACCATCGGCCATCATCACCTTCAAATAGGCCGAATCGGTCAGCGATGAATTGCGACGCGAGGAAGAACTACTGGCCGCGGCGACGGCCATACCGGCCGTATTCATGGCTTGACTGACAGCGTCCACTGATCCTCTGCTGGAACGAGGCCGTTGCGGGAGCGATTCCAATTCAAGTTGCTGCTGTCCAGCCGTCGATCCCCGTGGAGTTCCGTTGATTCGCTTGTTATTATTATTCCGACCACTGGAAACTATTGACGCCGACGGCCCTGAAATGGAATTCTTTTTATTCGGTTGTTGTTGTTGTTGTTTGTGCTGATAACGAGCCACGGCTTGGCCAGTCAGCGATTCGGCCTGAGCTGATGCTCTGCGACGATAATGTTGTTGCAATTTCTTTTGTTGTTGTTGTTGTTGTTGGGCAGGTGATTTGATGAGAGGCAGCAGAGGAGCCGGTGGATGACACTCGACGGCCGCTTGTTCCATCATCCGCTCGGTGGCAACCAACTGGGCGGAAATGTTGGTGTAAGCGATTCGCAGGTCTTCGTGACTGTAGCGTCTGCTGTTGTTGGCGGTTGATGTCGTCTGGCCATTAGACGTCGACTGCATTTCAACGACGTGATCGTCCATTATCGAAGGAGAATAATGCGACTCTTGTTGTTGTTGCTGCTGGATTTGACCGACACTGATGCTCGACACGCTGGATAGCGTGATGCTCGTCCGTTTCCGCTGGTCCCAGATCCGTTGCGCTTCTCTCAAAAGTTCAATAGCCGCAACGGCTTCCGGCTCGCCGGACAAATACGCCACCAAAATCTCTGGCGGCTCTTGTTGTTGTTGTTGTTGTTCGTCCAGCGGCAAAACTTGAACTTTCCGCCCTTCGTCGATCGAATGCCTTTGACTTTGTCCCACAAAAATGAGAGACGGTTGTTGTTGTTGTTGTTGGTTTTCTTGTTCTTTGTTGCTGCTGCCGTGCAACAACATCACGTCGTCGTCGTTATTTTCATCTAAACACGACGACACGGCCGTGTCTTTTTCAACGACAAGGTTTTTGACGTCATCGTTCGTCATTGTCATCACTTGGGCTTCGATCTTGGTCGCTCTTTCCCAATCCGAATCCTCCATGTTTATTGGACAAGTATAATTTGTTTCGTCAAATCTTCTTTTTCTATCGATTTTCTTCCTGTCGCCGCGATTCAATCAAATAAGTCAGTGATGAGCATCACACGCCAATAACAGTCGACACTAACGACTCCAACAATTCGATTTGTTTACACATCCGGCGAAGAATTTCAATAGAGGAACGGATCACTGCTCTGCAAGCTGTTCAATATATCCCACTGATTAAGAGTTAGTTATTCACAAATCACAACAAAAACAGCAGCAGCAGATGATGAAGGAAAGTGGACAGGATAATAGCCAAACAGGATCTTAATTAACGGCGACGTACAGTCCCTGTCCTTAGAAGAGCTTGGCCTTTTTGATGGAATGATGAAAAGTTCGTCTTGTTTGTTGGCAACACGGTCGAGTGACGGTGGTCGTCGGTACGGGAGGTTTATATTAGCGGGGCGAGCAGCAGCGATAGAGAATTCAAACTGGAGACCACCGTCTCAGAGGGACGACTGCCGGTTGTACACAACCAATAGAGTAGAGGACGCCGCTGATGGGAAAGTGAGAGAAAGAGAGAGAAGGAGGGATGAAGAAGAAGAAGAAATTTTTTTTACTTTTTTTTTCTTTTCTTCTGGCAACCAGCAGTCAGTGCCAATCGCCTACGTTTTATACATCGTCAGCCCATACATACACACAGCAAAAGAGAAAAAGAATGAGAGTCTTTGCTGTGCAGTCGATCACATCCATCGTCGTCTATACACATTTGTAAATAGTTCCATATATAAAGGGAAATCTCTCTCTCTTTCTATTCTAGGTCGTTTTTTTTTATTGGGCAAAGAAGAAGAAGATAGACGATAGTGATTCTATCACGGCGTTGAAAAGGAGATTGTCGAAATGATGGACAGTCGTCCAGCAGCAGCAAAGAGAGTCGGAGAAAAGATCTAGACAGTGGCACACAGAATGACAGAGAGCGATCGGTATACATTGAAGGACGACGACGACGAGCTATAGGACAAGACAAAGTAAATATTGGGAGCCAACCGATCCTTTCTTCGTCCAGCTCGTATAGTTGGTGCTCTCCCCCGCCCGTCCTGCTGCTGTGTGTGTGTTTTTTATCTTTCACTCGTCTCCGCTCGTCTCTCTCTTCCATCACGGGAGATAATATGTGAATATCTTCTTCAAGTTCTATATATTTGAAGATATTCTGTACAGTACGTATATACCATCAAGAGTTTTGGGAATAAGAAGATATATCAAAGAAAGGCGCAGCAGCTATCCCTCAAACTCTCTGCTCCTTCACGATAAAGTGTAAATCGGCGCAGGAGCTTGAGCGCAGGATCGTCTCATGGCCAGCAACTGAATCAAGAGCAAGTGGTGTATATTACGTACGGTACTATAGCTCGTCGTCGCTATAATACACCATTGCACATGCTGTGCTGTGTATATAGAACGACGAGATCCAAGTTGGTGGATGACGCGATGACATGATGCACCAGTCGACGGGTCTATATATATGCGGTGGAATATATATTGGCTCATATGCATCTCTAATTTTCGCATTCGTATATCTTTTGACGAGTCTGTCTCTATTATACACACATAGTATAGTGATAGAGTGTCGTATATCAATATATTATATCCTTTGCAATGTCGCCAGTGTCGCAATTCCTCGCTCGTCGCTTAAAGTGTCGATGGCCCCCCGATGTATCAACGAACCAGTAGGGTAATATATTGCGCAATAATAATTCGACTTTGCTGCCGATGCTTGGATAGATTTTTGAAAGAGTGCGACACTTTCTTTTCGGGCAATATTGCGCTGAAATGTATATTAGTTGCCCGATGAAAACACGCATCTTTTGTGTCGTCTCTTATGTTTATTTTTCCTCATTTGTAGATGGCGCCATATACAGAAAATGACAAACTCCTTTTTCCATCTTATTTTTTGTTCATTTCTTTTTTTTTTTTGTATTTTTATGATGGCGCAGAGTCTGTTAGCGGGGGGTCTTATTCTAAACAGACGATTCCTCCTCTTCTTCTTCATTCGCACTTTGGGATCTGCGCGGCATTCAAGTGGAAACTTACTTTATATATACGATGGACGATGCGCCCACGTCATTTTTATTAAACGTCACCCAGCAGTCCCCGCGTTTAAAGCAGCGCACATAGTCTGAAGAAGATGGACGCCAAACGTCTATAAAGACGTCGTCATTCACGAAAGGAGACCAAAAAATAAAACATAACAGTCGGATGCGGCTCCCAACGTAGCGATAGTGACGTCAACAAATCATCAATCCATGCCAGTATAATAATGACATTTCAAGCGTAATACAATTGGTAAATACAACAGCTGATCATGCAAGAGTTCCATTAGATATCGTGAATGATGCAGAGAGACACGTTTGTCGTCGACTCGGCTGATCGTTTGTCAATAGAAATGAGCCAAAATGTCAACTAGTTTCCATGTTGACAAAAGGATCGTGGCCGACTTGACTATACGACGAAGATAATCCGCAAATGATTATCAAGTCATAATATATAGTGGTAAGCCGATAGCAACCTAATGGAGATCCAGCCTCACCGTATATTAGACGGCGTATATACCGCCCTATATCCATTATCATCAATTATTACAAAAGATCCCTTTCCATCTAGTCTTTTTTCATGCCATTAGGATCAGCGCTGTGACAGACAGCCGCGGCAGTATATACGAGTAACTACAAACTATACATGTACGGAGACGCAGCACTGTTCATTTTTCTTATATAGACCAGCTGCTGAGATATTATGTTGCCCAATTACTATATCTCGAGATGATACCGTCTGTTTATTATTATCGGATTTGAAATCTGGTTTAGAGTTGGTAGAAACCTAATCCGTTGACAAAATCGAAGGTTATATATTACCTATACATATAAAATACAGAATCTGTACAGAATAGCAATAAATTTTTCGTCTTTATTAGTTCTGTCAGGAATGAATTCCGTGCTAGGAAATCAAGTTTTGTCTTGAACGTGGATGATTTATCTCCTTCATTAAATATCTAAATACTTTAATTATCACCTAATGGTGCTCGTTGGGAATACAGCAACAAAACGAATGCGGTACAAGCGGTCATTATGTAGAAAACCAGCAGAATGGCTTATATAATACCGCGTAATATGAATATTAATGCGAGAGAATAAGCCGAGCTCAATTCGACTATATAGCTTCTAATATTCAATCTAGCATTAGCTGTACGTGGACGTAAGTTATACTACTACAAAATTAATGATGCTTATGAGAGGCTTTATAGAAACTTTTGTGTAAGATATGCAGCCAGCAGTCGCTGTCGACTCTGTAATAATAATGGGAGAGATTCATCTCACTTTACCTTTTTCTTAATTTTTGAATGAGAAATTTACATTTAACAGACAAGAGACGAGTGATGAGAGAGATAAACTACACTGACTCCATGCAGAAAGGAAGAAAAAAAGTGGCAACAGCGTGTAGGAGTAATAGTGCCGGGGCTTGCATTATTAGCATTTCATCTTGGTATATAATAACGTATTATATGCATATTGACTTTGGGCTTATTTGCATTGAAGACGTGCCACATATCAAGAAAGTGGTACGAATGAATTCATTCTCCTTCCCGGTTAGTTACTGTTGATATTAAGATATATATATAGGCTGACTGCTGCCAATCAACTGTATATTTGCTTACTTCATATTTGCTAGCGCGCCGCAAATATGCCACATCACGGCTCGATTAAAAATAGTACGCCTATACTATACAGCATATAAAGTGTCTTATAGTGTGAATACTATAGCGATTTATAAAGGCATAAACTGCATAGATACAGACAATACACAGATACGTTTGTTTTTCTCGGAAACGAAATATCAAACGATGTACATTTTGAAATAGATATTACTAAATAAATCGATCGATAATTTATAACGAGAGCCAATATAGAAGTTTGTCAGTTTCTTGGCTTATAGATTGTGCTGTGTATGTCTATTTATTACGCGCGTGGAATAATACGATGGCAAATAAACAACAAATGTACTTTCTTCTCACATTTCCTGTATATATTGTACATCTAATAGCTTCAAGCAAAGATGAAACGAGATGCGGCCTCCAACAGAAAAAACATCATATTATCTTTGTTTTTCTAGCTTAGAGATCCTTATATATTGCACGAATAGATTCACAGCGCACAGCCCAGCATTAGACTCACAAAAAATCTGCGTTCTGAATCCGACGGGCGTGACATTGGTCGATCAAACACGCTGTCAAGTCTTATATATATAGTGACGTCAATAAATATATCGTCCCCCCCCCCCCCTATAGCTGCCAGCAATTGTGCGGTACATGTATTCATGTGTGATGTACGGTCACCAGCAGGAGCTTTACACGTGTATGTATACAAAAGATACGAATATAAAAGTCAAACGCGGACGTCCAGCACAACTTTTTTTGGGTTTCGAAATGCTGGGCATGACGCCAACCCAAACCATCGCTCTCTTGCATCTATATAATCTAATGTAACAGTTGCGCTGCTGCTGTATGCTAAACACGCCACCAAAAGAGAGATACGACTTTTTTCTCTCTCTTTTCTTATTTATCTTCGGAGAAGAACTTCTGCTGCAATGATTTGTGGAGTGCTATGAAGGAGGAGGAACTTTCTATCGTCAAAAATCGATCGTTGGCGGTCAACGACACCGCGTCAAATAAATTTCTCTTTTCTAGGAGACCAGAGCGGACCAGAGACCATCCAGCAGCCCCATTCAATTCGCCGACAGAAATTACAGATTGACGCTTAGTAACAATTTTGAAATAGCCTTTAAAAACAGGATATTCTTTCACAAAATCAAGTAATTCCTATGGGCTTATGATAAGACATTTCGCAACTGAAATAGTTTGCCAAAAAGGAAAAATCGTGAGTTGGAATATGAACTCGATTTCATTGGCCTTGTGTATAAATATAACCACGAGTATATCCGCACGAGATATTCCGCGTCAAAAATAACTCTATACAAGTACTTATGATACGGCCTTTATGATTTTCAATGAGGCGTATAAGCAGGGAACTCGGAATTTCTTGCACCTTTTTGAAAAGCGTCAACTGGAACTGGCTTTTAATAACAATTATATTACTCGCATTCAAAAGATGGGGACTGCGTCACTGTTCGAGCAGTGACCTATAAGGAACCCGTTTTCTTTGATTTACCTTGAGCGCAGCAGAACATCACCAAAAAAATTGTCGTTTGATTACGTTCAGGTTGCCACACGGTCAACGACATTTACGTGTTCCCGTCGACCCGTAACTCGTCAGTCACCTAGGGGGAATAGGACGCAACGCTTCAAATGACGACGGCACAGGTAAAAATATTGATAACCCACTTCTATATCCTTATTTACTCTATCCTCGAAAAAATAAAGAACAGATATCTATCATTTCAATATGTCGCGTTATATAAAGAAACAATTTGATGCTCATTGGAATCTCTCATCATCTTAAAATTTCCCATGCTGTGATGAGACCCAACAGCAGGAAGATATTCAGATTGTTGAGTTGAGAAGACGAAACATTATTTTAAAAAGGCTACAATAATTGAATATTACAAGGCAACATCAATAACACGTTGATGGTTTTATGTGACCTTGATTGACGGAAGCCAGAAGGTAACCACCCTGGGGGGAAATGGAAATATTCCAAAAAAATAAGCAGAGATACTCTGGACCAGTCGCTTTTCCGAAATTTCGTTATTCGTTCATTTTGAGTCCATTTGACTAGAAGCTGTTCCTAAGTGTTCCAAGTTACAGTACGGAGACATGATGGCTAATTTCAACTTTTGTTCGCTGCTGCTGATATTGGTAAACTAAATATGTAGCATAACCGCTATATTTTTTCAAATTATTTTTAAATATGTTGTGTATTAATTGTTGTATACTCTCTTCATTGTACACATTTTTTCTGATGTTTTTATTGATAAAAGCAGATCGTCTGTTTTGTGACGATCGAGGCCCATTCGATTCCCCTTGCCGAATTTTCTTCCACCACGATCAGCGAAAGGGAAGCCAAGAATTTGCTGTTGTTTCCGTTCCAACCGATTCAGTCTCATTCGTTCGGTCCACAATCTCGTTATGGATTTGGAGGTCGTCAGACCAATTCGCCAATCAGTCCTGCCATCGGTGAGTTTATTTTAAGCCTATTTCACCTTGTATTTCACTTAAAATGTTCATTGTTACATCATTTTTTGTACACCGCCACTGATAATTTTGATTTAATCAATTGGGTTGATTTAATCATTTGGTTTTCGCGATTTCTCCTTGTAGCCCAGAACGGCCTCGGACCTTTTTTTGGTGTTTTCCCAAATTTGTTGACACAGCCGTGTCCAGCAGCTGAGAAATGTCCCGTGTGCACTGAGTGCCCCGAAACACCTGGTAGCTGTCCTTCATTTAAAAAATTAACCAACGGTAGGAAAATTTTGTTACCCTATTATCTAGACTAAACATCCATATCCCTCGTTTTGGGCGCAAGTGCTTAATTTAATTTATTTAAACAAAAAATAGCTTGTCTAGATACTGGAATCGTCCGTGCAACAGGTAGCGATGGGATAATCGAGTTTGACACGGCCGCGACACCAGGAACCACAAAAACCTGTGCCATTTCCCTATTTTCAATTTACGATGATAAAAAAATCGAATTCAAATGCACAAACATAGCGTCCAATGTCAAAATCAATGTAAGTATTTGACTAGCCTAAATTGAATTATATTCAACGTGAGTTTACTAGTCAATATTTTCCTCATTTATTTATTTTTTTTTTCTACTAGTTTTCCACTAATGGTGTGACACCAAATGACGTACCTGCCGCGCAGGGTACAGTCTACACTTCGCCATCAGATGTACTTGCATTCACTGTCAATAACGAGCTGGACAAGACAAACAATCTCAAATTCACATGTACATGGAAAAGTGTCGAATGAGAGGAACTCCTCGTTGATAGGATGATATGCGAGATATTTCCCTATTTATTTGTTCTGTCTCCTTTATAATGAATGTCAAACATTTGCCATTCATGCATCCTGCTGTTAATTTGGAGAATAAATGCTGCAGGCCTCTGGTGGGGCATCCAGATTATGTTGTCCGTGCACGGAGGGAGTTATTTAGAACGAATAAAAGAGAGTGAATAAAAGAATGAATTAAAATATGACAATGCAAAATAAAAATATGAAAATTCCATCGCTCATCAGGATCTCTCATCTCGTTATGGTTCTATTTAATTTCGAGCGAACCAAGAACATTCATAAGAGATGAAATAATAATGCGATACAATGATAGACATGACGAATACATAGAATCTCTATATAGGATCCTATATATAAGAGACACTAGAAATAATGGGGATGATAAGAAATACGTTGGGGCTTTGATCTGCTCAGGAAATATAAGAAGTTTGACTGTTGATCTGATGAATTATAAGTAGACGTAGGTTAACGGCCTGAATGAAATGCAAGGTCAACGTGGACTTTGAAAAATACGTACCAAACATGTTGTTGCCGGACGACATTTTCATGATATATACTGAGCTCGTTTCGTGAATAATTAAACATCCAATAAATACGACCAATTCGCCAAGTGCGTCCATGGCAACATCAACACATAATTATTTTATGGCCTTGATTGGCAGAAGCCAAAAGACAACCACCTTGAGGAAAATGGAAGAATTTTCAAGACGTGATAGAGAGCATCAGACCCTCTGAACCCGTAATCGTTTGAGTTTTCGTTATTCCTAAGTTCAAACACCAATGCGCTCATGGCGGCTCATGGCAACATCTTTTAACACAGCTATGATCGTGGCAGCCATTCGAGTAGGTATGTATATGTAAATACCGTTGGTTTTTTGCAATTATGTTTATTCGTACAATTTCAACTCATCTAACTAGAAGTTGTTACCATTTGCTCTTAGTTTGAATTAAGAAATCAATCAACATGGGTAATTTGAAATGTATTTCGTTGCTACTGGTAAGCTATTTTAGTATTTTAAAAATCGTTGCTGTGGTTTCTTTCTTGATTTCATTCTTTTCCATTTATGTGTGTCTTGACATCTTTTTTTCGATGGGGTGATTGAATCAGATCGCCTGTTGTGCGGCTTCAACGATCGAGGCCCATTCGATTCCCCTTATTGCCGATGAAATTTACACCAGCGAAAGGGAATCGAAAAATTTGTTGTTGTTTCCATTCCAACCGATTCAACCTCATTCGTATGGTCCTCAATCTCGTTTTGGATTTGGAAGTCGCCAGACCAATTCGCCAATCAATCCTGCCATCGGTATGCACACTAGATCATAGTCTTCGCTCCTTTATCAATTTCACTGTCGTAGCTATAAGCTATAGTTGAGTAAAACAATTTGTTTTAATTCATTTTCGTTTTTGTATTTTGCGCCCATGATATTAAAATTCGAGTAGCCCAGAATGGTCTCGGCCCTTTTTTCGGCATTTTCCCAAATTTGTTGACACAGCCGTGCCCAGCGGTAGAAAAATGCACCGTGTGCGCTAAATGCCCCAACGCACGAGCCAACGAGCCTCCCAGCCGTAACAGCCGTCAAGAAACTACTACTGCCCCGCCAACAACAACTGCACCAACAACAACAACTGCACCCCCAACAACAACTACACCCCCAACAACAACTACACCCCCGACCACAACCACATCTCCAGCAACAACCACATCCCCCGCAACGACATCACCTACAACCACATCTCCCGCAACAACATCTCCTACAACAACATCTCCAGCAACAACTACATCAGCCCCTGCTAGCTCCTGCCCTTCATTTGCAAGAGACACCAAAAGTACGATTTACTTTATATCAACTTTTTTAAGGACACACAAACGCACTATCAAAATAAAGCAACTAAAATTATGTGTATATATTAGACTATAGCCTATACATTAGAAATTTGATTATGATTATATAATTGACTAAAGAATAAGGGTTGCTGTTCGTGAAAAGTTCTCCATCTTTACTTAATCTCATTTCGATTTTCGTTTTTGACTTTTCGACAGCTTGTTCACTTTCTGGAGTGTTGGGTGTAACGGGAAGCGATGGGACTTTTGAGATTGACGTGGCCGCGGCAGCACTGCCTTTAAAATGTGGAGTTTTATTCCGTTCGATTTACGATGAGAAAAAAAATCGAATTCAAATGCGCAGACGTGCCGTCTTATATAACCGTTCAGGTAAGTCATTTGTTCGATGAAACATGTTCGTCGTATGCAAGGTAATAAATAATAGCCTATATAGTTTTTATTATTTTGTCTCTCGTTTGATCTATATAGTTTACACTCAATGGTGTTACACCAGCCGATGGGAATGTCGTGCAGGGCACATCATACACTACGTCCCAAAATGAACTCGGATTATTTATCTCTAATGGTAATGATAAAACCAAGAATCTGAAATTGTCATGCACATGGAAAAGTGTCTAGTGTCTATCTCAAATACATTATTATTATTTCACCAGCAGTGAATGAATCGATAATTTATTGTTTCGTCTAATATCCTTTATTTAATATGTAACACGTTGTAAGATTTGTATCTTTAGCGTGGACAATTATTTCTGTTCTACTGCTGTTGGAGAATAAACATTTTAATATAATAAGTCATTTTATGATGATCTCTTTAATTTCAAATTACTCGTCGTTTAAATATCAATAAATGAGTATCGCAGTTATGGAATATTAGCTGAAAGATAGGATGCGGTATATAATGCGCTGTTCAAGGCGCTGTTGGTCTGATTCATCGGGGATAATTGAAGAAATTCTAAGAAATCGTACCGTATAATAGAGTCGACGAGGCCATAATATGAAACCGTGCACTTGGCTAATATGGGATGGTGCGTCTCTGTTTCGAGCACTGACCTAAGAAACATGATTTCTTGTTTACCTTCAGCAGCAGCAGCCATCACCCAGAGCGTTTGTTTGGCTTGCCTCGGTCAACG
Source organism: Daphnia galeata (assembly GCA_030770115.1). Classification (NCBI taxonomy): domain Eukaryota; kingdom Metazoa; phylum Arthropoda; class Branchiopoda; order Diplostraca; family Daphniidae; genus Daphnia; species Daphnia galeata. Next base: position 96,991 of record CM061121.1, read on the forward strand.
ACACCTTTACCCGTCGACCTTAACAAGAACTCGTCCGTCACCTTGAGCGAAAAGCATATCACGATCCAGTAGAAAACAGCGGCAAGCACGATAACAAAAATAACTTACTCCATTAAGGTCATTTTTTCTCCGTTCTTGAAAAAATTCTAGAATCCTCAAACTAGAATCTTCTAATTTGATTTTAAAAAGATTTCCATAGTCGTATGTGAAATCGGAAAAGGGAACGCCTTTTATTTTTATAAGTGATCAACGCTAGCATTTGAATATAAGAGTGTGCCCTTATACTCCTTAGCAACATGTTTTCTACTGGCATGCATGAATTGGGAGGAGCGATCTGAGTATAAATCCCGGCCACTATTTTTTTTTAAATTTCATTATTCGATCAGCTTTACAGTTCATCTGATTTGTATTTGCTGCTGCATTTGGTATTGAGAAATCAATCGACATGGCCAATTTGAATCTTTATTCGCTTCTGCTGGTAAATTATTATATTTTAACTAAATTGTTGTTGAATTCTTTTGATGACGACACTTATTGAGTTGTATGTTGTAGAAATATCTTTTTATTTACTCGGGTATTAATCGCACATGATATTTCTTAACATTTTGTTTTAATGATGGAATGATTGAATCAGATTGTCTGTTGTGTGGTGTCGACGATCGAGGCCCATTCGATTCCTCTTGCCGAATTTTCTTCCACCACGATCAGCGAAAGGGAAGCCAAAAATTTGTTGTTGTTTCCGTTCCAACCGATTCAGTCTCATTCGTACGGTCCTCAATCTCGTTTTGGATTTGGAAGTCGCCAGACCAATTCGCCAATCAGCCCTGCCATCGGTGAGTTGAATTAATACGATCCCATTCATTGCCCACAATTTTACTGCTGGATATTTAGAGTATTTTTAATTGTTTATTTGTGAATCATTTTGCTGGTCATTAATTTTTGTCGCTCGCAATTTTATTTCGAGCAGCCCAGAATGGTCTTGGTCCATTTTTCGGTTATTTCCCGAATTTGTTGACACAGCCGTGCCCAGACTGCCCAGCGTGCACCACCGAAGCTCCACCCACTACCACAACACAAGCTCCTGCTGTCTGCCCACCTCCGCCACCACCTGCCGCACAAACTATCACCAGTACGTTGATTTAGTCAGTCGGTTGGGATTTATACAAATCATATTCGATTCATTATTTTTTGGTGAATGGATATTAATATATTGACAATGCAATATATCATGACTTGATGCGTATAATAATTATAATAATATGTGCTATATATGTTACATTTCCTGATTCATTTTTATTATATAGATTGCAGTTTGCCGACTGTTACTTCCATGTACGTCGCAGCCTTCAATGGGACCATCAAATTGAATGACCCTAAAAGCGTTGACGGTTTTCCGAAAAACTGCGTGTACAAGATTGTGGCGGCTTATCCGAATACCAACGTTTCCCTGACATGCACAAGCAAGGCAGAGAAAAACAACTTTGTGGTAAGTCTCTGCTGTCACAGCAGCTACGTATTTCATATAATCATATATAGAATTCAGGAAAGCTATATAATTCAATGAGAATAACTGATTTGGTTTTAACTTTATATTCAGATTATGAGCAGTTACAAAGATAGCGCAGGTGCGACAATTCCAGCAGGTTCTAATCTAGGTGTACAAGGCGAAGTTTACACTTCGATAGGCAATTACATTGATTTCATGTTCAATAATAATGCCGACCCTAGACAGAGTATCCAAGCCGAATGCACATTTCAATCCATCGTCTAAATAAGCCGCTACATATTATTGTTTTATGCCGAATTTTTCCTATGCCTGCGCTGTGGTTTTATCTTGCTTCGCCGGAGAATATCAAATGTGTAACAATATTTAACATAATAAAATGGCTATTTATATTTCTTCCATCTTATTAGAAAATAAACATTACATAGTGCAATCTGACCCTGTGTTCCGCGTTAGTAAATCAATGAAATTCCATTATATTACAAATAAAAAAACGGGTTGTTTATTATCAGCAGGATCTCTCATCTCATTTATTGCTTTCATAATGCGACATCAACTGAAACTTAAAGTCAAATAACATAATGAAATCAACCTATTAAACTGTTGGCCCAAATAAATAAATAAGAAACGGAGCCGAGAAAGAAAAGCGACGACCAAAGCATCGATATAAAGTAAGCCTACAGATAAACCCACGAAATGAAGATGTCGCTATCAGCAGTTTATCATTAACGAAATTGTACCGGAGAGTCGGACCAAGAAATAAATTTCTATGCGTTTGGTGTGTGCAGTGCGTCTCTATATTATACAAGCATTGACCTATGAGGAACCTGGAACCTGTTTTCTTGTGTTACGCCAAGGAGGATCGCATCACTATATAAAAGAGAGATCGCTCGGTCAACGACACCTTTACCCGTCGACCTTAAACAAAACTCGTACCTCGCCTTGGGCGAATAGGATAGCACGATCCAGCTGAAAATAGTGGCAACACGAAAAAAAAAATAACCAACTCCATTTAAGTCACTATTCTTCGTCCTTGAAAAACATTCTAGAATCCTCTAACATCAAATTGATTTTAACAAGATTTCTACAACCGAATGTGGAATCGGAAAAGGGAACGCCTTATTTTTGTATTATTTATATCGAGGGGTTGGCAACTCCCCAGAATCCTCGTACACCCTGGCCAGAATCTTCAGAATCCCACTAGAATCTTCAGAATCTCGTAGAATCTTTAGAATCTCATAGAATCTTCAGAATCCCGCGGAATCCCAGCAGAATCCCGCAGAATCCCATCACATTTTTAACATTTCCCACTCTTTACTTGATAATATGCAGGAACTTAACAATTTCCATTGAAAAATAAATTTAAAAATTTAGTTTTTCATAAAAAAAATTATTTATTAACTTTCTTTATTCGAATTTTACGTTTGTCCCTTGTTTTTATGTCCCTAAAACGCTAGGCGGCGCAAAATGTCGTCTGATCTGAAAGATAATATGCGGGCTGAAGAAATATGCGAAAAATAAAGTAAAAAATAAATAATCTTGTAGAATCTGCAGAATCTCGCAGAATCTTTAGAATCTTGTAGAATCTTCAGAATCTTTAGAATCTCCCAGAATCTACAGAATTAAGAGTTTCCGACCCTTAGAATCTCCGAAAAGCCTCGATAGAATCTTATAGAATCTTCAGAATCTCACAGAATCTTCAGAATCTTAAAGATTCTGAATCCTCGTACACCCAAATTCTGAGTTGCCAACCCCTCGATTTATATAAGTGATCAAAGCTAACATTTGAATTAGAGTGTGCTGCCCTTAGCAACATGTTTTCTACTGGCATGCATGAATTGGGAGGAGCGATCTGAGTATAAATACCGGCCACTATTTTTTTTAAATTTCTTTATTCGATCAGCTTTACAGTTCATCTGATTTGTATTCTCTGCTGCATTTGGAATCGAAAAATCAATCGTCATGGTTAATTTGAATCTTTATTCGCTCCTGCTGCTGGTAAACTATTATAACTAAATTGTTGTTGAATTCTTTTGATGACGACACTTATTGTATGTTGTAGAAATATCTTTTTATTTACTCGGGTATTAATCGCACATGATATTTCTTAACATTTTGTTTTAATGATGGAATGATTGAATCAGATTGTCTGTTGTGTGGTGTCGACGATCGAGGCCCATTCGATTCCCCCTGCCGAATTTTCTTCCACCACGATCAGCGAAAGGGAATCGAAAAATTTGTTGTTGTTTCCGTTCCAACCGATTCAGTCTCATTCGTACGGTCCTCAATCTCGTTTTGGATTTGGAAGTCGCCAGACCAATTCGCCAATCAGCCCAGCCATCGGTAAGTTGAATTAATACGATCCCATTCATTGCTCACAATTTTACTGCTGGATATTAAGAGTATTTTTAATTGTTTATTTGTGAATCATTTTGCTGGTCATTAATTTTTGTCGCTCGCAATTTTATTTCGAGCAGCCCAGAATGGTCTTGGTCCATTTTTCGGTTATTTCCCGAATTTGTTGACACAGCCGTGCCCAGACTGCCCAGCATGCACCACCGAAGCTCCACCCACTACCACAACACACGCTATCCCCGTTGCCACTACACAAGCTCCTGCTGTCTGCCCACCGCCGCCAGCACCTGCCACACCAACTATCACCAGTACGTCTACAGTATTGAGCCCGTTTTAACTGAATCAATCGCGGACTGCATTAAAAAAAAAAAATGCGATTCCATAAATTTTCCAGTGTATCGACCACATGAGTTGACGCGTAATATGTATATTACATTTCCTCTGATTCATTTTCATTATATAGATTGCAGTTTGACGAATGAGTACATGTTCGTGGCAGCCTTCAATGGGACCATCAAATTGGATGTTCCCAAAACCGCACTTAGTGAACCGAAAAACTGCATGTACACGATTGTGGCAACTTATCCGAATACCAAAGTTTCACTGAAATGCAAACTCAAGGCAGAGAAAAACATCTTTTCCGTAAGTCTCTGTCACAGCTATACGTATTTCATATAATTATATAGAATTCAGGAAAGCTAGATATAATTCAATGAGAATAACTGATTTGGTTTTAACTTTATATTCAGATTATGAGCAGTTACAAAGATAGCGCAGGTCTGACAATTCCAGCAGGTGGTAGTCAAGGTAAACTGGGTGAAGTTTACACTTCGATAGGCAACTCTTTTGAATTCATGTTAAATAATCTGCCCGACCCTACACAGAATGTCATCGGCGAATTTACATTTCAATCCATCGCCTAAATAAGCCGCTACATATTATTGTTTTATGCCGAATTTTTCCTATGCCTGCGCTGTGGTTTTATTGCGCTTCGCCGGAGAATATCAAATGTGCAACAATATTTAACATAATAAAATGGCTATTTATATTTCTTCCATCTTATTAGAAAATAAACATTACATAGTGCAATCTGACCCTGTGTTCCGCGTTAGCAAATCAATTAAATTTCATTATATACAAATAAAAAAACGCTTTCATTATGCAGCTTCAACTGAGACATTAAGTCAAATAACATAATGAAATCAACCTATTGAACTGTTGGCCCAAATTGAACGTTTAGTTAAACATAAAAACGGAGCCGAGAAAGAAAAGCGACCAAAGCATCGATAGGCATCGAGTAAGCCTACAGATAAACACACGAAATGAAGATGTCGCTATCAGCAGTCTATCATTTACGAAATTGTACCGGAGAGTCCGACCAAAGAAATAAATTTCTATGCGCTTGGTGTGTGCAGTGCGTCTCTTTATTATTCAAGCATTGACCTATAAGGAACCTGTTTTCTAATTGTGTTACGTCAAGGAGCATTGCATCACTATATAAAAGAGAGATCCGGAGAGATCGCTCGGTCAACGACACTTTAACCCGTCGACATTCAACAAAACTCGTACCTCACCTTGGGTGAAAAGGACGACTCACGATATAAATAATAGCGGCAAGACGGTAAAAATAACTCACTCCATTTTAGTCACTTTTCTACAGTCTTGAAAAAATGTAGAATCCCTTCATAACGATCAGCTTCAAAATGATTCGATCGATATCACCCACATAAGAAGAACGAAGAAGAATTGAAAAAGGAAACGTGCTATTTACGTAATCAATCAACATGGCCAATTATTTCAACTTTTATTAGCTTTACAGCTGGTATACTATTGTTCAGTTGGTTACTATCGGGTCAGTTATATTATTCAATCTATTTTGAGAATTTTTTTTGGGGGTTTTCATCTGAGAACTAGATAACACGAAAAATGTTCATGTTAATGGGCATAGTGCGGTAGGAACCAGTTTTCTGGGCCTTCATAGTCAACAACAAGAACGAAAAAAAAAACTTGTTTTCATCAGTGATTTGGTCAACGGCGGCATCGGTTATGGCCTTTGGGGTCATATAGCGGCATATAGGAAAACATGTATGTGTTGACGTAATTCACATTTATTAGATGTGTCCTCCAAATTCCAATGACTAAGTGGTCAAAGCCCTCTGTATCCAATTCTAAAATTCCTAGGTTCGATTCAATCATAATTCGTTCATCTGTAATTTGCTGTTATTTGTTATTCAAATCTCATCTGTGTCTATTATACCTATCCAAACGGTTCAAGATTAAATGCTAAATATCTCAAATTCATTTCTAAACTCACCACTCGATCTCTTATAGTCGCCCGGTATTCTTATAAAGGAAAGCTAAGCTATAAAACTTGGTGTCTTTTGACTATATAGTTGGTCTCATTTTCGGAAGTTGTGTCGGTCAGCAGCCGTACGCTTAGCTCGTCCAGCAGCGATCGCTCTGCGAACCAAATGGGGCCCAGTATATAATATGCAGCGCAATGAAGTACGAATAATACAATTCGTCATAAAGGACGATGATGTGGACAGCAGTGGGTTATAGAGCCTATCCGGTTGCCGGTATGTTTGCGCATATACGTGTATCCCATTGCAAAAACCTTTCGAAATGATCCTAACCGACGGAGCGCATCAGCGTATAACCATTCAAGAATATCAGTGAAAAGAGATGCGCTGCAGCAAAACACAAATCAATGAAGGAAATCGATAAACGCAAACCGAGCCGATCTCTCAGGGGCATATAAAACGAACGAAAATATGATGTATTTAGGCCTATATGCGACAGGAGATAATATTGTATATACGTGGTAGAGCTATATATTCAAAATTATGCGGCGTCATGTTATCCAGCACCTTTTCGTCCATAATTTGTGTTTCATTCGGGAACTGTATAATAAACACGCTTCTTCGTGCAAATGTTCACGAATACCGATTTCAATGTCGTTCAATGTATGTAAAGGTGACGTCTAAAACTAAGCTTTTTTATCCTATAAGTATAAGTATTATGTCAAGATCTACACTTTTGACTATACCCTACTAGATAAAACAAAACAGACCGATGACATTTGTTTATAGAAAATGTCTAATGAAAAAAAACTGCGCAATAAACCCTATATTACGTATATGTCCAACTATATCATACAGTTCTGATGCGTAGATGTGCCGGGATCTTGTTTTTTTTTGCTCGATCCTCAATCGACCCAATTTTATATATCTGGGCAGGAGAATATATAGAAGATATTCGATCTTGTCAGTTTCGATACCCGCCCAAGTCCTGTCCGCGTGTTTCTATATACGTGCTGTATTATAATATTCCATTTGAGACGGCTCCAAATTGGCAACCGTCCAATAAATGACGGATCCTTGTTTTTTTTTAAATCTTTATTTAGATTCCAATTCAATTGAGCAAAGAATTGGGAGCACTCACCTTTTTTTTTTGGTATATTGCACGATATAAAGATGCCCAGATATATTCGGTACACCGTGTAATCTCATTTACCTGCTGTAATAAGGGGCAACGGTGGTGATCCGGAGGTGATCAACTTTAGCGTGAAGGACTTGCCCATATAAATAAGCGAAAACGTGACTAGACTTGGGTTTTTAGACTCGGCTATATATTATCGTCTTCCAGCGTGAAAAGAACTTTGGGCCTTTGTACTCGTTGATCTCCCTCTATATGTAGGGGGGTCCTCATCTTCGACGAATGAATAGAAAATGGTTGTACAGTATAGAAGTGAGTCGATATCGACTATTGAAGATCGGATATTCCGTTATTCCATATATTCTAAATATAGTTCTTCTATGGTCGATCTAACTATAGCTAGATGTCTCTGGGTGTGTGTGTGTGTGTATATGACTTAACATTCTCGTTTGGTTTTGTTGTTTTACAGTTGCTGCTACCAGCATATGACGATAATACGAAATGAATCAATCGGTTAAGGGGAACTTACTGTTGCTGTCAGCGTTGGAGCTCATCTTCAGTCCAATGCCCACCATCAAAACGGCAAGAACGAATAGCGTCGCTCCGACGATTCCAAAAATGAACGTCAATCGTCTCTTGCGCTCGTCGTCATCTTCATCCTCGTCGGTCCCACCGTCTTCTTCGAAACTTGGTGAGAAAAATGCAAATTTCAGTTGCTGTATAGCGACGAATCAATAAACAGCAACGCATAATGGTTGGTTATAGGCTGATGGGCAACTAAATGCAACTAATTGCACTACTCTCCCTATGGATTTGTTAAATATCACATGCAGCAGTTTCAAAAGACGCGGGTGATCATCAACGATTCAACTTTGGAACTGAAGTTGGGACGTTTCACGGAATACACAAATGAGGACGTTGGGACGTTTTCGACTTGTTTCCTTCTTGCGATAGTGAGTCGTAAAACAATGAAGATACTTAACTTAACTTAACTTAACTTACTTCACTTTTACTTTGGCGATGTTAACTTTTCATCGAAAAATTGGATTTAAAAAATGATTATTCTCTATCTCTCTCGCATTCCTTTTAGTAGCGATTAAAGTATCCAACAAGTACGAGAATGTTTCACCTACGCTCGTTTCCAACTTCTTACGATTGATGTTGCATTCAATTAAAAGATGCTGTGGAGCAACTTATTGAATCTCTTCAGTCGCTTTCATCTCGGGAGAATTTCCTATAGCGAAATCAACGAGGTGAATAACTCATCTCGACAACCTATAAGAGCCTTTGATGATTTTCCCTTTAATGCATTGATTTAAGAGTCTCTCGGAAGAAACCGCATCATTAAATCCAACTTTTATTATAAAGAACCCAAAAGACCCTTATTCCTCTTATTTACTACTTTTACATGTACGCGGAATTGTTTCACTGAGTCTCAACAAATATCCGCCCGCGGACTGTTAAATTTGATATCTATATACTTGGTTCAATTGGCGATCCTGCCGAATCCAGCAAACACATCAGCCAGCAACAGCAGCAGCACTGATGACGTTCATGTGTTTCCTGGAGTTGACAAACCATAACTCTTCAAACAATGTTTTATTAGTAACGGCGTTTTACACACAAAATGTTATACAAAATATTGTACTACAAGTATTGCTACTGTACTAACATTATTATATTACTCTATGGGTGCCCTGCGATAAAAGAACGGCTCCAGCAAAGATGATCCTCTATTATAGTGGTTGAATGACTGAATGACAACAAAAAAGCCCTTGCAATGCCAGACTGTTGTTGCATAGCAGCATTCACTGCCTAGCACCGAGGAGGGATTCTAATACATTCACTATATATCAATATAACCGAAATACACCAGCAGCAGATCATAAATTCCATTCGAATGATATTTAATCACGTCATCGGGCTAATAATAATAATAATAATTACCTTAGCTGTTTGGACAGAATGACGGGCGTTTCCAATGGGATGGCCACCTGCTTTTTCTTCTTCTGGATGCTGGGTGGCTGCTGATGCCCGCTGTTATTGTCTTGTTGCTGTGATTTCAATGATGACGATCGTCGCTCTTTCTGTTTCATTTTGTTGCGCAATAATTCCGCAGCGGAAACGTCAGTGCTGACTAGCGAGCTGTTGCTATTACTCGCCGCACTTTTCTTGCGATTCAAATTTTGTTGGGCGGCAGACGACGATGAGCGACGCATTGCCGAACCGGCAGCAGCAGCCGACGAAACCGAAGGTGTTGTTGATTTAGTTGACGGACGTTTACCACCACCGCCACTGATGGATATCGATATGGTAGTCGCCCCAGAAGCTGACGACGTCCGACGACGGCCTGCCGCTAAAGATGAATGTTGTGCTTGTCCTGTTGTCATTCCAGGAACAACGGCAAGAGTTGCCGTGTCAATTTTGAGCTCCTGCTCGTTGGCTTCTGTGTCAGTCGTCTGTTGAGCGTTGGATGATTTCATTGTCGCCATGACTACGCAAACGTGATGATGATGAATAGCGCCCGCCCGCAAAAGTCTGTACAAAACACAAGAGTCTAGATGAAATAGGTCAGAAGCCGATCAAGTCCGGAGGATTACTACCACCGGTGGTAGGAAGGAGCCAACTGACTGCGTTGTCCTGAGTAACTGCGCTCCTGTTTCTATATCCCCCCCCCCCCAATATCAGCACGTTGCATCTGCACGCAGCACGTTCAGATATATATATATATATAATACTACCACTGAAGCAGCAGTCAAGATTCTCTTTACCTTCCTTCCTTCCTTCCTTCTCTGTTCCCTCCAAACAAGGAGAACGCCCCATCCATATAGAGCACCTAGCAGCTAAAGGCCCACTATAAGCTCTGTACCTTGTCCTTTTCAATCCACAGATACTGTACAGCTTCTTCTTATTTTGCCGAGTCTCTTTTAGACGACGTACATGTCCTCGTTGTTGATGTGGACGCAAAAGGAGTGGTCTGGGGATTAATAGAGGGACGAGGGAACAATAGATTTCTTTTTGGATTCCCTGTGCGGTATTGCAAAGCTCTCTTTTCTTTTATAGCGCTCTGACACTGTTGATGGCTTCACATCAGGTATATACTATTGTCGAACTGGTGCGGCTAATAGGTCCGTCCTAACGCGCAGTCTCTCTACATCAGGAATGGAATTGCGTCGTCGCTGCAAAGAAAGAGACGAGCATCGGAGAAGACGACAGCACATACAAAAGGACTAAAAAGAAAGAAGAAGAACGAAAAGAGTCACAACAAGTCTGGCATCACTCGTTTGAGTGTTTATGGACGATGGAAGGAGGAGGAGAGGAGCGCAGTTGGAAATATATATACCCCGGGTAGATATATAAGCATCCAGCAGGAGAAGGAGGATAGTCGATACAAACAAAACAAAGTCTTCTTGTTGCCTCTCTCTGACGATGGCCGCGCATCCAGCTATACAAGGCATACACGGCAGAGAAAAAGAAAAGACTTTCAATAAGCTCCACGAGCTGCTCTTTCTCTCTGCTGCTGGGCAAAAGGGAAACAATACCAACCCGGGATTTCTTTTTTTTTTTTGTATTTTCTTTTTATACCGACGAGCAGCAGGTTTATTTGTCTGAAAAAGTAAAAGCGAAACAGCCAAACCTTGTACAATTATATATATACACATCAGGGGGGGGGGGGGGGGGGGGGGGGGGGGGGGGGGGGGGGGGCAGGGTTCTCTCTCTATAGCCCAGGTCTTGAGGCTGATATTTCTGTGTGTGTGTTTAAAAAACTGTAAATATATAGTTTATATACTTATAGCTTGATATCTATTGGATGTTCTATAACCGCACTGCCAACAAAAGTGCTGGGCCCTATGAGTCTCAACAGCCACCACAGCACTATAGCTCAGCAGCAGAGAGTATAGGTGTAGCTATGAATCACCAAGTACCAGGAACAACAGCATCAAATAATAACCACTCGCTGATGGATGAGAAATAGTCGAGTAAACAAAAAGTAGACCCAGCCCAAAAAAGGATCTTGTATTATCATTATTTTGAAGAGAAAAAAACAACATTTGTGTTTCCCTTTCCATCGAATGATGGCCTTATGAGAACCAGCGTCAAACACAAACAACAAAAAAGGAGCGAATGTATATGCTAAACTATAAACGTCTGCGTGATACGCGACGAGAGCCCGGCCGCTTGAGAATGAAATAAGAAAAAGAAAGTGAACCAACGAATCCGATGCAGCTGGCGTTGACAGATTCCGGTCGTCTCTCTTCGTCAGTCTCCTATATATATAAGAGACTTCGATAGGCAGCAGCAGGTTAGAGATTCACCAAACACCAGAATAGACACGAACAGACACAATATAAAGACGCGTCCTCACCATGACGTGTCGTGTTGTTGTGCGTATGTACACACAATGATGAGTAAGAGCTCCTCAATGTGGCAAGCGTCACGTATGTATTGTAATGTCTGCCCCTGTTTTTTTTGTTTTTCAAAAGATATGTGAGCTGTGTTAACAACGCTACTGCCATTTGTTTGTTTCAAACGTCGGGTTGTACGTTGAATTGTCACATTCGAATAATAATACATTCCTGCTGTTATTGTCAATTGTGTTCCCAGCTGTTGGATACATCTGACTCTGAATTGTCTCCATTTCACTGTTGACGAAGCAATTCATTATGTATACGACGAGAGGAAGCGATTTGAGCTTTGCATCATAAGATATTTTGACAGATCTTTGTCGCTGTAAGCCGAAATGAAGCATTTTCCAGTCGTCAAATAACTAGAGCGATAATCCCTCAAGATACAATATGAATTTTGTATTAACTGCAAAAAAGAATTTCAAAACAGTAAAAAAAAAAGGTATTATTTCAACATTATAACACAGGGATGTCGAGTTTTCAACATCAATTTAACCCAAAAATCCGTTGACGAAAGGATAAGTTTGAGGATAGTATCCGTTGTATCCAGTGAAAGGAGTGGTGTAAGGAGCGACGAAACGGGCACCAGTCCAGGGAGCAACTGGGGCAGTGTAAACGGGCAAGTTATCGGGTTGACCATCCTGGTTCAAATCAACGCTACTGTAAGCGAAATCGTTGTGGAACTCGGAGGGTTTGTGGGGCAGGACGGGCACTTGGCGTTTAGCGCGGATGCTGGTCTTCTGGACGGCAGCGGGAGAAGCGTTGGCGACGACGGCGGTGGCGGCCTGCGTGAATGGGTAAGTGAATGGAGAGCCGTAAGTGTAGCCTGGGAATGCACCGCGGTAGTTCAAACCGGCGTAGGGGTAGTAGTTGGGATAAACAGCTGGGGCTGCCGTGTAGAAGGGGACATCAGGTTGGCCGTCCTTGTTCAAATCAACGCTCTTCGAGACCAAGTCATTGTAAAATGAAGGATTGTATGGTGACCAGTTGCTGAATGGTGCGGCCCATTGGGCAGAGGCGCAAGCCAAAAAGAAGCTGATGATCTGTCCAGTAAATTGAATCAAGTTAAATTCATTGTACAGAAGGGAATAATTTAATTAAGAGACAAAAGAACTTACCAAGAATTTCATTTTAGAAGTTGCTTGTACTGGACAGTCGTTGAAGTGAACAAGTGAAGAGTTGAGAATTGAGTCCTCTTTTTATATCGTCCAAAATAATACCCAGCGGGCAAATGGACAACTCCCTACCGTGTTCCATTTGAAATAAAACTTCCGCGTATTTGTTTTTTTTATTCATTTCACGGTCAACTCAAAAAGCTTATCCTTTCACGAGAGAATCGCAATAACCTTCAAATCTCGTTTGACTAGCTAGAGCTAATCATCACGTTTTATGTGTATCTCATAGATTGTACATGTTTTGGCCACACCTATTGTTATTATTTAATATCAAACTGCATATGCTTTGAATTTGGATTTCGGTTCGAATCCAGAAAAATCTAGAATTCCGACTATGTCAAATCTATGATGCCTTAAGGATTGACCAACTCATAAAATTGTACAGCGGAAAAGGGTATTAAAACGAGGCTGAAGAATGGGTGTGGTTCGACAAGGAAGAAATCGCCGACGATTAGAAAAGTGCCATACAAAGAAATGTCTTTTTAAAAAAAACACGCATTGTCAGTTTGAAGGTTAAATTGCGATATAAGTAGTAGAGAGCCGATATAGATTCGATTTCACTCGAATTGCAAAGAAATCAAAGCAGGAACTCGTTCGTTACAAGTTCTCTCCAATATCAACAACATCAATCACCTCGTATAAACTAAGGAACTTTAAAAATTGAAATTTCAGCTGAATTTATTGTTACGTTTAAGATGTTTTGTTTCCTATATTCTTTCGATACCGGCAGGTATTTATTGCATCGGTAGTTGATTTCTTTACTTTGGCGACAGTAGACATACACTGCTGACTTTTTTGGCTGGCATTCAAGAACACTATCGTTTCCATTGTCTAACAATATAGGTAGAAGAAAAAATGTCCAACACTTTGCGTAACGACGGAAAGACCTTTGAAGAGATGCATCGAACCGGCTATAATCACTTCCTCTGTTCCATTTCTGGTCTAACAAAGCGCAACGACGCTTGCGAATTGTGGTGTCATTGTTGGTTATCCCTTTATGGCATTTCTGTAATGTTATAAGCCAATCGGTAGTGCACAATCGATAGGAGACAAACCATCCATCAGAGAGAGACTGCCTACGAAAGAGCATTCTACTCACGGTATTCCAGGGAAGTTTTGCAATAAGGAATTACCGTTACGTTTTATTTACGACTCCAACTCCGCCCTCAATCGATCCTTAAACATTAAAACATCCAACCTCTTCCTAGAGTCCCACGCCAAATCATCATCTTCCGTGGGCAGTAAACATTTGGCAAAGTCAAACTCACTCGTCAATGTCAGTTATAACTAATGTGTGGTTGAATCGATTTTTTCCTTGGTTCAATTGTTGCCAATTTGTTCTCGTTCCGAAGCCGCAATCGACCATCCCAAAACCAATTTTCCTACAATATTGCAGACGGCCAAATACTCTTCTTTCAACCCACGGGATTTAAATCCTACACCCAACATGATGTTATCGATTGCTGAGATTCTTTTTACAGCATAGTCTTAAATAGAATGGTTCAAGGTTAGCGTTAGGAATCTGAAATGGATGTATACAATCGAATAAGGGTTGTATTGAGGGTTGCACAATTGTGATATGTTAAACACAATGGGGCAAACATAAGTGCGATAGATATTCGAATGAAAACAGATCAACACTGTTGGGACACATTTTTCAGTAGACATCCAAAGGGTAATGTGCGTGGGCTCTGCCGGTACGAGGCAAGAAAGATTTGGCAAATCAAGTATTGAACCGGAGTCGTAGAACATCTCGTAAAAAAATTCGTTGACTCGTTCTACGAACTATACGTTGTTGGGATATTTTTGTTTCTCGTGGGGTAAGCAGAAGCTAATGAAAGGGGATAAGTAGGACTTCAGATGAACAAAAAAAAAGGAAATCTTCATAAACATATATGAAAGAAAGATAAGCACAGGATCTACTTTCGCGAGCTTACTTCAGAAAACAAATAACTACCTGATGAAAAAAAGAGGTATTTACGCTATAGAGCCTTTCACGATTGGTTATGTCTATGCGAATAACAGATGAAAATAGAAAATAATAATATGGGGTGAGTTATCACTGAATAGAACCAAGGAACACGCACAGAGAGCCTGGAAGAGGTAACGACAGATACTACTTTCAGATGCTTGTCACAATCGCAACATAGCTTCTCTTTCAGTGGCAAAAGAATACTGGTACTCAGCATTGAGCTCTTGAGCTGTTTTGTGGGATTGCATACCACCGTTTATTCTCGATGAATTCGCTCCACATTGCACTCTGGGTCCCAGGGTAAAGGGAACTCCTTCCAATCCTGAATGAAATGAATTGTATTTTATGACAAGTATAATAACCATTAAATTGAATCAAATCAACTACTATATGGTTTCTTACCAGTGAAACCCGATAGCGTAGACGCTGATATGACAATAAGATGATTCTTTGAAGCTGGATTGTCTTCAGAGGGCTTCTCTTTGTTGACAGGAGGTAATGGAGCAGGTCTAACTGGAGATTTGACTTGGGGATTGGCATTGGAAGAATTTTTTGTGTAGGGAGTTGGAGAAGTGATGGGTGAAGATGAAGAGAAATCTGAATTTGGTGTGGGTTTCAGATTGACTACTGCTGGTAGGGATGGAAGAACTCTGTTCAACATTGGATTTGAATTGGAAGGTAGAGGAGCAGATTTATAACACAACACCAATCCATTGATTTCTCCACCCATGGTAAAACCTTCTGGAGCTTTCTTTGTTTTACTTAGAATGATGATGTCAGTAATGGCAAGAAAGACTGAATTTTTTTCACTCATTCGGTAGGTTAATTGGCGTTTCCTCCAAGCTCTTTGCTCTGAAAAAAAAAGAACTTATTACACAGATAATACAAAAAAAACTGTTAACATTTCTAATTCTTACCAGTCCCATAAGTTTTTGACAACAAGATATACCCATTGGGGGGAACATCTTTTTCATTGATCACAGACAGTGAATCAATAACAAACCCAGAAGGACCTTCTGTCTTGGACAAACATAAATAACGTGTGGTTCTTTTACCAAAGAATCCATCTTTCCATAAATCTGCATCTAAATCTTGATCGTGTGATTTGGCGACAACTGTGTAACCCAGGGGACATTTAGAAGGATCTTCTACGACACACAGAGCTGTCACTGGACGATCATCGGGCAAAGGTAGGGTGTTGTAAAGTTCTTTCATTTTGCCGAGTTATTTAAAGCCTCAAGTAGGTAAGAAAAGACTATGGTTTCGACAACGATTTTCTTGAACTCGATGATTCACAAAGGAAAGGCCACCTTAAAAACATCGGCCTTGAATTTTACATCTCTAGCACCTTGAGCATTGAGTAAGAGAGGTGTCATCAATAAGACTAAGTCTAATAAACAGTGTTTGTTTTGAAATTGACGCCACCTACTGTGCGGTAATTTTTAAATTTGTCTGTGTACTTCTTATTCATTCTTTTAGGATTTCCTCTTCATTTGACATTTATAACAGTGAGTATTTCCATAAATTAGTATAATTAAAGTTCAATTTATTTATATTAATCATTAAAAAAATCAGTGCAGCTATCAGCCACTAGGGAAAAGCAAGAAGACGAAGGGATTTCTTATCTATGTTTTGTATGTAAATAAAATTTTTATCGAGTTAAAAATGATTATTTCAATAACTGAAATGATTTTTTAAATAAAAATATTCCTAATAGGCAGTTATGGGTGATTAAAAAGAATGTTAACAAAATTAATTTAACCGGTTTAACGTTCCATCTCCGGGTCAGAAGGGGCTCTATTATGAAGCAATTAAGAGAAATATGGGACATGCCGACATGGGATGTCAGGATAAAAGTCTTTAAAGTAGTCTGCACCCTGAGGTAAGACCATATGCTCAGTAGCACTCCTCGCCGGGCAGAAGTAGAAAGTGACTGTTGTAAAGAAATTACCGTTTTTATAAACCTATATATTTCAATTTTTCTGTTAATCAAGTTAGTTACTACTTTATAAATTAAAATGCCTCCCAAGAAAGGAAAGGGAAAGAAAAACGACGATTGGCCCAGTGATGACGACGTGGTTGACCCTATTAAGGCTGCGAAAAGTGGGAAAAAAGCCGGGGCTGACCAAGAAGAAACCAAGGCGCCAGCAAAATCCAAAAGCAAAAAAATGAGAAGCTTAAAAGCTGATCTTGAAATGAGTGATGACGAGAGTCCAAAACCACCTAAGCCATCAAAAACTGAAGCTCCTGCACAGCCTGCCAAAGCTGCCGGCAAGAAGAAAGGTAAAGGCAAAAAGGATGACGATGGCTGGAACAGTGATCAAGATGCACCAGCTGTTATTGACCTGAAAAATATTAAAACCGATGATTACGAAGAGGTATTACCCAAAAATAAGAACAAAAACAAAACTAAAAAAAAGAAGGCAAGTTTAAAGGACAGTGAAGGTGAAGACTCTTCCAACGAACAAGAGAAAGTTCTAGAAGATGAAGACGAGGAAGTAGAAGAAAAAAGCAAAACCCTAGCCAAAAATAAGAAGGGGAAAAAGAAAAAGGGTGCAAAAGAGGACAGTGACGATGAAACAGTGGAATCTTCTAGCAACAAATTTTCAGAAATACAGCAAGAAAGTGAAGATAATGCTAGTGATGTTGAAGATCTTGGTCCAAAATCTAAAAGCAAAAGTAAAAAATCAAAGAAAAAGATAACAAAAGAAAGTGTGGATGATGAAGATTCTTCCAACGAGCAACCTGAAGCAAGTCAAGCTGAACTGAAAAAAGAAGAAGTCCCTGTTGTCAAAGATTCTGAAGTGAAATCCAAGAGTAAATCCAAACAAAAGAAATCTGCCAAAGCAGAAGATGTTGCTGAAGTAGAGCAAAAGATGCAAGAACTTGCTGTTAATGAAGATCAAGATAACATGAGTTATAATTCGGATGAAAACAGTGACAGTGAAAAGCAACCTGAATTAAAGCAAGAAGAAAAAGTAAAACTGTCTCACAAAGATAAGAAGAAACTAAAGAAACAGTTGGAGTATGAAAAACAAATGGATGTTATCACTAAAAAAGGAGGTCTGGGACACAGTGAGTTGGGAGACAATTTCACGATCTCCCAAGTTCAACAATCTGAAAAGAAGTTGGCCCAGTTGGAGAATGCTGTTGACATCAAGGTTGAAAACTTTAGCATATCTGCAAAAGGCAAGAGTTTATTTACAAATGCCAGTCTTTTGATTGCTCAAGGCAGAAGATATGGACTTGTTGGACCTAATGGGTAAGGGATTCATCTTATTTCTTGTATTGTATGAATAATTAATTTGATATTTTTTTTTAGGCATGGCAAAACGACGCTATTGCGTCATATAGCTTCCAGAGCTCTGCAGATTCCTCCTTCCATTGATGTTTTGGTGTGTGAGCAAGAAGTAGTTGCAGATGACACCCCTGCCGTTCAGGCTATTCTAAAAGCTGACGTCAAGCGAACAGCATTACTCGAAGAAGCTGAAAAGCTTGAAAAAGAGCAACGCAGAGGAAATCTTAAAGTAAGTTTTTCATTTAGAAAACTAAATATTTGCTTGTTTTTTCTAACCCCTTTACTCTTTTATTTTACAGGTTACCGAAAGGTTGAATCAAGTGTATGAAGAATTACGGGCGATTGGTGCAGATGCAGCTGAACCCAAAGCTCGGCGAATTTTAGCTGGTCTTGGCTTCACGGCTGAAATGCAGAACCGACCAACGAAAAACTTTAGCGGTGGTTGGCGAATGCGTGTCTCCCTTGGTCGAGCACTCTATTTAGAGCCCACTCTTCTCATGTTGGACGAGCCTACCAATCATTTAGATTTGAATGCCGTCATTTGGTTGGACAATTATCTACAAGGTATTTAATAGTCAAGTTAAAGCTTTTACAACTATGCATCACTAATGTGTAATTGGTTTATTAAACAGGCTGGAAGAAAACCTTGCTCATCGTATCTCACGACCAGTCCTTCTTAGATAATGTCTGTACTGATATTATTCATTTAGACATGGAAAAACTCTTTTATTATAAGGGAAACTATTCCATGTTTAAGAAAATGCACTTGCAGAAACGAAAGGAGCAAATTAAGGATTATGAAAAACAAGAGAAGAGACTGAAAGAACTGAAATCCCAGGGTCAATCGAAGAAGGCCGCCGAGAAGAAGCAGAAAGAAGCTTTAACGAAGAAACAAGAGAAAAATAGAGCCAAGCTCCAGAAGAATGAAGACGACTCTACTGGTCCAGTTGAGCTGATGCAAAGACCTAGAGAATACGTGGTCAAGTTCCGCTTCCCTGAACCTCCGCCATTGCAGCCACCTGTTTTGGGAGTTCATAACGTCACTTTTGGCTATGATGCAAATAGGCCACTCTTTAAAAAATGTGATTTCGGTATTGACATGGAATCTCGGGTAGCTATTGTTGGTCCTAATGGTGTTGGCAAATCTACATTCTTGAAACTGTTGATCGGTGAATTGGCACCTCAACAAGGAGAGCAAAGAAAAAATCATCGGCTGCGAATGGGAAGGTAATTTGCCGCACACTTGTTTCATTTTTTAATTGTATTACTCACAGTCTCTCATTCTGTTTTCAGATTTGACCAGCATTCCGGAGAACACTTGACTGCCGAGGAGACTCCCGCCGAATACTTGATGCGATTATTCAATTTGCCTTATGAAAAAGCCCGAAAGCAGTTGGGATCGTTTGGATTGGCCTCGCACGCGCATACGATTAAAAATATGGATCTTTCCGGAGGTCAAAAAGCTCGAGTCGCTATGGCCGAGCTGTGCTTAAATGCCCCTGATGTTTTGATTTTGGATGAACCGACCAACAATTTGGACATTGAATCTATTGACGCCCTTGCCGAGGCAATCAATGACTACAAAGGTGGCGTCATCATCGTTTCTCACGACGAACGTTTGATTCGCGAAACGAATTGTCAACTTTGGGTAATTGAAGACCAGACCATCAACGAAATCGAAGGTGGATTCGACGATTACCGAAGAGAATTGCTCGACAGTCTGGGAGAAGTCATCAACAACCCAAGCGTTGCAGCGAAAGCGGCAAATGAAAACTTGTAAAAATAAAAGAGAGTGAATACTAACATCAGATTCTGACTTCGTGTAATCTGTGCGCTGGATTGAAAATAAACAAAGGGGAAATGTACAGGATTATCGGTTTGAATTTTCAATATACAAATTTAAGGCACTTATTGAAATTTGATAGAAACGGAATGTAAAACTTGAATATAAACTCGTAGTTGTTGAAGTCCGATCTCCATTTTCAATCTTAAAATTAAATATTCAAATTATTTTTAAAATGAAATTCATTGAAAATTACACATATTTTTACCTGTGTTCTGCATTTGATGCAAATTGTGTTAAACCGTGACTCAACGAAGGTAGCGATGTTTTTCGTAGTTGTAAACCAAGGTCTCTCGCTGACTGAACAAGCAGATTGGATATTTCTAGTGAACTGGATTCTATCTGAAGAGAAGATCCATTGCTGTTTTGGAAAAATCTGCATGTAATGTAAAGTGTGAAAGAATCGGCTTATTTATATTAAAAAACAAAGTAAAAACCCTAACCGAGACATGGCGCTCTCCATACTGCATAGCAAAGGCATTAGCAGCCGGAATCCATTTGATGCTTCGTGGAGAGAAGGGACAGTTGCGCCGGGTAAATATTGAAGGCCATGATGGGGTAGTCCAACGGCATCAGCCAAAGTTCCGCTTCAAAACAAAACAGAGAAAGAAAAATAAGCATTTCTCCTTTGTTATAAAGTGTCCCGTTTCTGTTTTTACCAAATGAAGTTAAAACGATCCCACAGACGAGTAAACAGGTCCAAAATAAAAACATCGTCAAGGTCTGCGTTCTGATTTAGCAAGTTCTACGTTGAAGTTGAAAAAAAATTAACTTTAATTTCTAAAACTAGTCTTAAAAGAACTAACAGATCTTTACTTTAATTCCTTGGACAGCCTTCTCCAAAGTATAATGAAATTGCTTTCTCGTTCTCTGGATCAACTGTATAATACATATGCCCGATTGCGCAATGGTTTCAGTATCTTTCTGCTCCAAAACGTTTTGTGCTTTGAACCGTTTCCACAAGTCACTAAGGTGGTCCATTTTTTCGCGCATTTCCCGTGGGTAGATATAACCAAAAACAGCTATCCAGTGCTTATCCACGCAACGGAAAATGTCCTAATGGTTAAATCAAATAGTTAAATGGGTAATCCTAATAATAATAAAAATAATAATGTCCTAACCGAAAGTCTCCATGGAGGTTTTACAATAATAATCTGAAGCCAAATGTCTTCGTATACTTGTTTCATTTCGTACTCAAGAATCTATATATAAAATATTAAAATTAGAACTATTACAAAATATACACAAAAACACTGTTATTACCTGGCTTAACGAATCAACAATGGATTCTTCAAATTGCTGTAAAAATATAGCAGCGCAGATAACTTCCGGTTCTTTGGGGCGCTCTTGCTGATAAGCCAGATGACTTGGTATGGAAGGTGTTTTACTGGAAGAGGTTTCAGAAGTATACCTTAGATCTTTCACACAAGGGTTTGGAGATGAAGCACAAGACTGTTGCCGTGGAGTCGACTGCGCAATCAATTCAGGTAGTTTTTGCATAAAATTTTCTGATTGGAATGGTTGAATTCCATTAGCAGATGCTTTGGCACAAAATAGTATATCATTTGATAAAAGAGTGATAGACCCAATTTCCTTTTCAAGAGACAAACACCACTGTAGTATCTTGTCATCTGCATTTTCATCTGGCAGTAAGTTAATACAGCTTTTGAATTCATCAATAGTTTGAACTCTGAAGAAGGCATTCTTTCTTTGCTCATATATGAATGTCCCAGCTTTCCTTGCAAGAATTTCTAATTTCACTTTATTCTCTCTCTTGGTTTTCATGAAGTCTAGTTCTTGCAACACCATCCAAGGTACCAAAATCTGAACTTTTGAACAAAACTCTTCCTTCTCTACCAGCATCTGCACAATAGGCAAATGTGACAAGAAAATATTTGTGTCAACAACAACCCGAACAGCACTAGTAACTGACTCGATTTTTTTAGTTAAGTTGGCAATAGGATGCAAAGTGGTTCTAGTAGAAAAATCCTTTCTGATTTCATGAAGAGTATCAATAATTTCTTTCTCTGTTACAGGCTCCCACTCCATGGCATCTTCAATGCTGTTGCTTGAAGTAGACGGGGGTTCCATTTTATGTTTGTACTTAGAGGATCTTGATTTATGATTAGAAGTTTCACATTGCTTCGAAGATGATCGGGTACTCCTACCTGAAGAAACAAGAATACTAAGGCCGTGGTCTGAGTTAGGTTCGTTACTATTCAATAACGTTGCAGTCGTTTTCAACTTTTTTTCTTCTGCACGATCGATTTATCCTTGGTTTTGGGTGGATTACCATCTTTTGAATTCTTTTCCTTGCCCATACCGTAAAATAATTTTAAAACGTACCATCAAAGAATAAGATCAATCTCTTTATAAAATGAACTTCGTGTTTTACTGTTGTTATGATTTTTTTCGTCTGTAACTCTGCAGAACTTGACAGCGCTGCCACTTGTGCAATTTCAATAAAACTGAGATTGAGATTTGAGAATATAAAAAATTACGGTCCGGCAAGGCGGCAACCCTGTAGTCCTGTTAAAGTCATTTTATTTCTTTCCCGTTTTCTCAAATAAAACAGACGAAGATGAACTGTCATGGTGAGTGGGTGTAATATCGGAAGCCATATTCGATATTCTCAGGTAGGCATAAGTTCTTTTAATGGATTTAAATGTCAGTTTCCCATTGTGATTTCTCATGGTTCCTGAGCTAGAATGAAGACTAAATTGCTTGAACTAGGGTGAACTGATGATCAGAGGATCTAATTTCTTGTTTCATATGTGACATTGGTTTAAACACAGACCAAGAAGAGTCTTCTTGGTCTGTGGTTTAAATGTGAGAATGTGCATGGACGTGTATGTCTTTATTAATGGATCTGGGAATCTTAAATTTATTAATTAATGGGAAATCATGGTCTAATCTGTATGTGTACCATGCTGAGGATGCCATCTGATTCCGGAAATATTATTATATTATTTAAAATATTATATTATTTATCTATTCCTACAGAGATGCCAGTCCACTGTGTTGATGCCTTTGGATCGGTGAATGTGTCTTGACTTTAAGATTCATTACCAGTTGCTATGCTGAAGTTAACCCCTGAACATGTAGTGATTATATCTATTCTTTTTATTGCTTGCTTCGAATGAAATTTCTGATTGATATTTTCTAAAGGATTTTGGAGTTATTCCATGATGCATTTTGTATGCGTCGATCACTATTTTACAAACGGATTTTAACTGAACGTGGGTTTCTTTTCTTACGTTCGTATTTTAACTGTATAAAGTGATGATAATCTTGAGCCAATTATTCTTGAATTTCAATGAAATTGAATGATAGGACTGATATTAATATTTAGTATTGTTCGATGTGTAATAGTATGGCGGGTTTTAATTATTTTCTCTCTGTACAGAATTCAGCGTGCATACAGTTCCACAAAGTTTAAAAGGTGAGGTCTTGTTCTATATTTTGTCTTTTTGTACAATTGACATGGTGAGAATGCTTTAAAAGCTATTTCAGAGTACTTTGGTGAATCTTACTGCCTTCCTTTTGATCGCTCATTAAATTTCCAATCTTTTTTCTGCTGTAATACGGTAGTATTAATAGTGCAATTTTTTCTACAACTAGATGTCTGGTGAACCTGAGACTGCATTTGAATACATTGAAGCTCGATGTTCGCAATCGTCTATGGATAAGGTAATAACTTAAGTTATTCTTTGGCAAATGACAGTGTTGTGTTATTTAAAATGTGCTTGTATCGTGTTTCCTCGTTTCGGTTTGGATTGAGGTACGTTTTTGTCCGTCAAATTTGCAGTACTGCTTTACAGCTAGACCGGTGGTATGTAGCAAGTCTTCCTCTTCTTGCCGTCGGTGAAGAAATACTTGGGTAATTTTTAAAGTAAGTCATTGGTTTATGCAAGGGTATAGTATTGAAATGACTAGTTTTTTGTTATATAGTTGCGTCGAGGTGATACAGTTCTTCCTTGCTTGTCTACGAACAACGGCTTCATAATGAGGTAATGTGAAAAGTGACGTTACTACCATTGAAGTTACGTCAATTTTTGTGATGAAAATGAGTTACCGTTTGAATTGTATGAAACTAGTACTTTTGGCTGCTTTTTAACTGACCGATAACAGATTAGTATAGGCATTTGTACGTTTACTTCTTTTGTAACATTGCTTTTACTCTCATCTTTAGGGTTGCTGTCGGATGTTGGATACTCCTGCCACTCTGCCAGTATTGAAACATGTTATGTTCATTGGCAAGGAATAAAAACAACTAATAAGTTGTCGAGGTGTTTGCGAGAGCTGTTAATAACTAAATTTTTCAATCCATATAATAAATTCATGCGTGACAATAGTTAAAGCAGGCACTATTTGTTTTTTTATGTGTTCAGTAGTTACAGTCTGATTCTCTATCGTGGCCGTGGGAAATGGAATGGCTTTAACTTGTCCTTGCAACTTGTTTGTAAGTATTGCGATCCGTTTATCGACTGTCATCCACTCCTATTCTAATCTTAAATCAACAGTTTCCTCCTTGCTACGTTGCTTGAGTCATGGCCATTCAAGGATCGGCGTCCTACTCTCCAGGTATTGGCCGCATGTCAAAGCTCCAAGGGGTTTAAACGTTCTAAAATTCTTGATTAGATATATATCTGAAGTTGTTTTTATTTATTTATTTAGATTTAACTAAACTTCACGTTTCATCAGCTAGGAAATGTTGGGCGATTGAGCGAGCAATCATTCAGTTGGGAAAAGATCTTTGGATTGAACCACTCAGTACTTTAAGTTTCTGTTAGTTATTTATTTCTCGACTTGTAAATCTCAATAAAAAGTTTTCATCCTGTGACAATATTTTTTTGATTGGTCACGTTTTCGTAAGTTTATCCAGTAGATGGATTCGACCAGTTGCAATACAACTAGTTAAAAATTTTTCTTATAAGTGCATTTTTCTTTATATATGCACTTTATACAGGCGTCCCGTTAATCTGCTCTTTTCCTTTGATATAAGTAATATCATGCGCTTCTTCCCTCTTTATTCGCCGGAATCTGACATGACCAATTATTCTTTTCATAGTTATTTCCTTTTATACTATCCATCCTTTCATCTTTCATAGTTATAAACTTGATGTTTTTCAATAGTTTTAAATAGGCTGACTTGTCTTATATCATATCAAATTCTTTCGTTTCCTTTCGACAAGATCAGATACATAATTTTTGAATAATGGAAAAAAAAACAGCTCCGATTTTTTCAATGAGATAAATGAGTTACACTAACTAAGACCCTAAGACTAAGAATTTAAAATTAAATTTCAACAGATTTAAATGAAAATCCATAAATTAAAAATGTCACTGACGATTTGGCAACAATGGAAGATCATTTTTAATGGCTGCGGTATGACGGTATTTAACTATTTATTCTCCTCTTGTGTCGTAGAGGCCAAGGTGAAGAAAAGTAGTTACAATTCCCGCTGGTAAATTCTATTTCCTATTTTCCTCTAATATTTGGGTGACTTAATTTGCCATTTTTTAACATTGAACAAGTTCTGTTTTTCACTGTGTCTTTGCCTATTATAATTGTGCAACATGAAAATAAGTTATTCGATGTATAATGATTTCCACTGCCCGGCAAGTTTTGCACGCGGCGTGGGAATTTTTCAAGTTTTGTTGCCTCGTTGTCGAGAGAAAATTCGTTAATTTTTTAGTAGTTATTTCAAGTATGCAGCTAGTGCTATGCAATTTTGATTAACATTCAGGAAATGAGATGTACTGTGGTGATTGTTGAAATGAGAAAAGCCAAGGTGGATCATATCGATCATATGTTGGAACAGTGTAACCTTGTAGTAGATTATTCATTCAGTCCTCTTCAAGAACAGAAATGTATGGCTGCAGCCAACATGACCATTAAGGACATTGTCTATGTTAAGAGTTTTTGTGCATCAGCTTAGTGGTTATTTAACATCCTTGTTATTTTTTTAAAATCAGAGGTATCAATGGTAGGGATGAAAACAAGGAAGTCTTAGCAACTCGTGTTACTCAAAAAGTCCTGAGGTAAAAACACAATCCATAGACATCTTCATTGATGCCAGTGTTGTAAGCTGGTTGAGTTACTCAGTCTTGTTCAAGTGTTAAACTGTTACTCTGCATTGTTGCATACCATTTCTTTTATTTCTAGCCCTGATCTGCAATTTGAATCTGTCAAGGCTTTCATCAACATTGCATCAGGCACATCTGACCCAACTAATGCTCTTGTGAGTGCTGGAGCTGTGGCTGGATTAATTTCTTTGTCGGGCTCACCTCATCTAGTTGTGGCCGTGCAAATTGTTTGGGCTCTCGGTTCATTGCAGGTGACGGGCCAGAGCTACGAGATTTCGTCATTAAACAAAGCATTATTAAGTCTCCGCTCCCTTTGATCAAACCTGATAACCAGCACGGACGTAATCAGCGAGAAACTGATAGAATTTTGCCCTTCTTTCTACAAAAATGAGGCTAAGCTTTCTTACATTCCGCTAAAGATTTTAATATTTAAAACACGATATGTATTTGTATTTATGCAGGACGCCCTGTGTATGAAAGTGAACGAGTAATTGCGGAAAGCTCGAACAACGACTACGAATCGCATGGACAAGGAACGTCTATTGCAACAAACCCTAGGAAACTGCTGACAAATTCCGGCTGTTTCACGTTTATCAACAGTTATCCGCCTGCCAATTCTACGGAGGCATCTCTTCTCTATTTCCCCTCCACCAGTTCCCCCGCTCTGCTCTTGATGAAAAATCCCAACACAAGTGGGGTTTTTATTTCTTTCAATGATAGAGGTGGTGGGGGCGAAACGTGGATCCTTGGAACCAACCTCGTTTTATCGCCGCCTAAGTCATGCAAGAAATATAAGCAAAGTCTTTCAAGGCAGAGTTGGGGTATCCAATCCTTGTTTCCTACCCAGTCGTTTGTTTACCTGAATGGGCCATTTGAATGCTCTCAAAGGGTTCGTCCACGCCAGCATCCATGAGGACTGCCCCAGCTATCAGTCCAGTGAGAAAGCGATCAGTCCAGATTCATTTTTTTTCTTGCTATTTCTCGTCTGCTTGCTGTGTCGTCCATTTGTTTGTTAGCTGCTCCGCATGTGTTTTCTTTTTTGTGCTTTTGTGTTGTGTTAAAATGCTTTCTTGTTAGTTTAGACCCACTAGGGGCACCATTGGTGTAGTTTAGTTTAAGAGTAGTGTAGACCAATGGTGAGGACCACCGACTTGATCTGAGCCAGTGCGGTTGGCCAGCAATTATGTGGTTTTTATTGACTGGTAAATTTCTTCGACTGTGTTGCGGACTTTTTTTTTGCGATAAAATTGTCAGCATTTATCATTTGATTCTTGTCCACAAATCCCGTAGGTAATTTCTTTTAATTTTGGTTACCTTAATTATGGCATATTTCATGTTGATCTAGTTTTTTGTGTTTATCTTCTCCTCGCCCATTATATTTGTGCAACATGACACTGAGTCATCAATTCACAGTATTAACGACTTCTTCTGTCTGACAAGTTTAGCATGTGGTGCGTTGTAACAAGAAAAAGTCGTATAATGCGTATTGAATCAAATCCTAGCCGGTTGAAGAACTTCCAGAAGAAAGGCAGTGATACTGAGGTAACTTTCTCGAAAATTTAAAATTGTCCTTTCATGTATGATGTTATTTTGATTATCTAAGCTAATTAATTTTTTGTAAATGGGTACTAACATATGCTGTAAATGAGGTAATAACTGCAACCCAGCATGCTACCTTTAAAATCTTTGGTTGAGAACACAATCCACCGTTGGACGTCTTCATCAATGCCAATGTAGTACCAAAGCTGGTGGAGTTCCTCAGTTGTGTTAACAAGTAAGACAAATGTTTGATTGTTTCCCTGATGCCCTGATGCTAACAATGTTTATTTCTATCCTTGATTTGCGATTGTCTGGTCTAATCAACATTACATCAGACACATCTGACCAGACAAAAGCTGGTGTGAGTGCTGCAGCTGTGGCTGGATTCATGTCTTTATTAGGCTCACCTCATCCAGTTGTGGCTGAACAAGCTGTTTGGGCCTTCGGTAATATTGCCGACGACAGGCCAAAACTACGAGATATCACGTAATTTGGCAAGTCCTTATTATGCCTATGCTCACTTTGATCAAATGGGAAACTTTGGTAAATTTCATTTATTGAGTAATGTGAGCAACTTTTAATAATTTTTGGTAAATTTCATTTCATTTATTGAGTAATGTGAGCAACTTTTAATAATTTTCTTTTTTGTTTGATTGTTAGGTGATTCTTGTGTAACTTTGTGTGGACTGGTGCCATTACAACTTTCCTCATCCCAGTGTTCCTGCAATTCGGCAATCGGAAGCTTCTTCCTTGGCTCACAACGACAAAGAGATTATTGCCGGTGGTTAACTTTGCTCTCTCGTACCTCATTGACGGTCCTAACGAGTGAATTAGGAAGTCGTTGATGCTGGAGGTGTTCCTCGTCTCTTTGCCTTGCTGGACAAAACTGAAATTTTCGTCATCACTTCTACTTTGCAAACTATTGGCAACGATGTATAAATCGTTAAAATTTCGTGATTGATTTTAATTATTCTCTTGCTTACAATTATTCTGATTGTTGAGTAACATGAAATTGGTGGCGCGTCTGGGTTACGCCGAAGAGGATTGAAAACGGACGACAACTTGGTTGCTATCAGCGGCAACTACATCGAATTGCCTTTGATGTCGATGGCTGTCAGCCGGAGGCACCCAGGCGTGTTTAAGAAAAAGGCCGAATTTCTTTTCTTTTTCTACGATGACATTTCTCTAAAAGTAAATTTTTTTTAATTTCGTTGATTTTAGATGTGATTGAATGCGCATTCGCGAGATGGGTAGCTAATACGTGTCGACCGATACGCTAGAGCTCGACCAGCGTGATTCTACGATGGTGCATGCCGAATTGCCGTTGCTACCGTTTCTGTCGTTCCACCAACTATAGGTGGCCATGTGAAAATAACGGTACTTATTGAGTTATAGTACATAGCATGAAGTACAGGTACAGACACTTCTTCAAGTACTTTACTCTTCTGTACTTCATGGTAATTAACTAAATTAAGTGTCTTCGTTCATGCATCGGCCATGAAGTACATACGGTCATCTGTACTTCATGCATCGGTTATTAATTATTCATTTTTAAGACACCTAGTGGTAGAACTTGATACCGCTTTCAGGGATACTCAATTCATCCGTCGACTGCTTCATTAGAGCTCGGCTGTAAGCTGTTTAAGGTCGTACAAACTACAAAGTACAAATTTTCTCCAGAATATGATTATTAAATTTTTATTAAATGTCAGTTACATTTGTGTAATGTTTAAATCTAGAATGGCTAGTCTTCATGGATGTTCTACATCGACGGGAGGTGAGGTGAGACATGATCCTTTGGATTTCGTCGATCTTCCTAATTGCAAACTACTTTCAGGCGTGAAATGAACTGGTCAACTTTACTATTAACTCACTTAATTCTCTCTTTTTGTGTTGGAGTGCTAAAGTTATCAACAATGGTGGGTTCTCTGATGGATTGAACAAGAGTCCACAACTGTACTTTTATTTCCAACTTCAAGTTTTGTTGATTTTTTTTTCAACTTTGCAGTGACAGTTGTCTTCTTTCCCTCTTTAACTTCAAAATAAGTTAAGTGCTACATTTTTTCTAATCTTCAAGTACATTCTGCAAGTGAGGGAGTTTTTCACTTCTAGACTATGTTTCCATTTATTGCTATCACTCAGCCACAACAGGTAACTCAATTGTTTTTCAATGTCTTAAGTTTTTAGAACAAAATTATTTTGTTCATAGTCCATACTATTGTTTTGCTATATATTTCTTGAATTATTGAGTTCTAAGAAAAAAGTTAACTTGACTTAATCTTACCATTTTTATTTGTTTATATTAGTTATTGGCATTGATTATCAAATTTATTTTTTTTTCATGTTTTAGATGAGATCTTTCCAAGCTCTTGCAGTCATCAATTTTACCTTATCGCAAGGGAGAATTGAATACAAACATTCCTTGGTGTTCTTGCTAGTGGAATAGAAAGGTAATCTTTTGCATTTACATGCATTGGATTTTTATCAAAATTACTGGTTTTACTCAAAAACTTTTCTTTTATTTTCAGATCAGTCATCAATACTGTTGATTGTTTAAACACGCTGAAGAAAAAACCCCGATTATTTTAATTATGTATGTGTATGTAAAATAATTAGAAATATTAAATGTAAAATAAAAATTAAATTATCACTAAAGTATATATCCAGACATTTAAATTATTTATATTTTATATATTATGACAGTATATTTTACCAATTATAATAGACAACGAATTGTTTATCTCACTTGTTATGTTATGAAGTATGGACCCCCCACACGGGGGGCCCTGTTGCTTTCTCGACCGCGATAATAACATATAGGTTATTATTTGTTTGGTGCAGAAAGCTGTTTAATCTAGCAGTTTTCGATTGCATCACTCCTGAGATCGTGAAGGATCAGGTTGCGCAATCGTGTACTGCATGGGAAGTCAATTAAGACAGAGAAGATAGACCCTGCCATAATTGACTTCCAGCAGGCCAGGGAGATTACCTGGCCCAAGAAAAGGGAGGAAGAGTGATGAAGGGCAAAGTTTTTTCGAGAGAGATAGTCATACCTAAGATTCCTGCTTAGCCCCATGACCCTCCAAAAGATATCATTGAATCATGAGGCTTGCAAGTCCCCGTTCGACCAGTGCTACTCCCAACCACAAGCTGCTGATCACAGTGGAAGAATGACCAACCACGGGCACATGTATGCAAGGGGAAACGGGGCCACGGAAAAAGGGAGCCCAAATATGCACTCAATTTTTTAAATATATTAAATTAAGCCGCCACCAATCTTGATTCGTCATCTTCTTCCATTCAGTTCCATTAAAGGCGAAGTGGTTGACACCGGGGTTGACGGTAGTTAAGAGAAACCAAAGAGAAGTGGTTAATTGGCTAAAGAAGAAAATAGTTGATGGCACAAATAGAAAAATTATATAACAATTAAGTGATAACTTACACTTTGTAACACTGAGCAGGCTGATAGTATCCAGAAGTAAGTAATGAGATAGCAGATACAAATCCGGCAAAGAAAGCTGTCAAAACGTTACCAGTTGCGATAATTAAAGCATCCCTATATATAGTAATAGAAAAATATTACAAACTGATTTGGCGAGAGATATCCATTTAAATCAAATATTACCTGAAACAGTTGTGGAATCGATTGTAACTGGCTAATGTGATCAATCCTCCCCAGTAGGGCGATAGAGGAAAGAATATTTCCATGGCTGTATCACCCCATACTAGCTTCTGTCAGTTTACTCCATCGCAATGTCCGGTAAAACAAGATGCCGTATAAGAATCCTGGTAGTGTTGCTGATCGAATCACAACAGAATGGTCAGGATCAAGTGGGGGAATAGAGCAGTAAAAATAAATTGCCTTGATGAGTGACACCAGACAAATATAATTTAAATTTCAAATCTAAGAAAAACAAATTATGAAGTGGAAATATATTTTTGTATACCTTTCCGAATGTCTTGATTCCTGGTAGAAGAACTAGAAAGAAGCAGAATCAGGCCAGGAGCAGGCATAATGCTAATTCCCAGTTGATATGACCTAAATCATGTATACCAGTGCTGATGTGTAAAACTCTACAGCTGTAATTACAAAGAATAAAAAAGTTAAATTTAAATTAAATGGCTTGTTGGATTGTGAAATTTTACTTACTGAAAAATGAAAATTTTCATTGGCAGGAAGCCTGCTGGTCTTTTCCATTGATTTCAGTTCATTCCAAAAAGATTTCTGACTTGATGTGACAACTTCTATGGTATAAACTGTCATAATGAACCTGTAAAATTAGTGACAGTTACAAGATGGTTAAACTTGAAATCAATATCTGGCACCGAGTATATACACTTTAAGAAATCGTAAAATATGCTTACCAATGGAAAACATCTGGTGAAATCATACTACTGTTGGGTAACAAAGCTGTAGTTTTGCAGCAGAAAGGGGAAATATAGACAGGAACAGAGGAACATTGAGCCACTAGTTCATGCACTAGTTGATGAAAAAGAAAATGTAGGCTGGTTCTGTACACTGTTCAGACCTGGTATACAATACACACTTTCTTCCGATTTCAAGTAGAATTTGGGTACATAAATCAACTCTAGTTATGTAGTAACGCTCTTAGTTAACTTCCTTGCGAAATGATGGTTGAATTTGTCCAGAATTCAACAAATCAATCGAAAAATAACACAACAGAGGAAGAAAGACATTTTCCATTTATTTCCAAAGACCAGGACAACAGTAGCGAAGGACATCTAGCGTCAGTCATTAGACACTCATCCTTAAGACTGGGTTGCCAATCCAGCAATTCTTACACACATAAGTATGAAATAGACTACATATTCTTTACTTAAATTATCTTAAACTTAAATTGATAGAAACTTTGTGGAGAACAAAGCTCACTTTTTACTTTAAGCAATTCGAAAACTCAAATTTACCGGAAGTACACCGGAAATAGACTGATAACTCAACTATTGAGCTGTGATCAAAACAACTCACAGATTTGTGATCTTCATCAAATTTCGGGTGGATTTGATGTGTATTAAACGAAATACATGACCTGGCCCAAAAAAATATTTCCTGGATTTTCCGGCTTATCGCATGATATGCAGAATTTGCAGATGTGCTCACCGCATCTCACCGCTATAGATGCGTAATAGTCATTGGGGCTATTACCCCGGATAGGGGGTAGTAGATGTGACCTAAAACTATTGGCAAAGCGGCGGCAGTGGGCCAGCGGCTAAGAGCTATCGTTTTTTAGTAGAAATCGCTAATCGAGCAAATTTCGTTATTACAATGTTAATTAAAAATACTGATTTAAAAATGATCAAGTTGTTATACTTGAAACCATTAAGCGGTGGGTAGTTATCCCCTTAACTGCACGTTATTTAAAAAAGAACAAAAATTTGAATCTAGAAAATAAAAAGGCAAAATATAATAGAAAGACATTTAGATTAACTATTCTTTAATCGGATATATAGAGATTGAACACTTTGTAAAGCATTAGAATTTTGGATTTTAAACTACTCATTTTAAGGGCTTGAGATTCTCATACGCAAATAAGTCGAAAGCATATTCAACACAAAAACAAATTTGATACTTTCACGAGACGTTTATAAGTCGTTTGTTTCGAGACTATCAATGTCGCGTCTTTAATATATTAGGTACTTTCAGTAGCAGCACCAGCTTCTACCGAATCTTGGCTTTCACATCCTTTTTCAATCAATTCGTTCAGTTCATCCTTTGAAATAGAAAATTCATCACAGAAGGAAAAGTAAAAGAATATGATCACTTAAGTACCTTCCAACCAAGTTTTTTCTGCAAATAGAAAGCATCCTTCGTCGCAATCACCAAGCCAAGCAACGTCACGGAAATTGTCAGCCCCTAAAATTTATACCAGCTCTTAAATAAAATATTTTTGATGATACAACCAATCAATCAATTAGCTCACCATGAAATTGCAACCCACAGCTGAAACCAAGCACAACCATAACAGGATCCTCATTTCCTGCTTCCTCGAAATTGATCAGGAGACGCGGACATCTGGGCGGAACTCTAAAACAACACAACAAGTAAAATTTAAAGACAAATTTATAACGACCGACATGTGCGACGTTTTGGTTACCGATCAACAAGAGATGCAAAGGGCTGAACAACTAGTGAAGTTCCTAAAATAATCAGCAGATCACAATTAGGGAAATCTTCTTCAACCAATCGAAAGCGTTCAGGAAGCGGTTCGCCAAAAAAAACTGCATCTGGTTTTACAACAGCTTTACATTGTTCGCAGCGTGGCACAACATCAGAAAGAACTTTTTCTATAAATAGATATTGAGTTACAAGTTTAAATGAAAAATATTTCATGGAAATAAAGTTTACGAAATACACGAAATTTATTATTACCTGTCATCCATTTACGGTCGTACTCCTTACGACATTCAGGATTGATACAACGTGATGTGTGGAGCGTTCCATGGGCTTCAACTAACTTTTCTGCAGGAATTCCAGCGACTCGCTCTAAGGCATCACTAAAAATATACACAATTAGGTCAATTACACAAGTGTTCTGATTATTTACAAGCAAATTTCCAATTAAAACAGTAGTGCTCAAGACAACATTAAGACTTACACATTTTGAGTATAATGTCTCAACAGGAGTCCTACCAAATTTCAAAATTTTATTTAGTAAAACATACATTGAAAGATCCGAAAGTAATTTTTTGTTTTACCTTTTTTGTGAAGTAATCTAAGAAAATAATGGCATGGAGTAGGTTCAAAGGTTTTGGGATAGAGTTCTTTTGCCATAGCAAAAAAAGGTTCTGGATGTTTTCGAAAATATTCAATTTCAAATATTGCTTCAGGATAGGGCAAATCAAAACCACACAGCTTGCTGTAAAGACCACTTGATGGGCTTCGGAAGTCAGGAATCCCAGCAGCTGCAAAAACATTTCCATTAAAAGAAATGATATATAAATGAATTTTTTTGCTTTTTTAAGATGGAAAGCTTTTATTACAAGTTGAAATGCCTGCTCCTGCCATTGTAATGATATTTTTAGCATTTCCACTTTTGATGTAGTCAACTATTCCATCCAAGTCCAATGACTGAAGAACCTGAGATCAGTATTGAACTCGTTCAAACAACAAGTAAACATTTATTCAAGTTTTTTACCTTTGGTTTTTCCATTAAATCCCTGTTTCCAAGCCCTAGAGCAAGTTTGTCAGAGAACCATTTACGTAAGTTGTCCATTTCTTTGTCTTCTACTCCAGCAGATAATCTCTGGTGGTTATCATTAGTACATACTTTCCCTTTGGCTGTCTTATCTTTAGTTGTAAGATTTGAATCTGTAAAAAAAGAAATTAATAATTTAATCTTGTGCTATATGCTTCTCTGTCAAAGCTGATATTGGCTAGATAACAAGTCCAAATAGACAATGCTTGTATCACTATTATCACTCATATTCCAACTGCCATTAGACTTCTGAATATTTACTGCTTTGAGTTCCTATTACAAATTTCCTTCCATAACAACAAAAGTTACAGACGATTCGCTGAAAACTTGCAAAGGTACCTTTCGACATCTAAATTGAGGTACGGAATAAAAACTTTGAAATATGGTGGGATGGAATGTACCAAATATTTTGTTTAGATTGTTAAATATAAGAATTGCTGGTCTACGATTGTTTTTCGTTTAACACAGAAAATCCAAGCTTGACAGGACACAGCACATGGAGTCATTGACCAACATAAAATAGACAGCCATCTATTTCGTTGTTCGGGAACTGTTCTATCGAATTTTTTCCTCGGCGGGATGGCTTGATTTTTTTTTAAAGAGAACGTTTGCAACGGTTTGGGAATGTAAGATTTTAAAAAAGAAAAAGTAAAAATTATATTTTAGCAATTACAAATAATTAAGTCGATTTTTCGTTACTCCGCCTCTTACTTTTTTAAAACGTGTGGGATCAAAATTGTTCGTCACTCATACGAGGCAACATAGATTAATGATGATATTGGAGGAATCGAAGATGAAACATTTTGAAAAAAAATCTTATCTAATGAGCAAATTTACATTTTTAGAGAAAAAATGAAGTAGGCAGGTAAACTTTAGGATGAGCATTTTGTAAGAATAATTAAGGCAAATAAAAGAAAATCATTACAATAAAAATCTTAAGTCTAGGTTGTAGTACCGTTTTATTGGCTTAAAATTGTTACATTTTTGCTTTACTTGGGAAGTTCTGTTGGTGGTAAACCGCTAAATGTCTTTAATGGTGGGAAAATCATTGAAGTCTGCCTCAACTCATTCAAATCTTGAATAAAGCTACAACTGCTGTCGGTCTCAGCCAAGAAACGTAATTTTATCTTGTCGTCCTTTTGGTTGTGATCGACAATTTTCTTATCGTTACCGACGACCTTGAGTACAAACGTTCAAGATGTAAAGAAGAATAAGAATAGCATTTTTCAGTTTCAAATTACCTGCATTGATAACTTTCTTCGTTGAGACCCATTTAACGATAAACCGTACAGCTGAAAGAAAGATCGAATTTCATCTAAGCTGACTAGCGGCAAATGTTCAATCTATTTTGATAAAATACAATTTTGTGTAACATAAAAGTTTTATTTCGACTTTATGACTAATGTACCTCTTGCTGCAAACGATCGAAGAGATATTCTTCGCTAAGGATTTCGTTCCAGTTACGTGAAACTTCCTCGTCAAGCGAAACATCTGGAACCTGCTTCAATTTGATTAATGATTGCACTCGGGTTTGTAATTCATTTTCAGTCATAGACTCCAAGTTTTGGTTGAATTGGTTTAAAAACGCTTCAATCCTGTCATCCACATGTGAAGCCCTGCATACAAAATAGCAAATTATAAATTCATATTGTAATAAATCGCAAAAATTAATTTACACTCTAATTATGATGAAGTACTTAAAAAATATTTAAATGAAATAACAAATGTTGCGTAGGAATCGTTTGATATAAAGTCAAACGATCGATCGATAAGGCGGATAAGAGTAGCTTCCTTCGGCCTTGGCCTACAATCTATTTGCTGCGTGCTAGATTCAAGGGTGGTTGAACTAGATTCAGTCGGCCCAGTAACCTGTATATGGAACTTCCCCTGTTGTTCATTGACTCCAGTCTCCAGGTCTCTACAAAAACCCTGCCGTCAACGATTTAGCCTTCAACTAGAGCAGATCTGACCTCCTATCCAGCTCGACTCCTCGCCACCCCTCGGCGAGAGAGTTTGGCGGCCAAATAATGTCCTTGAATTGATTCAACCTCTTCCCGTACATGTCGCCCTCAGTCCCCTAACAAAACAACAGGCCTACTACATTCACGCAAACGCATTGGCCTCGCAGTCCCGTCTTCTAATCGATAATTATGCGAATGATACAATTTCATAGACGGAATTTTGCAATAAAGTTCTTCATTAATTTTAAAAATCCTAATATACGACAGTCTATTAAATATGAAAAGTATTGGTACCTGAACTTGTCAGCTTGAAAATCGACGCTAATTGAAAACCCTAAAACACCAAAAGTATTTCGAAGAGTAGGGTATACGTTGTAACCCAATTGTTCGCGTGTCCGTAAAGTGTCAAACACAGGCTCCTCCATGAGATTCTATTTAATTTAATAAATTATCAATCGCAAATAATAAATGGGCCACAACAAGATGATACTATACGGTGACTTACGACAAGGATCTCCATGATTGCGGTCTGATGCATATTCGTGGGTCCTACTTGATAGTAGTTAACAACCACAGAATTAGAATCTGTGGGATGGAAACTAGCAAGCCGGCAGCATTTATTTCCCAAAGGTACTTGACATATTCTAATGGGTGATAAAGCGCCATCGCTTAATCGTCCATTCGCCTGAAGATTTCGTTTGAAACTAAGAGCTACTTCCAGAGCTTCTTCATTTGAGTAATTTCCTTGAACGAGACATTCTAAATTGAAACTCGCTTTAAGCCGAGTTGAAAAGAGCTTCAGATCCTCTAAAGTCAAATCCTTTACGGTTTCGCATTTCTCCAACACCGACCAATGGGAGGTATGTAACAAAGTTAAGCGTGCATCCCTGTTAAAATGAGGATTGTAAATACAAATATGAACTGGTGACTTTTTAAAAAGAAGTTTTTACGTAATGATTTTGGAAGGCTTGATACAAAAATTTCGGTATGCCTTTTCTTGCTGTTCTCGTATTGCTTCGAAAACTTCTCCAACAACATCTTGTTCAAATCTAACAAACTGTTCTACAATTGCACTGATCAATAACTAAAAAGAAACATCAAAATAAGAAAAGATTAAGAGCCTTTCGTAAAGTTTTAACTTAATTTGGCTATTCTCACGTGAAGTTTATGGTTGAATCCTGAAACTTTTATGACTAGACCTCTGTCGTAGTGATGAATTGTAAGTTCCAACTGTGCTACTAAAGCATCATATACTCTTTCCATTAACTGGTGCTTGAGTATTTTGGCTAATATCTCTAGAAGAACAGCGCTATAAAACAAAACAAAACAAAATAATTGAACATAAAATTAACTCCGCGTTTTGAAATATTCGTACTTTCGGGCAGAATCAGTAGATACGGGCGTCACGAGATAAAAATTCAAAACTGCTTTTGGGATGCGGAATTTACTGTCTGGGCGGTACCACAAGGAGAACCCTTCTTCTGTGCAATGAATCTTGGTAGGGACGGAAATCGATGCAGCAACAGAAGAAGGATCATAAAGTGAGAAATCAGAAGCCAAGAACGGATTTGGTTCCGGAAGAGCGAATGGCAACTCGCCCTCCAATGCTTGAGACCAAATCTGCTTCCACTCATCTGGAATGTCTGCAAAGGTAGATGTTGTATGAAAATTCATATTATTTAACTGTTAACAGCAAAATTTTGTACCTTTTGCTTCGTAACGGGTTTGAAACCAAGGCTCAATGTCACAGCAAATATCCGCATTTTCGAAATCTTTAGATAATATCATGATATTGACGTTATCCATCCGGAGAGCGTTCATACAGTCAGAAATTATCTAAAAAAAAATGAATCAGAGATGAAAATATAAAACACCAATAGATTCCTTACTAACATACATCACGTTTGTAATCGAATATGAGTGCGTCTCCGGTAATATAATCGATAGGAGCATATTTATGCATATGCTCGCTTAACGTTTCCACATTTTCAACTGGGGGACTGTCCTCCACGTAACGGAAACTAAGATCTTCTATTGTCTGAATCTCACGCCAAATACGTTCTTCAGGTCCTTGATTCTTCAACATGTTTATGTACTGAAAAACAGCAGCTATAACCAGTTCGATTTCCGACATTCCCCGTTCAGTTAAACTAATATTGATGCTAAACAATGCGTAGGTAGAGTTGTGATCGGAACCGCTTTCATCGTTTCCACTCGCCAGATCTAAAGCCCAGACCCTAGCAATAAAGGAAAGGAGTTTAGCTTTAATTAGTTTATGCAATTTTATAAATTCTTACTTGCGCCGTAAATACGCCAACAAGCTGCCTCGACCTTCATGTCCAATTAGCCATGATAAATAACCCAATGGTTTGATGCGATAATTTTCCAACTGAGAAGGTAATGCCCACGACAAACAGACCTAAAAAAAAGGGAATTGATTTTTACATTCGCACATTTGAAACCAAATTGAATGAAATAAGTTAACAGTTACAAACCTGGTGTACATCTTTCACCGGAACTACCTTCATCAGCCGTTTAAAACGTGGGGTGTCAAAAGGGAAACCTAATTCCTTAAAGCTTGGTGGAGAAGCAGGTTGGCTATTTGTAGAAGGGATTCCCTGAAAGATGGATACTGCCCATTCTTCTAACTGATTTAAATCGTGTTTTGACTGTAGGACCAAAGTCATTCGATCAGCCGTATAATTTTCTTGCCAGAACAAACGAAGACGACGATTGAGTTCGGAACCGTCTGGATCCCCAACTAACTTAAGTGTGGATGAGTTTCCCCAAGTAAATTTGGTCATTGGATGTCCGTCTTTGGCTAGACTAGCGAATAATTGCTGCTTTCGACACGAGTCTGAAGGTAAAGCCATCTGAAACTCTGTTGTTAAGATAACCAATATGAGGGAGAACTTAATAAATGAAATAAACAATAAAATAATGTACCGCTGTCAATAGCTTCTTTTTCGCGTTTCATACTGTTTGGTAACAGTAAAGGCGAAGCGAAAAATTCGGCAAATATCTCTAAAGCCTGATGGAAATAACGCTGGTGAATTTCAAATTCAAAAGTGGTATTTTCGTAGTCCGTTGAAGCATTGGATCCGCCACCATAGGTCTACAAGCAAAACGGAAATCATCAACATCATTAAATTCCAATTTGTATTTTTTTAAAACGAAATACCTTAAGAAATTCATCAAAGGCATTCTCCTCTGGATACTTGCTGCTACCCATGAAAACCATGTGCTCGAGAAAATGTGCCAATCCAGGTAAATCCGGAGGATCAGAGAAACTGCCAATGTTAACGCACAAAGCTGCGGCTGCCATACGTTCGCCTTCTTTGATTTGCTTCGACTTCCGTGTTGAACCACTATCGACACCATTCGATTCTGTTGAATCTGGGTCCATTTCAGATTCTTCGTCTGATTCGCTCTCACTTCCTTCTTCTTCTTCTTCGCCTTCTTCGTCAACATCTTCTTCTTCACTTCCATCTTCAGAATCCTCTTCTCCAGCTGAACTGTAAGCCATATTATCAACTCCCTTTGATGAATCCATCTCTGGAAGTTCAGTTTCAGTAATGTTGGGATCAGAAATCAATAAAACTCTCATTCCATTGGGCAGCTGGAGTACTCTAAGAGAATAATCTTGTGTTATTCTTGAAGGCAAACACAGGTAATCTACATTTCAATGTAGTTAAAATTGTGTGATATCATACTGACCTATATTCTTTTTTGTCATTTTGTGATTTCACAGGGATCGGCAAATAAATAACATTCCCGATACATAATTTCTTTTCTGTTCCCACTTTTTCCATTGTAACTGGAGATTGCATTAAAGTAGAAAACTTTCGTTTCTTTGCTAATGATGGCCTTGATGGGACAGATGGAAGTGACACTTTAGGAATCCTTGGATTCTTCACTTTCCTTTTGCCTGAACTAGCAGACATGCAGAAAAATTTTATTGGTTGATTTAAAAGTTGAAGAATAGCTTTTATAGCAAAACAGTTTCTTTTCATAAAAGATGTTTGTTCACCAATTGGAACTTTAGCAACCTATAAAGATAATTACATAATTAATTATTCATCAAGTCATTTAGTTAAGAAGCATTCAATGTATCAGACCTTGAAGCAAAATGTGCCACTTAATCAATATTTAGAACGTCTAGAACGAGATGACGGCCGTATGAAAATTAAACAACACTACTGCAATAAACAACTTCATAAATGCAAATGAAAGTACATATTAATATAATTAAGCTAATGTAAGTTGGGATAGTGTCGAGAACTTGCTTCATTGAACAATATTAAGTCTAACCATGGTGTAAGAAATTATACTTTTGAAAACAAATTAAGCAGATCGTATTTCGTCTGCAAACACGTGGTGACGTCAAAAAACTGCAGGCTGCAACATTGATTTTTCCAGACATTTGTTTCGAATAAATTAATTTTGTCAATTATAATGTTTATTTTAAAAACAAACTATTTTTAAAATTAATGTCAACGCAAATTTGTAATTAAGAATTTTACAAGCATGACAGCATGTCACTTCTCAAATGGCAAACTGGCAAAGTTCATGTAAAGATGTCAGCGCTCGGTTCAAAAGTAAACAAAAATGCTTTCAATGAAATTCAATTTATTAAACCTATGCTGTGCAATCGTTTGTTATTGGTGATTCTTCAGGTTATTTACTCTGTTAATTTTTTTTTCTATATTTCTACTCTATGCGAGTATGCATGTTATTAATTATTCATTTTTCTTGCAGGTTTTCTTCAACCATTTGATACCTGACCATCAGTCAGATGGATTTCAGTCACCTTACAAACTTATTATTCCTTCCAACTCCACATTGCTAGACACAATTGTAGATTTCACATTGGGTGGATTTGCACGCTGGGACGGGCAGTATTTTCTCCATATTTCAACTCTAGGTTACACTCATGAAAACTGTCTTGCATTCTTTCCTGCTTATCCTCTTCTTTTACGTTTCACATCAGTTTTCATTTCATTCTTTAGTTACCATTCACTTACTTACTGGAATGCCACATTACTTAGCAGTATTATCATAAATATTCTTTGCTTTGTGATTGCTGCACAATTTTTATTCTTGATTACGGTAAAATTGTTTGGTAACTCAAATTTTGCATTGCGCTCATGGAAGCTCTTTTGCATTTCACCAGCAACCATTTTTTTCTTGGCCCCCTACTCTGAATCCCTCTTTAGCGCTCTTACTTTTGGTGGTATTTACTACTGCATAGAATGCAAGTTTGTTATAGCTAGTATTTTCTTTGCTGCTTCAGGTCTAACCAGATCTAATGGTCTTATAAACATTGGATTTCTGCTTTATTTTGCTCTGCAAAAAGCCTTGAGGATCAAATGGAAAAGTCTACCAACTCTAACTGCTCAAATTGTTTTATCTGTCACAATAACTGTTTTTCCATTTCTTTGCTATCAGTATTATGCCTTTTCCCTGTTTTGTTTCCACAAACCTCATAGTCTTCCGGAAGTGATTTATAATTACTTGACGGATAGAAATGTTACTGTTCGCGGAGAAAGAATTCCGCAGTGGTGCCAACACAGCATCCCTTTTTCGTACTCGGTTATCCAATCGCAATACTGGAATGTCGGATTCTTACGCTATTTTGAGTGGAAACAATTACCAAATTTTCTCCTGGCTGCGCCCATTCTGTCCCTGGTCATTCTTTATTCACTGTTGTTTGTCAAACAAAATCTTCTTCAATTCAAATCACGTCCATTAACGAATGCCCAATCATCAAGTCATCCCATTTTCCAACGCGCTGCTGCTGTGTTTGCCGCTCATTCCATATTTCTGGGTCTTTTTACCTTTTTCTTCGCTCACGTTCAGGTAACTTTTGCTAGCAAACTCGCAATTTCCACCTCAAACTAATATAATTATTTATTTAGATTTCTACTCGTTTGATTGGGTCTTCATGTCCAGCAGTTTACTGGTGAGTGAATTAAGTTTAAAAAAATTTATCAATAAATGTAAATACATGGTTATTTATTTATATCACGTAGGATGATGTCTTGGATGATGAATGGGACAGAGGCCAGCAAACGAAATGTAATGGAACAATGGAACCCACTTCGACAGAAAGATCTTTCCTTGACGGGAAAACTCGTACGTTTCTATTGTTTGTTTTACGTTGTCGTTGGCACTGGCATGTTTGTCAATCACTTACCTTGGACATAAAAACAAAGACCTGATCGTGTAATAATGTACAAATCAAATTCGAAAAACGAATAGAAAGTTAATAGTAAAATCTATTGGGCATCACGTTTATACAAAGGATGAGACAAGATCGTCATCTCAAAAGTTATTGGCCAGACGAATGGCTGATGAAGTGGAAAGAACCAAATCGAGTGTAGGCAATCGAATCGTTGGAGCTTCCGCACGCGAACGCTGTTTGCGACGTCGCTTGGATACGGAACGTTCTAAATCAGTACGCACGAACGATCTTAGGTAAGGCAGAAAATCGGATGAATGACTGCGACGATTTAGCATAACACTTCTTGGTATTGAGCACTGTAGTAGGACTTGGTTTGCACTTTTCGTCACTTTTTCGTACCTGCCGAGAGAAGGAAAACTTTTAGTTGAAGTTATACAAACCAAAAAAGGGTAAATCCATACTGTAATTCCGTTAAGAAGTCCTGAGGAGATGTTGGCGTCATGTCACTCAAATCTTTGTCCATTAGTCGACCGCATCGATCAGTCATAAACTGCTGAATTTCGTTCAACAAACTTGCATCGTTCCACGATAAATCGTCCCTGATGAGACAAGAACTGAACAATTCTTTACCCGAGCGAAAATCCAGGCATCGAGCGAGATGCGTCAAATCTCTATTCATTCCCTCCTTTGATAACGATTTCTCATCAACTTCTTCTATTGTTTCTTCAACACTCTCCGGGTCAAAAAGGCTGTCGTTGGATAAAATTCGTGAGAACCTTTTCTTCGTCTTAGACTCGACAATGAGAACAGAATCGGAATCCGCATCATAAGTGAACCGCGAAGACCTCGCGGCAGAAGCGTAGGGCCAATCGCCACCAGCGAGTTTCTCGACAATGGCCAGTTCAATCAACTGAATTGGACTCGAGTCTGAAGAATCGCTGGAAGATTTCCAACTTTTACTTCCATTACTGCTACAGTTGCTGGCTTCTTCGTCATTCTTAAGCTGCAGTTGATTAAAGTTCAACTTTAACCGCAACGGATGAGATTGTAAGAGGAACTGTAATTTCAGCAAAAGGGAACGAAGATCGAGATCCAATACACCACGACTTGCCACCCAATTCGCCAATGACTTCCAATCCAAGGGATAGCCTTCAGCTAGACACACACTCCACAAATAGCCGCCTGCGTTAAAAAATGACAATCAAAACATAAAAATCCGTTCCAAGTATAAATACAAATGGAAAACTTACAAGCAATCGACTGATCGGGACTCAAGAAATAGAAAATATCGAAATAGCTTTTGATTTTGTCCTGAATTTGTGTCAAAACTCGCTCCTCGGTCGATCCTAGAGTCAGGACAATGGGTCTCTTGCTGGTTTGGATCAATGTTGTCAGAGCGCTGTAGAAAGATTCATCTTCCATTTCAAAAACAATATCAACCTGAAAAATTATACAAATATAAATAAGAGATAAGTTCATGTCAGAAAAATGAGAAACTTGTAGAGAGACATTACATCTTCAAAAAGTACGAGAGACAAGGCTGATTTCACTTCTGATCGGACAGGTTTGGCTGCAGAACCACCGAAAAACAGTTTGTTCATACTGTTACTGCTGACGGCATTGCTGCTGCTGCTGCTACTGTTGTTGTTGAGCGAGTGAGATTGAGTGGCTTCGTGAAGGTGTGAAAGGACAGTCTTGCCGTTTCTTCTCGAGGACGCATTCACTTCTAAAACGTTGTAACCCAATTCTTCAGCCAAGGCGTAGACGGTGGCCGTTTTCCCGCATCCAGCCGGACCCACCAAAAGAACACAGTTACAGAGCTGTAGAAAAATTGATTAAAAATGTTACAGCAAACAATGTAGCAGTTTATTATTATTATTATTATTATTATTTATTTACTTACTTGTTCCTCTTCTTCTTGATTCCAACTTGAATTAGATGTTCCATCGACCGCTGCATCTTCAGAGTCTGTGCAGTCTGACGCTATCCTTTTCC
Organism: Daphnia galeata; assembly: GCA_030770115.1. Lineage (NCBI taxonomy): Eukaryota > Metazoa > Arthropoda > Branchiopoda > Diplostraca > Daphniidae > Daphnia > Daphnia galeata. Next base: position 141,965 of record CM061121.1, read on the forward strand.
TCTTTCCAACCTTTTTAGTGTTTTTCTTGGGTGATGGAGTGACTTCTTCTCCGGCTCTTATTTTCCATTGATTTAACCAATTCTTGAGCTGTTGTGAAGACATGCGGTTATTGGCTAGAATGTCAGTCGATAGCTTGGGAGCGTAGGCATCTGTCCACGGCAAGTCTCCCTCATTGTTTGCTCTGGGTAGTAAAGTTCGAAGAGTTCGGAAGAAAGGAAAAGATAAAGAATGGTCCTCTTTCAGTCGAGTGATCCACTCTTTACAGAAACGCCACTCGAGATAAGATGCTTGTTTTGGGGATATCGATCGATCGCAAGACTCGGACGAGTTGGCCGCGTTCGACGACAACATCGACGAGTTTAAATTTGATGAAAAAGTTGTGGGTCGATTGATCTTCTTGGAATCAGAAAGGCTTTTACGCAACATCACAAGCGATAATTGATCGGGATAGGGTAGTCGCCATGATCGTGAGCCAGCCTGTGTTACGTGACTAATTTTGGGGAAAATCTCAACTGGGCGCTGTTCCAGGGCTATCAATGCAGTCGTTTGCTGTTTCAGCACCTCTGGAACGCCACTGAAAAGAAACTCTTTCTTGGCTTTCTTCACAGCTCGCGCTTCATCTTCCCATTTTTTCTTCAAGAAAACAGGAGCGATATCTTCGGAAAGGATCTTTAATTCATCATCGTCGTCTATTTTGCCCTTTTTACGTTTCTTTTTGAGAATTTTTTTAGGTTCAAACTCTTCAGGTTCGTCTCGCAAAGCCATCGGTTTGATTCGCATTCGGGAACTGCGTCTAGGTGCACTTTCTTTGGCATCGCCCTGCTCCTCCTGGTCGTCTGAAAAAAACAAAAAACAAAAAAACAAATAGTAGTCACACATCAATTTGCTAATTAAAATGAAGCACAAGTTTTCGGCTCTATCGTTATTTCAGAGATCAAAGTAATAAACTTCATTACAGTCTACTTCTCTTGGAAGGCCTCTCAGTGCTTCACTCTCATCAGTAAAAAATTGAAAAAAAAACTACATTAAATGTAGACATAAAACATTGAAAATTTGTGATCATTACCATCAGAGACCTTGACTTTGCTCGAAAGACTAATTTTCATTTTCCACTGGGTTTTGGGTGTTGGAGGCTGTACTGGTTCTGCAGGTTTGATGACAACCATCACTTCAGGGCTGGATTCTGTCACCAATTCTTCAGATGAAACAAGCTCTATAGCATCAGCCAGAGCACTTGGAATGCCAATCTTTCGTTTCTTCTTTTTTGTCCCCTTCTTGGCTGCGGCAGGAGCTTTGCATCCCTTCTTCTGAGGTGATCCGTGCACTTGGACTTGCACAGTCATTACACAGGGTTTTTTGTGCTTTCTCGTGACAGCTTGCTGCCTGTCAACGGGGGAAAAGTACTTGGTGATGGAGTTGCCATGCTGAGGTGGCAACAGGAGATCATTCTCAAAGTAGTCATCATCGTCGTCGACAAGAATGGGTCTAATTTTGGCAGTGCGAGGACGTTTAGCCAAAGCACTACTTTGAACGGCAGTTTCGACTCTCGTCTCTTGTTCGTCAGCAACGAGAGAAGTCGTCAACTCGTCTGTGGACTTAACCGTGACATTGGGACTGAAATAGTGCATCAAATTACGATTAGACATGGCGTAGTAAAACGGAAAATCGATCGTACCACACCAGTTATGGGGTGGATTTCATGATGGAGAAAACAATAAAAAAAAGGCCACGATAAAAAGAGGCTAACAAAGTGAAATAAAAGGATAACAGAAGAAGTCCCGCTCTGTCTCTAAATAGTGAATACGCTGTTGCCACATGTTTTTTTTTATGTAATAATAAACTGATGCGCCGCCGAGCGAATCCAATTATTTTTTTAATAATTGAATTCGACGATTTATAGAGATATATACAAGTTTTTCATATAAAAAGACTTTTTAAAAATGTCTGAAGCTGTAAAATATGAAGTGTTCATAATGGCGTTTCTTTTTTTTAAATGAATAAGGCACTTAATGATTACAAGTACGATCGTAAATAAATGTTTAAAAAATTATGGATCTCTTTGAATAATTTAGAAAAAGAAAAAGAAATATAAACTCCTAGATGTCCTTTTCATCAAAGAGACACCGTTTCATCATTAGGAAACGAGAAAGACTTTCATCATCGACAATAAAGCGTGAATCCATCAAGCAACTTTTACAATAATACAAAGAAACTTTTTCTTTTCATTTACTATATTTATTTGTCTCTCTTTTCATCATGAGATAAAGGAGGTTATCTTGAAGATTACGACTGCTCCGTCAGCCCCACCTCATTCATTTTCGATTTTGTTGCCAAAAAATAAGTCAAACTGATACCAGAACGAAATGCGGTGTATACAGAATGACAGTGATATGCGCAATATAATCAATAATTGTTTATATATAAATACCTTACTGCAGCATATACACACACACACACACACACAACAGCGAGCAATTTCATCGGCTAATTCCTTTCCAAAATGTGTTTTTCTTTTTTTAAAAATCTAATTGAAAATGATGAAAAACAAAATCTGATTTCTGACGGATTATTTAATAAGCTGCTGGATGGGCTGGTTCCTCAATTTGCTGGCAAAAAGGGGAATTAAGCTGTTTTGTTTTTTTTTTCCAATATTTTAAATGGATTACAATAACGACCTCATTACATAATTATCGTTCACGGGAGGAGTATATGATAGGAATATCTAATGATATACTAAGAAGGTATGATATCTGTCGAGTATATATGATAAGTGCAGCAACGAAAGTCTGATATTAATTTTAATGCGTGTATATATACTCTGCTGAACTTAAAAACGATTTCATTGGATATTGTTTTTGTAAATAAAATAAATAAAAATTGGGGTCGATCGTTGCTGCTGCTGCTGCGTTTTGTTTATGAAACGGTACAGGAATTGCGTTTGGCAAAGCTGCTGGTGCCAGTAGGTGATGAACTGGCGGAAGAATTATTAGCTGTGGCGGCAGCAGCGGCCGCGGCTGCCGCAGCGTTCGATCCGTGAAGAGACAAATGATGGCCCAATTGTGGATGTGGGTGAACGCTGCTGCTGGTTATTCCCGTCGGCGGGATGAGGGTTCTGGCCGGTAGCGATTGACGTCGTTTGCGGACCGCTGGGCTGAGTGCAATCCGCGATTTGGCTTGTACAAATAATTCTTGAAAAACCTAGAAATATTTTTTTTTTTTCCCCCAAAAAAATCAAATAATTCATTTAATTATAATTAATATAACTGAAGTACAGTATATTACTTGAACGACGTTGATGTTGTTTTTAGCCGATGCCGAAACGAATCCGTGTCCCCAATCGCAAGTGACGAGCGATTCGACCATTTCTTGACATAGAAAATGATTTGCATCGTCACTGGCAGCAGCAGCGATGGCTCGTTGATTTTCACTTTTGTCATCGTCCGTTTGAGATGACGACACGGAACCGGAACGAATTAAATCTGTTTTGTTTAATACAACAACAACTGGACATGATGGTCCTTTGACTTCTAAAATTTGAGATCGACAATGTTCCGCTTCCTAATAATTTTCAAATAGAAAAATAAACAAAAAGGTATTGGTAATATTATTACACAGCTGCGGATTATATTCAAAAGTCTCATCATTAATATTGTCCGACTCTTGTTTTAATACCCTAGTCATGTCCATCTATGTATAGAATATAAGCTGCTCTTACACATGTCCCCAGAGCGACAGACAACAACAATAATGCGTACATATCATTCACTGTAAAAGAGTATCGTCGAGTAATTCTTGATGTAGAAAACTCAGAATCCTGCACCTTTGTGAAAACTCGTCTCTCTGTTGGATTGATGAGTCACGAGGTTATCATCGTCGTCGTCGTCAGTAGAGAATCAATATATGGACGATGACGCCGTCCAACGTGAATTGGAGCGTGAAGCCAAAGTTTTTTTTTTCTTTTTTTTTTATACATTTCTGCTCTTTAAAGGGGGAGGATCGATTTTCATCTCTAGCGTATTATAATAAGGAAAGAAATACTATATACGTGGATTTCTAACTTATAAAGTTCTTATTTTTAAAGGAAATTCTCTTATTTTGTATCCCTGCGGTTATACGTATAATTAGGAGAAATGCACATCAACTAAATAAAAGTAGAGAAATGTGTAACGAGACCTCGAGAGACGATGGATCGTCTGATGCGCAAACGAGAACGAAACCATCAGCCGATTTGATAGCCAATGTCCGCATAGCCGGGAAAACGTAACTGCCACCCGTGTCCAGAATGTCCAAACGTAGATCCAGTCCTATAATAGAGAAAAAAATATATATTTATATAGAACGAATAATAAATAAATAATGGATATTGATGAAATACCTTGACAGTCGAGTTCGACGGTGTGCATGTCCTCGACGGTTGGACGATATCGAGGACTATAAGCGGCGTAGAGAAACTGGCCGACTAACGAAGTTTTGCCCGACCGTGCCGAACCCATTACCACCACCTATATATATAATAAATAATAATAACATGTTATGTTACAGCACTCTGCCAGTATTATATATATATGAAAAGCCATAAAAGTATATCACTACGTCAACACAATAGATATGATCCCATGCTGGCTGAACATTCAATTTTCTCTCTCGTGTGTTTCTCAGCATCCATACAATTTATTGTTATTGCATTTATAGTCCAACATCTAATATATATATATTTTATCGACCTACATCTTGTATTATTTTCTTCTTAAATCAATAATTATCATCGACATCTTTTTGAATATAGGATTAGAAAATGTCAACAGAAATCAATTTCCTTATATTTGAAAAATAAAGACAAGTTTTTTCATCACCACCACAGAAATGATGATAATATAAGATCGATGTATTGTTATTTTATAGATGAGCTGCTGCTGTTGTGTATCATCACGTGATGACATAAAAAGTTTCCATGGTGACACGAATATGCATCACCTTATTTCCAATCATCATCAGCTTTTACTAAACATAGAAAACGTTTCCATCTTTTATATATTTATCTATCTATCCAGCTATATATATCATCCATTCCATTATATAATATAAATGAATAAGTAAATATATAGGGGAAACGTTGAAATGGACAAGTTGTGGCGTTGACCCAAAACTTTTCGGAACGACCGCCGCTATTCTCAACGCGTCATATCAAAATGCAACTCACGTCCTTATTATCACGCGTGAGGAAATATTCGACGAGGCTGCGCGTGCTACTAATAATGAATGTGTACAGTATGTATACCTTAAATATATAATAGACGGCGGTATCTATATTTGATAATCGAGATCATAATATAAATCTTTATACATTAAGAGATGAAATCTTATTTGAATGAGAATCTCATCATTGCCTGATGGGCAACAAAAGAGCCACAAGTCCGCCAATTGCCAATTTGTTCCGTTATATATACACATCAGCACAGCACAAAATAAGAATCCGAGGATTGTTGATAGTGATGATGAACGACCATCACGATAATATCACCATGGAAACGCAGCAGCCTATTATATATATATAGGAGAGAGTGTATTCTAGCGGAGGTTTCCATTGGGGACCAGCAGCCCTTCTCCGCGTATAATCAATTCATCTGATTGTATTATTATATATCTCATAGACTCCAAGTTAATGTCAGTTAACTAATATATCTTCTATACTGCTTATAATTGACTTTACCAATAACGAACGTTAATGATATAGATAATTCACAACGGCATTTGCAATTATCTCTATAATCAGATATCACGAATTTCCATTTACTCATTATAGTAATAAAGTTATTACGTATTAGCATATCTTTTCATGTCGAACTGATGTGCAACGCTCTATAATATAAAATTACACTTGAATGTGAGCATCAGCAGACTTTCAATATTTGAATCTCGTATATTATATATGATCCGTCGTGTTATATTATTAATAAACATATTTATCTATTGGGGGATCTGATGTGGTTGTGATGACTTTTATATTGTATATCGTTCCGTTCTCTTTCTTTTATTTTATTGCTGCTGTGCATGCTGCATGTGAACTATATCGAAATGTTTGGTCTCAAGGAATCTTTTCATTTCCTTTGGCTGCTGCGCATCATCATCCAACTTTGTCATTTGATATCAAATAACTTTTGTCGATAGCAGCTGATATATATTTCCTCTTGTTGGAATATATAAAGGAAATATTATATAATAAACGGATGGATGAGATGTACAGCATATTACCTTGTAATGTGATTTGACAGGAGTTGTAGGTGCCGGTGGCGCTAGATTGCGACCGGATGACTTATTGCTGCTGGACAGATGATGAAGAGCTGGTTCGGTGGAAAGTGGACGACGCCGTCGGCTTTGCCTATGGGATGGTGCTGTACCAGCACATTGACCTGCTGATCCTGCAACTGTTTCTTCTTCCAATGAACCACCACCGCCGTCCACTGACTGCTGCTGATGGCCATTGATGCCCGGTGGCTCTTCTTCACTAGTCGGTGACTGGACGACGCAAAGCGCTTGCTGTTTATTCCCAACAATATAATAAATGCGGAATTATATTCAAACACCGAATTGAATTTATAATAAAATATCATGTAAATTACCAGTGAAAATCGACGTCTTTGCGAATGTCCTCCTTTCATTTCTATATAAATTAAACTAACACGTCGTGATTGTGTTAGCAGCTGGACTTCCCGAATCAATAACACAATGTTATATAGATATATATAGGCGTCGGCGTTATTCTCTCTTTATATATGTAACGCGGCAAAAATCAAAAGAATCTGCTGAGGTGATGACGAGCGGTTTCCTTGGCAACCAGTTTCAGTATAGAATCTCCTGTCGACACACATTTTTAATATTAATAATAATACAAAAGTCAAATAGAATATCCGATGATAAGAACAACAACATGAAATGTCTGCATTTTCAGATATTGAAATCGACTCATTTCTTCACAATATTTATAATGAAAACAAAGTTGGAACATTGGCATGCAGATACACGTAGAGAAACTTGACAATTCCCTCTATATAGATGTGAGTCTCAAATAATATAATGAAGAGACTATATATGATAATTTAATAACAAGAGCGGAGCGCGCACCTATATACGTATCAAACTCTATGTATGTCAAACTTTATAGATCCTTCGTCGTGATGCGCTCACAGTTGCACAGCATTACAAGATATAATATATTCTTTTTTTAATATATATTCAACTTGTATATTTCTTCAACTTTTTGATGTCCTTGTAACACAGATTTTTGACTTTCATTTATATAGTATAGCAGCCCAGCACATAGCTGCAGGTGAAATTTATTTTTCATCGTTATTGCCTTTGAAATATATATTAATTGGCCCAAGCCTCATTAGTCATTACAGAATGTTCTTATCATCTATAAATATTCTATATCCTTGGATTTATTAAATTGAAACTAATAATATGCTGCGCATCTGCTGTAATTATCTAGGATGCGCAATTTAGAAACTGTCGATTTATTGCGGACATCAATTTCTATAATCAAAATCAAAATGATATTTTCGTGTTATTTTCAATCGATATATAGACATAAAGGTCACATCAATGACGAGACGAGACTCTAATATCGAAATGTCATCATCATCGGATGAATAAATCGATTTCAAATATTCAAATCGATGGCTACACACAGCACGAGTCTCATCTCGTTCGTCGTCTTTTGTATATATTATACTCTTTTATATATTATATGATGTAGAGGAGGAGGAAGCAATCAACTAAGAGACCGCAAACATTCGCGGTCGTGTTCTCTTTTCTCTTCCTCTGTCTCAGAATATAATAGGAAATATAATAAGAGCTGCTGCTGCTGGATCAGAGACAATATATAAAGCAGAAACTATATATACAGATGCGCGAATTTAGATATATAAAAGGATGTATATAATAGCAGCAGCAGCAAATACAGAGAGTGCTGAGGTATAGAATTTCAAAAGACGATACAAAAGCACAGCATCCAGCCGTCTGCTATATTATATTTATATTTAATATAGCCTCCTAATTATATTATATTTAAAAGATATTTGAAGGAAAGATGATCTATTATATTATTATCTATACCCCGTTATTTATATAAGGAGGAAAAACATTTATATTATAGATAGAGTTTTTTAAAAGGTATAATTCACCAGTAGATGGTATTCATTCTTATATATAGAAATATTCATATCGCAGCTATAGCGCGTGATATACTTTCGCGGTCAAGAGTCTGCCAAGCTTTTCTACTTGACACAATATGTTATTCTGTGCTGTGCTCTGTATAGGTAGGTATACTTGAGACGTATAGTAAATCTCCACCATATCACGTACATATTTGCATATATGCAGATATATAAGGACGATGAAGACATTATATTCCTATACGATACATCTGTAAAACGCACGTACAACATGCAGTCCAAGAAAATGTAAAAAATATCGTGAATAATAACCTATATGCGCTTCTCTTGATGCCGACTATATAAATCATTTTCAAAAGTTTTGACAACATCGTCACGAATAATCTTTAGAGTGGCTGAGCAAACAATTCCAATACCGTATATATCTAATTCGTCCATCATCAGAGACAGGGATCATTATTATTATATAATATAACTTACATTAATTCGACGCGGTCGACGGTCTAGTTTTGCACATCCGCTTTTATATTGGCAATTATATTGGTTACTTGCAGTCACAAACGGTCACGAACGTTATCAGGACAACAAAAGCAACACGTCAATAACACAATAATAATACACTTTTATGAAATTGTCAATTTCTTTCGATTGTGTACACCGATTGATATTGTTTTTTGATTATCACGATATATTACGACGAACGTTTCGTGTGCTTCACTGCTGCGTGACAACTGACCGATGTTGCGCCCCCGTTGCTCCCTCATATATATACGTAGAGAGGCCAGAGCCAAACACACAACAGCAGCAGCAGCAGACAGGCATTGCTGCGTGAACAGGAGCAGAACAAGCTGCGTGAAACGTCTGTTCGTCATCTCCACATATCACGGGCATTATATTCGTTTGCATTCGGACGAATATGTTGCTGCTAATGTGTGGGAGGTATATATATATTTTTCGGGTGGGAGATTTATACAAGTGCAGCACCTTTTCGTTCTCTTGCTGATTGTTTTTAAGCCTTTTTATCCAATAAAGGTAAATCTTTTTTTAAAAAAAATGATCATAATTATATATTTCAAAATATTAGATAATCTATTTTATGATGTACTGTATATCCATTGGATAAGGCTGTATAGGATATATAGAATAAAGTCATATTCGTGCCAAAACACATTTCCTATATACGTATATACATTTTATTAGATGTGATCCGTATTATATATTAGTTTGGCAAAGGAAAAGCATCGATAGTATAAGGCCATTGAATAATCTATACATGTCGACTGCCTTATATTATTTATATATAGAAAAGGAAACCGGACAAGGATCAATCCCATCATATATAATATATGTAGTACGTGTATATGTTACAACAGTAAGCTATTACTATCCTGTGAATTATATAATGTCACATATTATAGACGCGAGATCTTCCCTTTTCTATCTATATAATCTATATATATTCTGCTGTATATTATATGGATTCCTATATTCTTTGCCAAAAATATAAATAATTATGTATTTTCTGCTCTATAGGCTATGGCATACAGAAATCAAAGTAACTAATAATTTCTATATATTACCATATAATTCGTCATATTATAGATGAGCGTATAAATGTCGACGCGGATATTATATAATAGGAAAGACGCCATAAATATCACGGACCCATTTCACGTTGCATATACGACTTGTATAGATAGATATTTCCAAGTGGGAGAGAGGTAATTTTTTCCTTTTATTTTTAAAAAAGTCAAATATATATAAAAAGAGAAAAAAATCTTTGCATTTTTTTATAAATAAAATAAGAAATGTGGTATGCTGGTGTGGATTTCTTCTTTCCGACTATTGATTTTAGACTAAAGGAACGTGATGGACTTGCTGCTGCGGTGAAATATAATATTTCACGCCCGCAGCAGCAAAGATACAGTGATGATATAACATTTCAACAGCAGCAGCAGCAACTCGATCGATCGATTTCTATATTATAGTACGGACGATGCTGCTGAAATTGCCATTTCGAAACGTCTAACACGAAATGAGGAGAGAAAACAAAAGGAAAGCCAAAAACATTTTAAGGAATAAGTTGCAACGTTCGGAAATTGCCTTTGATCGCATTTCATCTCAGCAGCATTGATAACATCAAAAAAACATCAGGAAATAAATGTGTGCGTGAATTATTGTAGCATATCACCTTCTTCTTCTTCTTGAACTCACAATAGTTCAACCAGGTGGAACAGTCTCCCGTTATTCATATAAATATATTAACTTTAAATAAAATAATCAGATGATGTTTTCTTATTAATATATTTAGTGTAGAAACAACCAAAATCCTTTGTATATTCACCGCAAACATTTCACGTGCTGTATATCTGCATTTTTTTTAATACTTGCTGCTGATATATCATTTCAATCAAATATACGTCCCCCCCCCCTTAGGTGATTTACGGTATAAATCAATTTCAATTGCTGCATGTGTAAGCGAAAAAGAAATTCATCAGCATCAGGAGCTAGAGCTGAAATTCATTTCAAACTTGGCATATATCGTCAGACGCGCGATTTAATGATGTCAAACTGCTGCTGGTTCTTCTATTTACTCATCACTCCCGAAAAGTTTTCAAACTCTCTTTCATCTTGTTATATATTGACGGTACGCAGTAACAGCAGCATATATAGGTATGTATGTACAAAGAGTCAATCGATATTCTTAGCTTATTTGCTGCTGGCAGTTCACATATTACCGCACGGCAAATCAAAGCCAAAACGTAGTATAGATTAGGAGCAAGCATTGAGGCAATATACAGATTTATGCTGCTGCTGCTGTTATATCCAATCAAGTGATGAATCCTATACAGCACTGATGATGCTGGCTGCACATGTCCATCTGTGATGTTGAATAAGCTTTTGCATGGCATCACGTATACCGCCACCACCATCTTGGCTTTGATTAGATTGAAATAATTCGCTGGCAGCCAAACAAAATAACAGGATACTTAATAATAGGCGCAGAGTATAAGAATATATAAGTTAATTGTTGAACAATAACAAACACTTGAATATGTAATCAAATTATATAGACGTCGCGTTGAGAACAACCGGAAACCTTATAGTACTATACACACGCATCAACAGAAAGAAATAAAAAGTATTAAATTTATTATAGGTTGAGCTGTACTATGTGAACTCGCCGATTGGTGATCGTCAACATGTTATTGACGCCTATTTTCCTTCTACATGTACCGCGTTGGGATCCGATTGAACCGTAGAAAGACGAACTTTCTCATCAAGGAAATTGGGCCATCACAACAAGAGAAAAACAATCAAGTGAACGAAATAGTCCAGCCGCAAGAAAATAAGACAAACAATCCGCTCCTGTGCTGATGAAAAAACAAAAAATTTCGTTTGAAAAAAACTTTTTTTTTTAAATTATTTATTCACTCTGTTTCATCAGAGACTTTTCAAACGATATCCACCATGTTTCTCGTCTATACTTTAAGTCCTAAAAAAGCAAACCGCATCAGTTATATTGGTCATCATCATAGTACCTTTTAATTCATTTCGTCTTTATCATCACAGATTGATTCAACAGCAGCAGTACATCATTAAAAATCAAGTGCTGGGCATACAGCCTCTCATTATTATTATGTTTTATACATAGAACTAGGAGAAGAATGTCAAGTATATATTATTCAGCTCTTGTTGTATTGCACAGTTGAGTGGGGCCTTTTGATGATTGTCATCATCTCGTATAGTCAATTAAGTGAATTTTCCAAATGACTACACCTTTATTATATATATATGAGATAGAAGACCATCTTATTTGATCCATTAGACGCTCGATGAGTTTATTGCTGTTGCTACTTGTATAATGAAGTCTCTCCGTGCCTCAAATAACGTGATGGATGGACAGCAAATCTACTTCTATTATAATACAAGTGTTGTGTACTTGTTCAACATGGACGAGTATATCCTCCTACACGCAATACAAAAAAGTATATAATAGGAAATTCATCCGTGTGGGTGTCTGAAAAAAAAAAATATTTTCAACAGCAGCGACGATGTTTCTTTTTGTGTCACCACGGCAACTGTCGTTGGTGAATCTGCTCTACACATTCAATTCTAAGTCGTCAACTGACAATATATTCTAGGATTCAACCACCGCCAATCGTTTGTATAGAATACGCTCGACTACACTCGAAACAAGATTTACCTAGAAACTCTGATGCTGGATTGCAAAGATAAATCGACAGAGTGATCTGACAGCAGCTATTTCAACTATTTATTTATTCCATGGAAACCCCTTATAACCCATTTCAGTGTCACATTTAATAGATTTTCCATTTTGGTTCTGTTTTATATCGATTTTTTAAAAAAAGAGGCTCTGAAAATAGCATCAAACATTTTTTTAAAAAAAAACCCACAGTGAAATAAAATCAAATCCTGTTTTCCTATAAATATTTAGTTGGATTCAATGGTCGGAAGGAATTGCTGATATTGGAAAGTAAATGGTATCAAATGTATCTAGTAAAAGTTACCCTAAATCCAAAGAGAGAGATAGTAGAGCAACGTCAATCACCGGACTAACAGTGATGAATAGCCCCACCACCAGAAATAAAACGATTCCTTCTTTTAGATTCCGTACGAGCTGGAACGATCCATTCAATATCAAGATCCTCTTCTCTAACAGACGGGAACTTTCTCACAATGTCAGAAGAAGAGAAATCATCATCAAATTTATATACATACGAGAGCTCATAGTTAATTACAAACACACACATCCAGCTCCATGTAATAAATTCTTATTTTATGCTGTGTATACGCCGGTCGATTGCTGAGTCTATTCAACTATCTATAAAGTTTTTTTTTTTTTTTTTGGGGGGGGGGGGGGGGACTGCCTTCGGTGCTTTTGATTATGGCCGCACGTCCAATTACTTTGGCTCCGCTGGATGCCAATGTCCTGCTGTGCATTTGTTTTTCTCTCTGTGTGTGTGTGACCACTTTCGTCAACAACCACCCCCCCCCCCCTACAATCACTACACTTTTAGAAAAATACAAAAAAATAATGTGTGGGAGTCTTTATTTTTAAAAAAGTTTTTATTTTTTTATATTGCCACGAATGATTAAATTTGGTCGCAATAAGGATACATAGCGACCCGTATCATATCGATCCCCCATCTCCGAATCGCTTAAGTTCTGGGTCAATGGGACGGCGATCCTGTCATCCGCACATGTGCCCCACCGTCGCGTGCGCAACGAATTGTTTTTTTGTTTTTTCTTTTTTCTATTTCCTGATGAAAATGGACTGCCGTTTCACGAAATAACAGGATCTGCGAGCACTTTGTCGTTATCTACGATGGTCTGAAAGAACTGTCAAGTGAATCGACGATAGACAAGAAAACGCAATCAACACGTGATCCTCTACACTTAAAAAAAAAAAAGCTCCCGCGGATATTCAATTTTAAGCGCAAATCTTTTTGAAATATAATTTTCACGTGTATTTCGAATCGACCGAAAAAAGAGAGAGCTCAACATATAACGGGAGCGCACGCAAAAAAAATAGAAAAAAAAAATTCAAAGCGCAAACGTCCAAATTGAATAAACAAAAAGAAAAGAAAGAAAAAAATGTTTGTTCTTATACCCGCATTACATTTTTTGTTTTTTTGTTTTTTTACTAGAAAGAAATTGTTGCTGGAGTAGATAGCAGAAATGACTCGAGCGTATATACTAATTTGATATATGTTGTTGTTTAATAATAGATCACCCCCTCTTTATATAAAGGGAAGTTAAGAGACTGACGCTGCTGCTGCTTACAAGTATAGATAGTTTGGTATCCATCTAGCATCTCTGGTTACATGAATGCATCATCAAAAGTCAACGTCATGGCGAGCTTATATAGGTTCTGTACAACGCGCAACACAAAATGTTGGAATTATTAAATGGTCGAGAAGACGCTATTCAAAATGGTTGCTGCCATCTCTCTCAATCACTGGCGTCCGTTTCCAAGAATTGGGCGTATTTGTCACGAGTGCATTCGCCCTTGGAGTTGAAGACGAAACGGTAGTAAGACCCGTCAGCGCAAATAGCTACAACAACATTTTCACAAATCAACAACAACATGACAAGAGGGGAAAATCAGTGACTTTTCATCAAGTTCACTTACCAATCACCGAGTTGGGCTCCGCTCCAAAGGCACAGATACACTTATGGCTACCTGGGATGTCGAATTTAGTAAACGACCACTGCGACGAAAAGTACTTGGGAAGGAAACTCACCGACAATCTGATGAATATATAAATATCAAATCCATCATACAATATCAAATAAAACAAAAACAAAAATAACGTACGACGAGTGCCGATTCTTTTTGGAATCTTCAACAGCGAATATGTGAACTGTGCCATGGTCGCTGGCCGCACAAAGCAGCGATGAATCAGAATTGAAATTCAAACTGCATTACATTACAGAATTCATTCAATTATTTAAAATAAGAATATTTTTGAGTTTTATTTTGGCTTACCAATAGATGGTAGCCGGTTGGGCACCTCGCCTTAGTTCACTTATCAAATTACCTGATGATGTGTCAAATATCCTAATTAGCGTACCCTAAGCAACAAATAAATGAACTTTAATTCATTAGAATTCAACACAAGTAATTTGTTTTTAACCTTTTCAGAGGCTGTTGCCAACCGAGTGCCTTGAGAATTAAGAGCCAAACACGAAAGAGCTGCCTGGTGAGCTGCTATTTCAACTGGAGACTTTTCTGTCCTAGCAAGATCTATGAGTTGCACTTGACCTGGCTTACGACCTGCAACCATAATAACATTAAAGGCTTCAGCTACAAGAAACAAACTCTAGTCATATAGTATATAGTCACCTGGAAGTGCTAGTAATGAGTTAGTGCTGCTTGGACAGAGAGTGCACAATCCAAAGGGATTTCCACATGTTTCAAATACATGAAGTTGTTGTGGGACAAGTGTGAATGTGTAGACCTAATATCAAATGAATTGAAATTCTAATCATTCAATTTCAAAAGATTGAGTTCCCTCACCTTCACCATGGTTTCTAGAACAATAACAATCCTATCCCTCCTCAAGCGAACTGATTTTATTGGACTGGACTGTTCAATTTCTATCACTGGTCTCTTCTGCAAATCGTCCCATATTAATACTGAGGAGAAACACAATAATACACAGTTAACAAAACACAGAAACACAATAAAAGTAATTTACCTTTATTTATGGGGTATTTGGGTTGATTTCCTCCTCCCACAAGTGCCAAATAGTTGCACCTGAAAAGCATTTCAACGTGTGCTACACCACCTGTGTGTAGGGAGTTGCTTGAATAACAATAAATCACACAAACTATAAAATAATAAGAAACCACCATCGACAAAATGTTGTCTCTCCTTCTCCCTCAAAGGATCGCAGTTGTATATCCTGAAACCGGTTTCCGTTCCGCAAGCAAAACATCCTTTAAGAAAAACAAACATTTTATATCACATGTCAACGTTTTTACAAATTTTTATGTCCATTCTGACAAATGAACGATACCTTGATCCTGGTTAAATCCTGCGTAAATCAATCCGTTCTTAATTGGCGAACTGCAGCCGATGTTCATTCTTTTTTTTTTTTAAAGATTTATTTCGTTTTTCTGGAGAAACCTAGACGACATGACAGTGAGCCGAGTTTTCATTGTTTAGATTGAAATCTAGGTTGCCAAATAGTCAATAGATAATCAAATACAAAAAATCAAAACAAAATAGTTGAAAATATTATTGTGTTTTTTACTAGCTAGCATGCCTGGTGATTAGATATTCACTAATATAATTAGATGTATTTGTATATTAGTGATAATAAATACGACACAGAAGGGCATTTGATAAATTAGTGTATACCAATTCAGTTTCGACAGGGAATAGCCGGATGGGCTCATAGTAATTAAGACGAAAAATAGGGTTTACAAGTCTTGATTTTATTTTAATAAAGAGATTTCAAACAATTGGGTTTTGACTCGTTTTTGGAAACCCGAAAAAATGACTTTTAAGTTTTAAGGTTATTTTTAGTCTCTTTCTAATTTCAATTGCGTAAGTAGAGGAATGATTTGAAGGGCCAGTTTTTCAGATGACGCACAAATCATCCGCCGAGACATTAAATCCAATGGTCCTCCTTCATCAAACAAAACAAAAATTATTTTTTAATGATTTGCGAAGGTGGGCACAGTGCTGCATACCTTCCGTGTCGATGCAAACGCCACCAGCTTCTCTAACAATTAACGTTCCAGCGGCTGAAATCAATTTCATAATTAAGATGAATCAAATTTATCAAAATCAAGAGAATTCAATCACCAATGTCCCAAACGTGAATTCCGTATTCAAAGTAACAGTCGCTGCCACCCGAGGCAACGGAAGACATGTTCAACGCGGCGCTTCCCATAGCTCTTAACCTGTCAATTAAATTAATTGATTTCCGCAATTTTTATTAATAATCTTGTTAACAAGAGCGCACGAAGGAAAGCACATCTAATTTTAAAGAGCGTCGTAAATGATTTACCCATGAACTTTGTTCATCAGCGCAGTTATATTTTTCAGTACGCTTTCCATTTTTTGTGGATCACGGTTCGTACCAAACTCGGCAATCACTAGAGATTTTCCCAGCTCTTTGGTGACAAAAAAAAAAAAAAAATACATCAAACTAAAAGAAAATGTGAAAGTAAAAAGAGAGTTGATGGTGTAGTGTACATACCTGTTTCCTCAGAGACTCGAATGGGTTTACCATTGAGAAAAGCTCCTTGGCCAAGTTTGGCAGTGTACATTTGTTCTAAAGTTGGATTGTAGATGATGCCAACGTGTATATCTTTACGGTATAGCACTGCCAGTGATATGCAGGAATGAGGAAATGAGTGTACAAAGTTCATTGTCCCGTCAACTGGGTCAACAATCCAGGTGGGTTCATCGGTTAGGTCACACTTTTCTCCTGCCGCCACAGATTCCTCTCCTATAAACCTGAAAACCACAGAATTGAATGTTTTATATCACTGCTGGTTGGAATAACACAACCACAACAAACAATGAAACCATTATTACATGTGGTTAGGGAAATTTTCTTTGATTCTACTAATCAACATTTTCTCTACGGCCTGATCAGTTTCGGTAACGAGATCGACATCACAAGATTTTGTGACAACAGCTTTCTTCTTGTAGAATGCTTCTTTGATAATCTAATTTATGGGCCAATGATAGGTACAAAATTATATATAGGTATTGTAAATCAGAATGAAATTTTGAATTTATGTTACCTCTCCTGCATCTTTCACTGCTTTCAATGCAACGGCAAAAACAGTTTCAACATCGAATTCAGTCATGCTGTAATATAACCGGTTATTAATTTAAAAATAATTCTGGAATTTTTTGCAGTTTTGACAGCTATCACTTTTGTCTGCTGTTGCATCGATCACAATACGCAATCGATTACTTAGTGGCAGGGAATTTATCTTTCCTTTTTTTTAATTAGATCAGAAACCAGAACAAAAATGTTTGTGGTAATAAAAGGTTTCTTCACAACAGAATTAATTTTATTAGCTGAGCTTATCATACACAGGGGATAATAATAAAGTGCGACAATTTGTTATTTCTTCGTCGAGTTTTTTTTTTATTAGTGGCAAGTTTACACTCGAAGAAGCAAAGAAAGTTGAGTCTCTCGATGATGTTATTGTTATTCCTCGTCGAGTTTCCTTAGCTATTACTACAATTTGAAGTGGAAAATTTCATTGTTCGACAACAACAACAACAACAACTTTGTTCACTCAACCACGACGAAGAGGAGGAGAAATCGCTGCGTGGAAACCAACCAACAACAACAAAAAAGTAAGAACGACATTCGCACGGGATTTCTCGAATAAAGTAAGAAGATAGCGCGTGAGCACCTAGTCAATAGATTGAAATGTACAAAGAAGAATGATGGAGTATCATCACGTTTCATTTAATATATGTGTGTATGGCCTTGGAGATATGGTTTTCTCACGTAAAAGAAGAAGAAGAGCAAGAAAATGAGCAAAAATATCAACCGACGACGACGACGACATTCTTGCGGTCTAACCACTCGAGCGTCGTTGAGCTCCCTCTCACGCGGAACCACCACACGGACGATAGGTTTCTTCCGAAAAATATTGCGGAAGTTGAAAAAACAAATTTTTTTTTTGTTTCATATCGCTTCAATTACCTGCAGGCGGTACGTCTAGAAAAATCAACAACATTTACAAACGAAATTGACATTTAAAAATACAATAACCGGAGATCATTTAGAATTCGATAATTTTTTTATTATCTTCCCACGGACACGTGAATGAAATCGAAAAAAAAAATTATAATATTATAAGATGTACTATCGAGTTTCAACGAAATCTCAAAGTCTCTAAGTAAAGAAAGAAAAAATGACGCGCGTCACGACGTCTCAGAGTGGGAGGACTTGAAATAGGAGAAAGTGAACAACAACAAAAGTGCAGTGAACTGAAAGAGTGAAAGTCTTGTTCTTAACAGTTAATATCTCTCTCTAGAGTCGGTGAGAACGGATGATGATGAGATTTTTGTAGACGATATGGGAATTGAACGTCCGTCCAACGGAATCGACAGACGGTTTCTTTTTTCTTTAATGAAACAACATTTTTAAAGATGTATCTGTGAAAATGTTGGCCGCTGTATAACGGTCACAGCAGCAGAAAATGTTTCGAGAATTGGCCGATTGACGGCGCTAGAGTAGCCCCCGCCCCCCTCCCTCCTCCACCAGGTAAGCACAAAAAAGAGATATGAGCAGAAAAAGGTGGTAGCCCGGGGCAACCGACAATCATACAGAGAGAAAAAAAGGAGACCATGGCTATGTTTCCTCTCTCTATTTCATTGCATTCTTAGTTCTGCATCGCTCAGCGACAGGTTGTGTGTGTGTGTGTGTGTGTCCCAGCTACAAAAAAATATATATCTATATATATTTAATGTATTTAGAAAACCTACACAGAAATAACCGCACACAGTTTCTCTAGTGCCAAATTGGCAAAAAAGTGCCTGCAGTTTTTTGGTGCATTTTGAAAACAGAAACGGTTAGTTTTTTAGTCGAAAAGTGAAGAAGAAAACGTTGGAATTTTTGTTCGGTGTAAACCGCGTGAGTCACGCAGCTCAGCAGAGAATGCGATTGTGAACTCGCCCAGGAAAAAAACAACAAAAAAACGGTAAACATAGACACAGGTTTGTTGCTTCATTGCCTTGAGGTGTTTTTTTTTTTAAATATATATGTGGGGGGAAAAATATAATGGACAGATAGCAAAAGATAAAACAAAAAAGCAAATGCCTATTGTGTGAATTATTCATGTTTTTCGAAAGAAAACGGGTCGCGACTATATGGAGGCACACCCAAAAAGTGTTTTGTGTCTGCCCAGAGACCAGCATCTTTTGTTTCATATTCTTGAGTGAGTGGATTTTGGTTTGAAATTCAGGTACGACACGGCCTCGAGGAATTTCCTTTAGCCTTGAGTCTCTCTCGCCAATGGCTTTCATCGATTCCATGTCTGCCATATTTTAAAATAGATATACAAAAACAGGTAGTTGGTATTCATATACCAACATTCACATAAATACCGTAAAGTCCCTTCCAACGGTCAGCTCGTCAATATTATGAACGTCCAAAAAATTTTAAAAAAAATTTTTTAAAAACAATATGAAGCAGAAGATTTTTTTAAAAAGTTGCAAGTTGATGAACTTTTGATCTAGTACTAGTAGGGGGGGGGGATAGTGCATCCAGCGGAAGTGGCTTGTTTTTTATTCTTTTCTCAACGTTCCTTAACAAATTTAACAGCTCAGTCAGGTCCTCATTTCCACCCCAATTTCCTTTTGTATAGTGTTTTTTTTTCTCCATTATTTACCAAAAAATAGGGTAAAAGACAGCCACACAACTGTCATTTTCTTGTTCGTTGTGGGAACTAGAATTTGCCACTTTTTTTTTATTCAAAAAAAAAAATATCCCTAATAAAAACAAGTTCACTATACGATTCGTCTCTATATAGAACACACACACACAGTTATTCTTCCCCAAAAATAAAATACTTGTGTTTTGTGTTTGCACGTTTTGTTATGGTTACCAGGCACTGGTGATAGGTTGGCAAGGGAACCACTGCAATACGATGCCGTTTGAATGGTAGACGTGTGTTTCTCGAGCTGTATATATTGTCTCTCTCTATATACTATTGTTGCGTCACATCATTCCAACGACCAAAAAGTAATTTAATGAAAAACGTGCCACCCAAACAATCATCAACATGTTTTTGTTTTGTTTTTTGTCGTGCGCTATACGTGATCCGGTAGTTAATAAATGACTCATATTTGCACGGTAATATTTGAGCAGCTTTGTCCTTGTTCTTGATTTCTTGATGTGGATATAGATGGCCTATTAGAAATAGTGTAGCGTGACTAGATTATCGATTTCGCATACGTAGGAATTGTTTTGGTAAATTTCTGTGTTTTTCTTTTATTGGCCTTTTCAGTTGCCATGAAGACGACGGACCTCATGATGCGGATCGAATGGATTGTCGGCCTCCTTGGCCTCGTCTGTTGGATGACGGCTGGTCAGGAGATCCAACCAGATGAGATCACCACCGAATGGTTCACGACAGATGCTCCAGTCACGATGATGTCGGCCTTGGATGTGACTCGCCCAGCCGATAGAGAAGCAACGGCTCTACTACCAAATGACTTGAGAGCCAGAATTCTTTTCAATGCGGAATTTGAAGATGATGCCAGCCAGTTGGCAGCTTCGCAAAGCGGTTCAACATCACCTGTGGGCTCATCTCAGTTAGATAACAGCCTACGATCGTCAACCAATAATAATAATGACTGGACACCCATTGTATGGGCGTCAACACGTTTGCCGTTGTCCAGCAGCAGCAGCACTCTACCTCAGGCGACTCCCCTTCCGTCTCCAGTCCGGCAAACGGTTCCTCCTGCTGCTGGACCGTCTACACTTATCATTCGGCCAACGCCATTATTGCGACCTGTGCCGACCATTTTGGCCACTCCAGGACGAGTGCCAACGCCCAGTTCTACTGAAAGAATGATTGCCAGTAGTATTCGACCATCATCGTCGTCGACGGAAGCGCCAATTGTTTCACTCCCACCCATTTCATTTCAACCTTCCATTGTTCATTTCGATCTGCAAGATGCCAGTTCAGGTCCCAATTTTACTTTCATTGCCGATCCTCCCCAAGTAAATAATGATTCCATTCCCGTCAATCAAACAGCGCCACTGATTCTAGCCGATAATAGTTCTCTTCCGGCCATTAGTTTTACAAGATGTTCGAGCTGAAGATGATAACGTTACTCTTATTGCAACTGAACAGCAACCTGTACAAATAGAAGAAAAATCCATCGTTAACATCACCAAGGAATCGATTCCCGTTAATGAGACAATTTTGAATGAAACGATTGTTCCCTTTAAAAATTCAACTGCAAATGTCACTGCAGATGAAGATAATATCGTGGTGCCTGATGATGTAATGGGCAATAGTAGTTTCGTCACCCAATCATCTGATAACGAAACGATGACGATAGACGAGCAATTAACAAGAGAAGAAGAAATTCTTACGACACCGATTGAAGAAGACAATTCAATGACAACAGATTTGTCGACTAGTTTGAATAACGACACTAATTCTTTTTCCGCAATGGATGAAGGCAACATCACTACTTTTGTTTTATTGTCGACAACAGATACGCCTTTGCCATCGACTAGTTTAAAGGCGGCCTCGGTTAGTACAAGTGTAGTAACTACTACCGTGACCTCACAGCCGGACGATGAATGGTTGGAATCGACTACTGACCAAGAATTAAGTAACGGGAATCGTCAAGAATCGGGCCGTTCTACCACTAGCACTACCCTTTCGGCTCTTTCTTCTGGTTTAGCTACTCTATTTCCCGCTTTAACTCGTCCACCCAGTACAACAGTGATTCCGACAGAAATCAACACCAAACCAATTACGACAACACCGCCGCCGCCTCCCCCGACTACAACAACACACAAAGCAACAACAACAACGTCCAGTATCATATTCCCATCATCGTCCGGTTGGACAATCGCTCCCCAACAAGCAGCCACCAACGCCTTCTATTCCGCATTTTGTCAATCCACAATCTGCTGGATGGCCAACATCAACTCATAATCCACAAACTGCTGGATGGCCAACTCATAACCCACATGCAACTTTCCACGGGACATCCAACAACTTTCACGGACCAACTACGACAGAATATTTCCCCGATAATGAATGGCCAAGTACGGAAGGCTCTCAAGCCGATGACTTACGATTCCACCACAACTATTGTGGCTATTTCTGTCAGCATCGCCGTCATTTTATGTCTGGCCATTGCAATTCTTCTCCTTTTGGTGCTACGTCGACGTCGTGCCAGAGCTGTGCAGGGAACGTGCCAACCGGCCAGAATGGATGCTTATAGTTTGGACAATGTCAGCCAATCCAACACATGGCAAAGGGGAAAAGTGCGCAATAGTCTTCGGGCCTCTAAACGATCATACTGCAATCAAGCATTTGATGACTCTGTAATTCATATTTTTTAAATTATTATCTATAGGATTTTAAATAATTGATTTCTTTTTTTTGCCGGTTAGACGGTGTTTTCGGTCCCGTTAACAGCTGCTCAGTTGGCTTTGTACATGGAAAAACCGATAACCAGTATTGAGGCTGAATTCCGTAATATCGCCACTTCGACTGTGCGTATCGATGAATTACCTGCAGGCGTAGAATCTAAAAATCGTTACGCCAATGTTCTACCCGTTCCAGAGACACGTGTACACATTCGTGTCCAAGATAATCAACCAATGGATACAATTGAACAGTACATCAATGCCAATTACATCAAGGTATTGGCGCACACACACCACCTGTTGTACTATTTGATTGAACATAATGAACTTCATTTTTGTGATGAACAGGGTCCGAAAGAAGAGTCCCAATATTATATAGCGTGCCAGGGACCTATGGAAGAAACGGTTCAAGATTTTTGGCAAATGATTTGGGAGAATCAGTGCAAGATAATCATCCAATTGACAGACATGTCTGAAAATGGAGTAGCTCGTTGTGCCGAGTACCTTCCTCCTTCGGAAGTCCTTGATTGCCATCGACTTTATGGTGACTATCAGGTCTGTTGTTATTTTACTATTTTTCATTATAAGGAAACATGTCTATATTAATAACTGTACTCAATAGGTTACTCTCAAATCGAGAGAACTACGCGATAATTACGTCACATCTCACATCCAATTAAAGCGAATGGAAGACAATCTAGTGCGCGATATAACGCACTTGTGGTACAGTTCTTGGCCGGCTACTGGCGTTCCAGACGATGGCAAAACAATTGTTTCTCTACTGTTGGAAGCTCGTAAAGGTCTTTCGAAGGAACACAAATCTCCCATGGTCGTCCATTGTAGCCCAGGAACAGGACGGACAGGAGCTGTCTTGGCCATTGATGTCTGCATGCGACATCTTGATTCTAGCCGAAGTATTGATATCCCTCGATCTGTCCATCGCCTACGACAAGATAGAGCTGGATGTGTACAAACTGGAGAACAGTACGCCTTCGTTTATAAGGTAAAAACAATTTGAATCTCGTAATATATTTTTAATGACGTTACATTGAAATTCCGTTTTTTTTTTTCTTTGTACAGTCGGTTAATTACTATGCGTCGCAGTTGAGTAACGCCGCCTTGGATTCGCTGTGAAACGGCAAAATAAAAAAAGGCAAGCACAAAAAGAATGGCCTGCGTGACAGGCCGAAAAATAAAAGCACTCACACAACTCTGTATATCCATGACGACTTTGAAGGGAAATGATCTTGTTGTATGTCTGTATTTGTCCATGATATCCTCTACACAATTCTCTGTCCACGTTTCCAAAACAAACACTTGCTAGAAAATGTAAAAGCGGGAGGCTAAATATTCACGGACAAAGCAAAAACAAACAAACAAACAAAAAAAAAAAACAATAACCAGTGACTTAATATTCAAACGCTTAAAAAAAACCACTTCATATATACATGATTAATCGATACAGAATAAATTCTATTTGTTGTCCAATTGGCGTTGAACCAAATTAAGGCGACGAGCTCTTGTCTTGAATTTTGAACAACACCAGCTCTTTGACTCGTTCGTAGCAAAAGTATTGCGGTATTTCACTGGTGTCGAGCTGTAGAATATCATAGGCATTCAGTTCTCTTAAAAGATTTTCATGGAAATAGTCGTAGCACGGTGCTTCTACATCCAAATCAGACAGAGTAAACACAAATCTAATAGAGGGAGAAAAGTAATTATATTAAAAAATAGATTTTCTCACAAAACACACACAAATGTTTACCTTTTCTCAAGAGCGATTACAGCCGTCTTTGGACGTCCAGTACCCATCAGTTTTTTCAAAGTGGATAAAAACGCATCCGTCAATTCATCATGATACACAACTTTTGAAATGAAATGTAATATTAATTAACAACTGATGCTTTACACTGTTGAAATGTATTTTTTACCATCTGCAGCTATGATGAGGTTGGAGTCTTCAATAAGATTGAGTAGCTTTTCTGAATAGTCTGATTTGTAAAAGTCCAGCTCTACGGCCTCAACCTGTCCTCTGATCCACTTTGAATTTTGTTCAATGTTTGTTTCTATCAAAGATAGAATGTTTCCCTTTAAAATGTCTGAAAATCAAATAATATATATTACAAAAATCACATTCAAATTAAGAAAGACAATTTTTTAATTGATTTACCTGTACTCACAACATGGCCAGCAACCATCCCAGCAACAATACTAGTCAAACCTGTACCAGCCCCAAGTTCAATAACCATGTCATCATGAAAAATCTTGAAGTTTTTAGCTTCATTTGTTGCAGAGTGTAATAGGAAATCAGCCAACAAAAAAGCACCTCTCCAAACCTGCAATCCTACCATGTCAAGTGGGGTGTTGACATGATGTTCTGTGTAATTTGGTCATAAACACAGGAATTTCAGTTATCACATCAATTTATAGCAATTTGATTATTTTAACTTTATAGCAAACTGTTTACTTATAGACAGGTGAAAATCAGGAGTAGAGTCTTTCCTGAAAACCAATAAATCCCCATCTTCATCTTCAGTTGTTCCTTGATCAGCATTGGGATAAACACTTGAGGCAAGTTTGGGTGGCAGAGTAAACTTGAAGACTGAGATGACTATTTAATAAATCATATTGAAATGAATTCGACTTTTAACATGAATCAAATAAAATTGAAAAGCAGCAACTTGCCGACATTTTTTTCATCCTTGAGTGATTCTCCTTCGCTAAAAACGTGAACTTCAGAAGTGACTTTATGGTCACTAAGATCTAAGTCTTCCATCGTGATTAATGATTAACGAAAGTGAAAATAAAAGGAAAAAAAAACAAAAACAGGATTTTCAATTCGGCCCAAGACACGTTTCGTTCAAGGAGAAACGATTTTGGGTCCGACTCGTCGACCGAACGGAACAAAGTCAGCAGACGATCTTAGAGAAGAGTGGCACAGGTTCAGCAAAACCAAAAATTTGCTGAAACCGGTTTTACACCTAAAGCGGCCCAAACCACGTGACCGCAATCGATGGGAAAACATCAGAATTTCAATCCAGCTGATCTATGAGTTCCGTTGTTCAAGGTAATCGTCCCACCGCCAATTATTATTATTATTTTGAAAATTTTATCTGTTTGTTCTCATAGTAGCAATCGATCTTTTAGTACTAGGCGGCTGTGCTGTTTCGTCACCGACCATCATCCGGATATGGAACGCTTCAACGGATACTGGTATGTCCGGAGAAATGGCTCATTGCCCAGTTGACGATTGTTGAATCCTAAACATTATTCTTAAACAATCAATGATTTTCTGATTTTCAAATTTGTTGTCCATAATTAATATTTCGTTATCGAAGATTATATATATGTATATGTAAGCTTTAGATTTAGTACAGAGATGGCGCATCGGGCACGAAAAGGAAATTTCTTTCCAATTTTCAAATTTTAGTAATTCATTTAGTTGCCTAGAAGAAAAATGAACAACAAAGTTTGTTATTAACTTATTAAAGTCAAAGAAGTGAGCGATCCCAATTAGTCCATAGTTTTCAGAAGTTGGGGTAGATCCCAAACTTGTGTAACATCTCACGTCTAACAAATAAAAAAAACGCGCAATCTTTTTCTCCATTAGTTGTTAGATTGCTATGAATTATATAACAACAAAAACGAGCGACCCATTTTCAAATAAGCCACCACACACTAGCAGTACCATACACTTAGTGGTTATTTATTAATGTACATGCTTGTGGTGGTGGTCCTGAATGACAGAACGCAAATTGACGTTGCCACTTTCCTTCGCAGACATCCTCCAAGAATAAAAGTGAGCGATGGCTAAAAAAAAAAAAAAGAGAGACGAGGAAATAATGAATGCCACCACGTAACGCTTGAGAAGAGTCTAAGAATTGATCATCGATTTTTAATAGCATTTATTTTTATTTTATAAACAAGACAAACTTTCTTTCGTTAATAATTCTATGCGGCACTGTCGCTTATACATTTCTCAGCTCAAGGTTCCTTTTTATCAAGACTTTCCAAAATGTGTAATATATTTAACTGGATCGATAAATCAAAGAGTCGTATATTCAAAGTCTATGCAAATGTGCGACGGAAGCCGTTTTTCTGTGGAACCAATTAGGGACGTGAACTTTTTGATGTGCGTGGCCAATGAAGTGAAATATTTGAAGAATCCCCGAACAAAATTGATCCATTAATGATCTCAATTAGCTCAACGAAAATAAATGATGCCATAGCGCGCGCAACCTTTTTTTTAAATTTCGCTTTCATGTGTGTTAACACGAGCGCAACGCGGGACAATTTAATGGCTTGTTTTGGGTGATTTTCATTCTTTTTAAATGATAATTTCTCTGCTGAGAGATGACCGTGACTGCTGTATAGTGTATACAACACGACAGATGAGCCGGCCGAGGGTCGGCATCAAAACGTGACGACACGCATAACAGAGTCGCAATGACACGATTGGAGAATTTTTAGACGATACACATCGTCCGAAACTTTCACTTCTTTTTCGGTTGACTCTTGACAAAGAGCAATCTAATTTATATTTATATCTATCGTTTGTCACGTTATATAATAGAAATAACTGCGAATGGTTATACACCTGTGACTGTAATAATAATAATCATATCAAAATAGAATATTTAACAACTGGACCAAACTGGACCTATTTTCCCCTTCATTTGTAGCGCAGCACGTCCTTGAATCCTTCAAGCATCTCCAATATTATATTATATGATCCAAAAAGCGTCATTAAAATAAAAATAAAAAAACACATCAGCACCAACGATGATGCAAATTCACGATAGAGAGAAGAAAAAGTGAAAACGACATCCAAATTTCTCTTTTCTTGTCTGGTCCGTTGCTGTCTGTATCTGTCAGCTAGTCAGTTGTCCACCTGGACAGAGTACAGACCGGAAGGGATCATGGGAAGAAAGCCAACGGATAAGTTGATTTTGGTTGTTCAGTTTTTTAGTAGGACATGAGTTACCTGTTGTCATCACCTGCTCCTGACGTCTTCTCACTGAATATAGGCTGCCGTGGATATAGTGAACCCTCATGAGTTTTTATTTAGTTCTAACTCGACGCCCTGGTTTCCGGCACCACCTGGCCTCCACCTTTGACAGATTGTGGAACTCACAGTGATAAGAGCTCACACAAATTCATCAGTCTGCTATATAGCCCGGTATGTATATCTCTTATGCACTGTTTAAACGTTTATTTTCCAAACGAGCAACGATCCGATCATTTTTTTAAAAAACAGTATATAGTGGCAGTCATAACTTTATTCATATCCTGTTGGTTGGTTGTGCTACTGTGCGCGTATATATAATAAAAGTGTCGATGCTGCTTGACATTGGGAAAAACATCGAGTCCTATAGTACAGGGTCATTCGTTTATGTGGTCATTCGCAAAACATTAGCGTGTCGCCGTTGAGCTTGACTGAGCTGTGCTGCGGCTGTATAAGCTGTATACATGCATGATGTGTTGGTGATACCTTGAAATATAAAGAAAAACACTCGTCCTGTTTTATCTAGTTGGTGTCCGCGTTATTTTTCGCTCAAAGAATTTCGACGATAATTGTTCAGGACAGTCGTCGAGATCCACTCGACTGAAATGGCCGAGTCAAAACTTTCCTCCTCCTCCTCCTACTGAGTTGTGTGCCACTTTTCATAATAGAAATAAACGGACATATCCACAGCAGCAGCACGGAATATTCATCTGTACATTTCTTTTGTTATCGGAGACGAGCTCGTCCTTTTGTCTCAAAATCGACATGTTATTCCAACAACAACAACGTCAAGGTAAGCATTTTTATCGTATCTCTTATAACATCAATAATATATAATGAAGAATCCGTTGATATAAACGACCCGAAAAATTAAATATTAGACCTCGTGATATTGCGCAGCTTTTCGCTTCCTGCGCGTTAATCAGTGAACGCCAATTGTTTCGTTTATTTCCTTGAATTGACATGATGATAAGGTCTCTATAGCCTCGACTCGACTTCCTTCTCAGTCTCAACGATCGATTGTTTATATTTTTTTTTTTCAAATTCATTACAAGACAAAAAAATGTGATTGCAACAATTGTGTTGGGAACAAAAGTGCAAAAGCAGCGGGACTGCACTGGTATACACAATAATAGAAGAGACAAAAAATGGAAAATGGAGTCTATATTTTCTAAGGACGAAACTATATGGTCCTATTTTGTGTTGTTGTCTGTTTATTGTTTTGGTTTTCTTTATCTATGTATACAATTCACG
Organism: Daphnia galeata; assembly: GCA_030770115.1. Classification (NCBI taxonomy): domain Eukaryota; kingdom Metazoa; phylum Arthropoda; class Branchiopoda; order Diplostraca; family Daphniidae; genus Daphnia; species Daphnia galeata. The sequence continues at coordinate 171,032 of CM061121.1, forward strand.
GCGAGCTGTCATTTTCTCCTCGTCGTGGTCGCCGAGACAATGGACGACTTTCAAACGCGTATACATAACAACTAAATCTATACGCAAGAGTAATTTCCTTCTTCATTCATTTTTCTATATACATCACTATGATATAGAAAAATAGAAAAAAACAGTTCTTGCTGAGCAGCAGCAGCGGTGAAAGTGAAAACTATAGAGCGCGTCAATTGTATATATATTTTGCTACTGTTGCCATTGTTCATAATAATCTTTGATGCCTCATCAACAAAATCAGACTATATAATAACAATCATAGAAAAGATTTGATGGAGCTTTTATCTACTTCTAGACTCTCTCTTTTTTGTTCTCTGTAATAAAAAACCAATTTTCTAAATGTTGATGCGATCGTCTGATGATAAGAAAATTGAAAGTGGTTTTTTATTTATGTATACAGGTGCGATATCGCAATTCTTAGGCTAGTTTTGCGGAAAGGATACATCATTTGAGTTTATTGGAAATATATCAACTAGAACTTTCACATAAAGTGATGAAACTGAATTTTTTGTCACCAGCACAGTCTTACACATTCATAACATACAGAAATTGTAGTAAAGAATGTCACGATCTGGAGATTTCGTCTTGTTACTCTCTCACTCACGACGATGAAGTGGCTAATAATTATATTATTATTATACAATATCCGGAATGTCATTTTGGTATTATTCCGTCTATATACTATATATTCCCACAGTGGCGATTGTCGAGTCATCGTGTGATGATGAATTCAAAATATGTCACCAATTTCTTTTTTTTCTTTATATTAGCTACTGCTGGATTACTGGATAATGTGTGAACAGAATTTCTAGTTCATTCTCAATATAAATAGTTATATGTCCAAAGTCTATTTAAGCAGAGAAACATATGTATATAGGAAGACAACGACAAAAGAACTTTGGGGGGAGGAAAAAACATTGAAATTTGGGCTTTTTTGATGGCCTTCAGCCATGCAAGACGACGAGTCACCTTCAGCAGCAGTTTCACTATCTATCGAGCCGGGGTAGTACTAGCAGCATATAGAGTTGCACCTGCCCTGTAAAATCAGTCGGGTGTTACGCATGCAATAGCAGCTAGTATAGTTTAGTTATAGCTAATACCACACTCGTCGCGTTTTCGTTCTAGCGAGATGTAGAACAGTGGATTCCATTTTCCGCAGAATTCTATATATACAGACAAATAAACTATTATTTATTATATCCTATGATCCGATTTTGTCGATATCTATCGAATTCATTGTTATAGTCGATTGTATATATAGTCATAATCCGACGTCTTATATAATAACAAGAATCAGTTGTTTTTCAATTGTTGTTATAATCCACTATATGGACTATATGGATCGGTTGCAATCACCTTCATTTACAGTGTGTATCACTTTTACTTTCGAATATATTGGGAATAGCCATCAATAGAGAAAGGCAGTAAACGTTTTGTTTCATAGGAAAAAAGGAAAAGTACCTATGCGTTTGTTGATGGTTGACGTGAATTATATCGATTTCACGTTCTATATTTTCAAAGAAAAGATCGATATCGATATAGCGAAAAAATTAGAGTACACATGCACAAATGTATTCTTGTATAAAATGAATATAGAACCGTGAAGGAGTTTATATTAGATGAGCATCGCCCCCCCCCAAGCAGCAGATGAGAACTTTTTAAAATAGAATATGAAAAGGGGAAGTCAAGTGCATCACGGAACTCGAGAAAATATACTCGAAACAATAAACGAATAAGCGAACGTGATATTATGTTTTTGGGGGAAATGGGAATTTAAAATATAATATTTATAGGGACTTTATTGGCCTGGCCGGTTATAAGGCCGACTGGCCACAACGACGACGAAGGTCTTATATATTCAATACACGTCCATTAACTCTGAACGCAGAGTACAATATTTTTGTTTCATCTGTGTCTAGTATTAATATTAATATTAGTAAAAAAAGATAACAAAAAAAAAAGTGTGTTAGTGTGGACAATCAGACGACCTACTAGTGTACATTATATAAAAAGAGCTATAATATAGCCAAAGGGACTTTTGTGCGGTCTCTCTAAACATTTGACGACGCGTTGTACATATAGTAGAAACCTTGAATTACGACTTGCGTGTTGTTTATTTTTATATTTAATACGACGAGGTTGATGCCAAATCGATTATAGCGCATTATAAGAAAAAGTGTTGTGTGCTCATGTCATTTGTTTAACGCGGTGTCAAACGGCTGGACCGCAAGATGCGCACCTTGAAAATGAAAAGACAATTGCTGGATGGGGGAAAAAAATTAAAAAAAGGTGACCAACGAAACAACAATCAGAAAACCAAACAGAAATTTAAGGCGATCTTGACTTGGTTCACGCGATTTGTCCGCGGACGATCGTCGTCCATTTCCCGAAATGCGACCGCGCGGGAAACATTTTCAATTTAATAATATGAGAACGAAAAAGAAAAAACAAATTTCAATTGTTTTTTGTTTTGTTTGCACGTCCCCGCCGTGAGAGAGTGACGCGAGTAAGACGAGTATCGTGTGAGATGTTAAAATTGTTTGTTTCTCTGCTGCTTCCGCTGCTGCTGCTGTGTTCACGCGAAAACATAATATAATAATAACTATTTAAAAATAAGAAAATAACAAACAAACAGCCGGGAAAGACCTCGACGTCCCGGACACGACAGTAATATGTCTGAATATGATAACGATCGTGGCACTCGGTTATGTATTTCTGGCACAGCAGCAGCAGCAGCAAAAGAGATATGCGATCAAAATTGATTACGACAATGATAAGGAAACCATAGTTACCATTATTGCACCTCCTCTATTGTGCGAATCTCGTCGACGTTATATTGTGCCAGCAGGGACTTAACTTGTTGTAGACGGAACAACGTATATATAAAGTTTCGATTGTTGTCTGGCACTCATCCAATTCATGATATCTATAATTCTATATAATAATAACACAACTTGGTTGTTGCTGCTCTTGTCAAGTTTTGAGGAAACCTCTTTCTCTTTTTTTTATATGTAAATATATTGATCGATATATCCGACGAATCTATTTAATAGAAGAGGATGATATAATAAGCTGCTGATTTGAATAGATTGTGTACTATATTATCTTTGTTAAGACAAGCGTAAAAAAAAAAGTGGCCTGGTTGCTGCTGAAGGAAAGGGAATTTTGGAGAACGACAAAGACCAGCAGGGGAGAACCTACTTTCCACGAAAGAATCAACTTCCTCGAACCACCTGTTCCGCCCCACGTTATTAGAGACATTGAAGTGAGAGAGGAAGACTTTAAAGGCCGGGCCAAGGGCTGACCAATCACATCAACGCCCTCTCATATGTTTAAACTTCTCTTTTTTTTTGGGGGGGGGGGGGAGAGAGATAATAAGAAAAAATGTGTTTTCTGGATTCTCTCAGCAGAAAACTATAACCAGCCAGGTGAATATAGACTATACAATTCAGTCGTGTTTCTACTTTTTGGCTAGCTGGGGCAATCCCTCCTTCCGCTTACTATTTTTTTTTTTAGCCTCAGGGAATTTAACTGGCCATATAGTGTGCTGCTATAGACTGTATACAAATATATAATTGAGATTCGGATGTGTTCCAGTCCGCACACAATTTTACATGTTCAAAGCGACAACAACGAAGCTGGTGGTGGATTATTTGAACATCACAACTACTACCCCACGTCTCTGGATTATAATACGTTTATTTTTAGATCCTATTTTATTCTTCATACAATGGAGGTGAGTCTAAAGTATAATACTACACTATTAATTAATATAGGCTATCCAGTATCATATATTTTTGGCTCTGGCTCTGCGTTTTTTTATGTAACAACGTCGTCCAAGATTCGATTTCTTGGAAATCGTTCATATGGCGCGCATGATGAATTGTTACCTAGCAAAAATAGAGTAATAACGTCTATAGAAAAGAAAAAGAAAAACAATTTTATTTTTTGTGTGACAGCATCAAAGAGCAGACCCTTTCAATTTGTGTGTCTTTGTGTGTAGTATATCACTCGTTTTGTCCTGTGTATAAATTATTACCGTCAATAACAATCGTTGCAAGTCGTCTTGTTTGCGATTTCGTCATCATGGCCAATATTGTTCCTGTCCACACAATAGCGTGACGACAACTATTTTGAGTCAACTCTTTTATAGTATAGACTTTGAATAAAGTGCGTGACAATGCATGATGAATAATTGATGATGCGAGTATAGTAATCACTTTGTCTGCGCTGACGATGTGCCATCATTTCCGCAAGTCTTCGACATCACAACAATCTCGTATTCAGAATAGGAGGAAATTGTACGAAAAACTTTTTGTTCTGAATCGACGGTTAAGCGTTGTCTTAAATTGCATATTAATCCAATTGGCGCTTTATTTGAATTGCTCATAACCTATAGTAGGACATCAATTATGTTGTCGGACTTATAGAATTCCGGCTATACAGGACATATATTTCTGCGTGGATTCGGTATATTATCGTCACCTGAGCGCCGTCTACCAAAAATCGGCGATCAACACAAAGAAAAAGGAAAAAAGCCAATTAGAGTCGTATAGGGTATAAGACTTTTTATATATATATATATATAGGGTAAGAAGAAAAAGTAGGTCGACACTCTCAGCAGTTGGAAAAAGGAAACAAACAAAATATATAGAGAGAAAAAAGGGAAAGGTAAACATCATATGAGCTGCTACTACTACGTCCCCAATGGGTCAGGAAAGGGTGTGAGAGAGAAAGGAAACGACTCACTCGTTTCTATGTATAAAATTTCTTCTATATGTTGAATTGTGGTATTAGACTATATACAGGTGAGTGCGATGGCTTGAGGGCATCGGAAACAGCTGCTGTACAGGAGCGTCCCCTTCTCAAACACGACGGACATATCTTTTTTATAGCGTCTCCATCCTGGCATGGCATTTATTTTTTTTTTGATGTGTGTGTCTCTTGCGCCTATTTAGACTCTATGACCTCACGCATCAGCACAATTACTACTATATCACATGTATAGTGCAGCTGGTTTGATTATGAAACCATCAGTTGATTATTGAGCACAAAGAGAGGAATCCTTTTGATCATATAATAGCAGTTGAGTAAATGAAGACGAAATAAGCCGCAGTCTTGGTTATGCGCCCGCCATCAATTCTCTTGACTGTATAAATGGATCGATTATTCGCCAATGTCGCCGCCGCGTCTCTTCCTATTGATTTTGTCAAATGCTGCACAAAGCTGCCTGTTGCCCGCGCCACTATCTCTACACAGAGAGAGAAGGAAGAAGTAACTACCCTGAACTATAGACTTATATGTATGTATATGGAGCGCAGGTCACGTTAACCAGTTGCAAAGAAAAATGCGTATTATAGACGATGATTCGGAATGCAATCATGCGAAAAGAATAAACACCCACAGCAGCAGAGATCATAGACAAGATGCTGGTGAGCATAAAAGAGAAAAGACGACGACGAGAGAATAAATGAGAAATCGTCAGAAATTCAATCGCGTCATTCGAGATACGACGACGAATCTAAGCGGAATGCTTCTGGCATTTGTACCTCCGCTTTCATCCGTGCACTGTATCCATATTGCATGTCCAGCACTGATGACGCATATTATACAGTATACTATATATATCGAAGGGAATTCCAATTGGAATTTCGTGAGTCTTCCTCTTGTCGCAGTAGCAATTTCTCGGCCAATGATGAGCGTTTTCCGGGACTTGTTGTACTCGGAAAAAGAAGAAAGTCATCGAGTTGCATATTCTGCTGTTAGTAAAGGAATTCTGTTTATAGATCGCATCAATAGTCTACAAATCTTGAGCTGTTGAAAGGTTCAACGGATGATGCGGAAATTTGATCAGCAACAACTCGCCATCTTATCAGGATGATGTTTGAAAAGATCCCTACATATAACTTCTTATCTGATATGTGTACTAGTACTAGGAATATAATAATAAAAGATTTATATATTATAATGCTATTATCGAGTCAGATATCGATCCATGATGACTAGGAAAACATTTGTGGTTATGTGCACCCAACAGTAAATATAATAAATAACAAGGTATTATCAAAACAGCACACGCTTGTTTGCGTCAACCAAAGTTTTCCTTATTCATATCATAGTCAAGAGGATATGTACTATAGTTTCGTTGTTTTCGATGGCATTCATCGTGGATTCACCTGGATCCTCAAGAAACCCACTTGAATACGTATACATAACAATAAGTTCTTTTAAAAACTATACGTCGCTTGTATTTACGATGATTCACCTCTTATACATGGTAACTGCTGTTGGCACGGAATTTACTTTAGTGTACTAAACACGGGAAGGTTTTTCCCCTTTTTGACAACCGCGCACCAAAGCAATAAGTGAATTATTTCACTTTCTTTTTCCAATAAATCCAACGCAGGGTTTTAGCCCTCAGCTGGTGAGCCAACGGTCAGCAACGAAGAACGGACGCCATTATGCTCAAGTGGATTGCATCACAAAGGGGCAACAATCCCCGCTCTACTTCACCGACTAGGTCTAATCATCCCAGTCCCAACACTAATAGTCCTTGGCTTACGGACGATCCCTTGGCGACGATCAACGTCAACTTGGATACCAAACGGAAATCGGTTGCAACATCAAAGCGACGACAAGTTGCTGAATCCAACCAGCACATTTACTCCGTCACCAGGTATATAGTAGTAAATATATATTTCACAAATAGGAGGATTCATATATGATTCATTTTATTTGTATAACATACTATATACTGACGTACTTATATTGTTATTTATATAGAACGAATCCATTGTTTATCGACACGACGCCAGCAGCTGACGTCATGTCAAATCTAACCGATGGTGAAAAAAGACTCATGGACGAAAGTCGATCATCTAACCGGAGCGAGCAATGCCAAACGCCAAGTTCATCGGGTTACGAAAGCGCCGCTGATCCTCGTCTCGCTGGTAACAACGCAACAACAAACGGCTCAAATCATAAGCAACAACAACAGGAGTCAGTAGCCGTTCAATACAATCACCGACAGCATCAGCGTCACCATCAGCAACGACACCTCGTCGACGAGTTGAGCCCGGCAAGTGATTACCGACGTCAATTCGTATTAGGACCACGGACGCTGGATCGATCGTCTCCTGGAAGGAAAATGACGACGACGCCTGATGTCGCAGCAGTAGCTGATGGCTTAATACCGTCACAGCAAAGAATCGGCAAAGCCAATTTACTCCATCAGAACTCGTTCTATGTAACCAGAATCCACATGCCATCGGCTGTGGGTGAAGGCACGACGTCAACCAACCAGAAAACCACCACCACCACCGACGCCGTCATACAGCACGACGAATGGGAGAAATACGAACAGGAGGCCAAAGACCGAGGCAATTGTTTCCATACTCAAAAGAAGAAGATTCCACATCCTGTTTGGCCGACGACGACGACAGGAAATAAACAGCAACGCACAACCAACTCGTCGGCTATTGTCCAACAAAATGAAAATTACGTCACGAAAATTCTAATCGCTCCAAAAATGTTTGAAATGAACAAACAACGAGACGAAGAAGAAACGATGGATTCCATCGTAACACATTCCCTTTTGGTGATGACAAGTTATGACGACGACCAACAATCGATCGATGACGAGGATCTAAAAAAAGAAACCAAGATGGAAATAACAGAATCAGGACCAGGACCAGCTGAACTCTCTGAAATACGACAATTAAGTCAAACGTTGAGTCAAAGTCGTGTGGTAACCACCGTGTCCCGAGCTCTGAGTAAAAGTAGCGCAGGATCGAGCAACTCATCAGAAACGGCTTACCCGACGACAAATGCCGAGAGCAGTTCATCATCCTCTTCTTCTTCTTCTTCTTCTTTATCGACTGTTGGCGGATCAATTGCCAGACGCATTTCAATGATGAAGGAACGATGGGACAAAAGTTCTCGTCGACGATTGTTGACGGAAAGCGACGACGACGATCCTTGTGCTGTGATGACCATCGGCAATCGGAGACTCGATCACGTCTACGTTCCTCAGAATGGCGACGTTAATTTTTCAATGGGTTCATTGAATCCTAGAAATAATAATCACTCGGCTGCTGGAGAGCCTTTCTCTTATCTGGCCGGCATTTACCATCCAGCGACCATCACGGAAGAAGTGACGGTCAACGAGAGTCAAGTCTGTGCTGTGATATTGCCATCCAGCAATAACCGGATGTCAAATCATTACGATCCTTTTGAACAGGATCGTCTATCGAATTCGTCGTCTCGTTCGTCCGGATCGAGACGCGTCACATTTTCGGCTGACACGGTCGACAACGAACATTCGACCAAATCTTCGACAACAAATTCCATTACTAGCAGTTCCCGATCGAGCGATAAAAACTCGCTGTCCAACTCTGTCGACATTATTGAAGAATTGAAGCTCAATCCTCATTATTTACCGCATCGCTACCAGCAGCCACAGCCGTCCGTCAACAGTAGCGTCGTCGACGTCGTGGGCACGAGCAGCAGTCGTTTGGCCGGCTATTATTCGTACAATCTGCAAGCGCAATTAGACAATTACAAGTAATATAATTATACATCCGATTGATTGTCGGACATTCCGTCCTGCATGTCGTTCTATTTCATTTTAATGTTATTTCTTCTCTGATATATTAGCGCCAAGGGACATGGAGAAAAAGTGTCCACATGGGAACATTATCATCAACAGGATGCTGCAATTTCTAGTAAAGGAGCGACAACGAATCGTCCAGGATCGTCATCTGCTGGCGTCGTCCGATTGGATCCTTACAATAATTTACAATTGCATCCGAATTACGTCGCCGCCTGTCAAGTAAGTCAAATCCAATCTCGTCTACTGCTGCGCTGCCTTTTTTATTTGGCTTTTGTTTTTATGGACGCTAAAAGACGGACAAGACATCTGCGTCCGTCGACACAAACTTTTCGCGTATAATATCATCTCCCGTTTTATAGTCTACAATGTTTTATTGATGTGTGTTTCACCCGGGATTGATTCCCGGGTTCTTTGTCCCTATATTGCGTAGTATACTTTTACAATTATAAGGTGGCTGGTCCCCATATGAAGAAAGATAAAAAATAAGAAAAATTGAATTTTGAATCAAAAATTCGAATGAGCATTGGCGTAGACACAGTTTTTCTTTTATTTATTTATTTCCTCTTAAAACTACTCGAGAAAATGAGAAATCTTTTTTTTTTTTTTGTTTTTCTTTCGTCTTCCGGCTGTTGTTGTGTACATGTCACAGGGAACATCGATCATCTACTTTATTTTTATATATAACTTTTCCATGGAGTTCCTTTTTTTCTTTTCAAGGGAAACAATTGCAGTTGATGAATTACTCTGGACGTTTTCTTTCTTTCTTTCTTTTCTTTCTTCGGTTTAGTTGTAAATATATAAAATCTAATCTCAGCCCGAGTCTCTCACTCACTCTAATTGGTGAGCATCTCTGATGCTGAACAACATATACTCGTCAACTTATTCTGTTTTTAGTACCATATATATAATGCTGGCTGCTCTCTTATTTTCTTCTTTTTACATTTGCAATTGCGCATTCTATTCTATTCTTCTTCCCTTTTTTTCTTTGGAGACGTGGCACTCCCACTGGGACAACTTCTCAGCAGAGAGCAGTGCCTATTATTTCATATAGACGGGCGTCTTCTATACATGAATATAACGAGGTGTCATATGTGTGTAGTTCCACTCTTCCTCCTCCTATTCTTACTGTGCTGCATGGAGTTATCGTGTCGTTTGTTCTCCTAATCTGCTCCTCTTTTCTTTGTCCTCTTTTTACTCTGACGCAGCTGAACATCTTATTCACTTCATCCCCTTCATCTTTTATACTACATATCCGCTTTTAGTGTCGTGTTTACTCAAACACGCTGCTGGGCTGTCTCCCCCCACTTTTTGTCGTGTTATTACGTAATGACGGCCCCCCCCCCCCCCCCACAATATGTTGGAGCCACCAATTCTTGATGGCCGTACTTGCAATTCTTCTATTTCTTTTGCTGATTGGCTGTTTTCTTTCTTTTTTCTCTCGTCATCCATCAACTTTTTGTCCTTAATTTTTAACGGGGTAAAAGAAACTTTTAACTTTTTAATATTGCTACTGCAATATCGTTTTCTTCCCCATGAGGTGTTTATCTTGATTCAAATAACGTGAGCGAGAAGAAAAGGGAAAGTGACGTGGAAAATATACATCGACCGACTATACGGGTGAGCTGTGTCTCACATTTATGTATACAGGGAAAGTGAAACACCTACTGACTGGAATTGACAGTTTTCAAGTTCTGGTTGGAGAAGAGAAACAAATTGTGTGGAAGGAAATGGGAAAATGAAAAAAAAAATAAATTAAATAAAAAGTGAACGTGTTATAGAAAACCGGAAGTGACTTATTAATGAAGAACAAGATAAACATGTGTAGGAGGAGTACAACCGCGAAAAAACCATTCAAATAATTGTACATAGTACATAACAATAATCATTCTTAATAATTCTATACACGTTGGGCCGGAGTCTAGGCGGCGCTGAACAGGTGTTGGTGTGGTCGACCATCCGTTGACTGCGTCAGGTTGAAAATAATAAAAAAGAATCGTCGGGACCGCAGCCCCGGAACTTGCATTTGGAAAAAAACTTTGATGACCGTGAATATATGGCTGACACGCTCAGCTGCACTGTGTGTGACGTCATAATAATAATAACTAGAACATTTCAGTCGTCTCGACTGAAAAAAAAACAAAAATACATTTTCTCATCTATTTGTCAGCAGCACGAGTTAAATGTAATAAGATTCAACATCTATTTGGTCACAAGTCCATAGAGCGGGAAATTTTCAAAATATTAAGAAATACAAAAAAAGGTTCCAATTCCTCGTCGTCCTTGGTGGTTTTCTCTCTCGTTGACTGGACTGTGGACGGGGGAAAAAACAAAGTTGGATGTACTCATTTTTTTTTGGTTATTTCGTTTCTCTCTCGTCTACGTTACGTTTGTGAGCTGGGATGTCTGTTACGGTCGGATGATGCGACCGACATCGCATGTGACTTTGAACGCGGATCCACTTGAGCGAATCTTCCCCCCTTTTTTCTTTCTTTCTTTCTTTCTCTTTCCGTTCACTCACGCCGTGTTTCCTCTCCATGTCCGCGTGCGAATCTCTCTGACTCGTCTGACGCCGACCAATCAACTTGTGTTTGTACAGCATCATCTACTATAATATAATATCGTATCAAGGATATTTGGCTCTTATATATCTTGGCTATATTTTGTAAGCTGCTAGTCATCTCTGTTTTGTTGTCCAGTTCACAATCGTCGACTTATATAATCCAACCCAGTTCAAGTTGCATCTACTATAGTATATTCTATAGTTTGGCAGTAGCCTAGAGATAAGCTGGTATATACCGGCAACCTCTTTTCCGTGTGTATTATCCTCTTTCGTGGAAACTGACTGTCAGTCAGTCGGGTTCTTGTTTTTTTCTTCTTTTCTTGATGTGCGTCACTCTGCTGCTTCTCTGCTCCTGCCTCTAATAATCTCAGTAAATCTTTGCAGACCAGACGACCCCCTCCCCCTATATAGTCTATTATATAGGTATATAGTCTCTCAAAGTGTATAGCAGCCGATGATGATGTCAACTTGTGTTAAATCTGCACAGTCGCTGCAACACTATAAGTGAAAGAGCGACGCACTCAAAATAGTTGAGACTCTGCCCGGCTCAAAATTGAAAATCAGCCAATTGTATATTAATCTCTTGTATACAATCTAAACAACTTTTGTCATCAGTATATTTTTGCCTCTATAACATTTAATTGTCTGACGCATCTCAACTTGTATTGTGTTTGACGTATATGTTATATCATGACTCTCTTATACTATATAAAAAACAAAATCCAATTATTATTATTAGGCTACTAAATAGAATGAAAATGATAGAGCCACAGAGAGAGGATCGATACAGAGTCGGAACAAAAGACAACAGACACGTCAAAAGTGATTCGGCAAATGAATGAGGTGCCACACTGCAAATATAATAATAAAAGTCTATAAAAGAGAAACTCATCAATCAAATTGAAAATTCAACGTAAAAAGCTCTTTTCTCTCTGCTCTGCGCTCTGCTCTGCGCTCTTAATCAGGACACGCATCTGCAATCAAAGTTGAAGCTATACCAACGAAAGTACCTACTCTGTGTAGCTCTTGCCTGCATGTTCGATCGGATTAGCTGCTGCTGGGCGAAAGTGGCTGGCAGTCTATATACTGGTCTCTGCGCCAGTGCTGTATAATATAAGCTCTATAAGCTCTTCTTGGTCGTCGGGCTGGAGCTTGAAACAGCAACAGCACTATATGTAGTACATACGACTTAAACATAAGAGAATATGTTATAGACGATGCTGTGAACTAGACTCGCCACAGCTGCTCTTATTTTAGTTATATTGTATAGCTAGAAAGTCAACGGAATTAAGTATAATATCCACATATTATTTATATATTAGAAATTGTATTTATAGTTTTGATGGAGCCTTATTCTTGATTATTTTGTTTCTCTATATTTAGCAGGAAAGATCAATTTGCGTGGATTTCACTCTGGATGGCGTGGAAGAGGCTCTACTTCAACGTCGCTCCGATAGCCATAAATTACGTCGACGCATTTGCTGTTGTCTTCTCCTTTTGCTTTGTCTCGTCGTCCTGGTCATCGTCGTCATCGTCATTTCTCTTTATCTTTCACAGGGACAGAAAATATTTGGATCGTTAGGACCTTTTTAAATAATAATAGCGATTCGGAATTCCCGTCAGCGTCGCCATTGTGTCCGTCCGTCCGTCTCTGTCGGTGGGGAGCGACAGCAGAATTGGATAATGGCGAGCGTTTTTCTTTATATCCATAATAATAAAAAAAGAGATAGAAATCAAAGTTAGATGATGCACACAGAAAGGCCAACCATTCCCTGCTATTATTATTATTATGCACGCTGTCCCTATATAGAATGGATTTCCCAATATATTTGATATAAAAAAAAGGGGGAGAAAAAGTTCGACAACTTTGTAGTCTTGAAAATGTTTTTTTTCTTTTTTTGTTGTCGAAAGAGAACGAACGAACGAAACGTCAACGCTTGAAGAGAATCGTTCATGCATATTATACGAGCAATGTGTGTGCCCATTTCTCTTCTGTTGGCTGGTTATATAGACGACGACGACGACGACGATAGAGAATGAATCCCTCGTTTCCTATTGGCTGCATAGTGCCGCGTATGCAGGGCCGGAACAGAACAGCAGCAAAAGAAGAAGAGGATACACTATATATACCTTATTCCTTTTTTCTTTTTCTTATAAGAAGAAGAAGAAGTTGCTGGTTCGTCGTTCTTCGCTCTCTGTGCCGCGCAGCAGTCCTGACCATTTTGTACAAGTTGTTAACAATGTGTGCTGCTGCTTCTTCTTCCTATATATAGACTTTTCCCTTTTTTTTTTTTACCAAATAGCGAATATAAATATATACGACTCGTACATATATAATAATATTCCTTTTTTTGTGAATTGTTCCATTTCACTTGGGTGATGACGCCTTGTTCCCCAGAGAAAGACGTCAACCACATGAAAAGAACAACGAGAACTGAATATGAAATTCACCGATGACGCGAGCGTCGCTATAAAAAAAAATGAAATCTAAAAACATTTTTTAACGATACGCTCTAATCACATCATCCGGTTTTTAATGTATCATTTTCAATGGCAAAAAAATGTTGTATAAAGATGTAAATTATTATATTTGGAACATACGTGCAACATCTTATCATTAGCCTTGGTATAATAATAGATTCGCGTGAAAATAATCAGAGCTTTTTTGATGATGATTCTACATATTTCTGTAAATTTCCCTTTTCTTCGGCATATGGCTCTCACATCCTTTTGTTATCCAATCATTCTTTGGTTTTTGTTTGTTTGCTTGCCTCCAGCACTGTTACTATTATATACCAAGTTAACATGCAATAAGGAAAACATTTGGCTCCCTCGTCTTTTAAATACATCCAGATAAAGAATATAAGAGAACGGAGAGCTCATCAGTGTGTCTGCTGATGAGCAGAACAACAGCAGCCACTATATTTATACGATGAAAAGAATATAATCATCTGAACGGATTGTCTAAGCCCATCAGCAGCAGATATAGAAAAAGTTATCCCGCTGTTGGATAGTTGCGTATTTCTATCGAGCGACGATATTCTCTTTGCCACTATAACTATAATGAACATTATTTGATTCGTGATTTTGAGAGATGGTGATGTAATGTGATTGAACTCGACAGTGAGCCAACAGCATCGATCGCTCTTATAATTAGCTCCAACACTCTATATGCTATGTATTGTGTACGTATTAATATCGTATAAGAATAGATCGTCAGAGAAAGAAATTTGAAATTGATTTGCCAATAGAATAATGAATAATATGGAAACTTTGTATTATAAGGTATACAGCAATTAGAAATAATGTGGTGCTGTTATTGATGGCTAATTGTTTTTTCTAATGTCATTTCATGTTGTTGTTATTTTTTTGTGTTTGTTTTGTTATTGTTCTTATTTTTTTTCTGATGTCGATTCATTGAAAAAGTCAAAAATCGACTCGTCTCTCTATTTTTATTCTATTTTTATTTGCCGAGTGTATAAAAACGAGACATCAGCTGCTGCTCCTGCTCCTGCTGCAATAATAATCATATGGCTTACGTGTATGTCTTTAGCTATATAAACAGTACATGTCTTATTCAATACATGCTCTTTCTCTCTCTCTTTATAGAACTCCCCTTGGTTCCTATAATATCAACGTGACTACGTGAGCCATTTTCTCCGTCTCAGCAGAGGCGACACAAATTTTTGTCGTTTCTTTTTTTTTTTCTTTTCTCGTGATGTTGTTGCGAGGTGCGCTGTGCGGAGAATCGCACAGCAGAGTAGCGGATTTATTATGCCTATAGAGCCCCAGCAGCAGCAGAGAATCTTGATATAAAGTGCTGCATGTCTTTGCGCTGCTGGGCCGCGTCAATCTAGTATTCCACGCAGAGGAGTCACAGAGAGAGCAGCAATGCTGACTATATCTTGTTTGTTTGTTTTTTAAAAATAAAACGACTCGGACTAAAATCTCTTATAATATCCAACATGTAGACAGAGCAGAGAGCCGGCTCGCTGCTCCTATATGTATCTCACAACCGTCGTGTTGTCGCAATGGGGGCATCGTCCAGCCCAAAGAGATATACAGTCTGCCTCCTTCTTATGAGAGTTCCCAGTGGAGTTACTCCTGCTGCTGCTGCTAAACGAAAAACAATAAAAGCCCGTATACTACATAGATATAAGCGAAAGACTATAGTAGCAGTTACAACTAGGTGTAATATAAATATATTGGCCTATTCGACTCATGCATGTTACGGGTAAATACTATACAACATTGAACTGACGCTGTGCTGCTAGAGAGACTATACTGCTATTATATATACTTGAAATGAATATAATGATGATATGGATTGTGTCTCTTATATATTATCTGGACAGTTATATACGACCTGCATGCAACTGCATATATATATCTGCATATATACGAATACATTCGGGACGTTCTGCCAATAATAGAAAAAGGATGAATATCTTGGTATTATATTAGATCGACAAATCGCCGTTTACAACAACAATTCGGCTGAGCTCTTACTGTCGTGATGCGTGTATAGTTACGAGTCGTCTAGTCTATATAGTGCTGTATATATGTATATATTTGCGTGACCATCGATGCTACTGCATCGCTAATATCAGCAGCATATTGTTCAGCGTGATAGAAAAAAACAAATTCGAGTTACTGCTGGGTCGTATATAAACATAGACAATGATATTAGAGACGTTATCCTGCTGGGCTAAATGCCATCAGCAGGCAGCAATTGATAAAAATTCGTCACCTGCTGCAGTTGACTTTTGGCTGGGCTGTTGTGTTTCTCTGCAGTTCAGTTTCGTTAATAGCGATTCGAGTCATCAAACGAGACAATTGGCCTTGTATAATCGAATAAGCAGAGAGAAATGGAAATTGGAACTGACAATCTGCACGGGCGGCTCAAGTGAGTCGTCGTCTTTCACTTCTTCACTTGCTTACAAATAATACAATCAAATGAGGTACTACATAGAGCTCCCGACCGATTCTATTCAACGTGCTGCCTATATAGTGCGCGATGTCGTATATTCTCCCGGCAACCGAATCATAGCCGAGCGACGACCGAGTAGCTAAATTCAATTAAAGAAACACACAGCACGAGATTTCATCTGTGACATATATTAAACTGATGGGCCATATACATAGAGGTCAACATCATGCATAACTGCGCTGATCTATATAGTAGACAGCAGCGGCATCATTTCTCAAGTGATGTGTCTATAATTAATCATCTGCAAGTCTGGCCGTCTTTGTTTATCAATCAAATAATAATACTGTACATAGGAAAATAAGAAATCTATACAGTTGCTGCTGGGCCGTCGTTGTGTTGTAAGTCTCTCTATATGTTATTATTCCTTGTAAATATTGATCTGCCTCTGAGCTGCTGGCTCTGTAAAGTACTCTTGATATTGCCCGGCTCAACGATCACACACCGCATAGATTTCTTCTTCTTCTTTTTAAAAGGAGCTGCTCCTTATTCCCCTTATTCCCGATTTATATAATATAGTAGACCATACATATCAGAAGCACACGCGTCTCTACATGTTGAGGGTTGGTAAAGGGAGAGAGAGCTGGCAGCTATATATTTATGTCAGATATCTATATATGTACATGACGGCTGCGCCCAATGTACACAACAACTACTACTGATGTCGTTCCGCCTCTATGCGCTTTGCTGCTGTAATGCCGTATAGAAATATCAGCAACACAACATTTATATAGGACTGATGGTGGGTGGGTGGGTATAGACATCGACAACAACTCGTCGTCGTCGTCGTCTGCTGTTGTGTGTTTTTAACCCTTTTTTCTTTTTTGTCTTTCATCACGCAACAGTCTGTAAAGTATTTGAGACGATTCCCCTTCAAATTCCCGCATAGCAGCAGCAGCAGCAGCTTTCTTTTTATTTTGTGAACGAATATAGATTTTTTTCACAGCGTTTCACTTGATGCTGCTCCGCCGGATGCTGGGACGATATACTATAAAAACTGTGTGAGTTTAACGAGTGGATCGAGACGAGACAGGAGGACGAGACTTATTGAAAGTTTTATCATGCGGCATCCAGCCATCGAGCTAGTGTAACAGCAGCAGCAGACAAAATACCCAAGCTGAACTATTATCAGCGTACATACAGAAGCCACCAAACTGTTTGTCCCTCAACAAACGAAAAAAAAACAAAAAAACCAGTGAAAATAGGATGAAATATTGTCTTCATTGATTTGAGGGACGTGATTAGCCGGACTGGCTCTCTCTCTCTCTCTATGATACATATATCATTCTGTGTACAGCGCTGGAGATGCCACCAAACTGTTCCTGTTTACAGATGTTCTCTATAGGTGCTGCTCCCTTAAAGTAACTTTGGGTGGTTTTCTATATTCTTTCTTCCTAGAAAAACAAAAAACAAAAACACACAAGTGCGCAAGTGCGCAACATCAGGTATATTATTACTACGTGTTCTTATTATACATTAGATTGTTATGTGCTGCAAAGGCTGACAAGAAGAAGCGAAAGTCGACTTTAGTGATGTTGTATCAAGAAACTTTCAAGACGCAGCAAAGAGCTGCTGCCCATCATCATTTATATATAGGATACTAGCGTCTAGATAATCAACGTGAAATGCAGAGTTTCTCATCATCTTATTATGACCCTATATAGCTCCTCCTTTTATTCTGTTGTTTAGGGTATATGTTTGTTGTATATAGACGTGCTGCATTCTTATACATGTACTGAAGGAGGAGGCGACGACGAGAGTGAACTGCATTGCGGCTGTACGCAGCACAGTATACACAGTCCAACGGGTTATAGTCTGTATAGCTATACTGTCGTTGCTTATTCATATCACACAGCACGCGTCTATATATAGAGAAGAATGTACACATAGGAGAGAGACGACATATAATAACAACGGAACTGCTACCTATATACCTATACGATCCAGTCATATTTTATCAGTCTTATTCTTATCTAATATACACAACGTATAGCGCCATCACGTTATACCTGATTGGCTCCTCTTATTACATAATAATCCGGCTCCTATATTTAGATTTCCACCTGAAATTCATTCAAAAACATGGCAGCACCATTATACTATGTACAATGTGTGTCCGGCTGTAAAAGGATACATTATAATAATAATATATTGTCATATTGACTCTGCGCTTCTATACCGCTACAACAAAACATGACTGTATACGCGGCACTCGAATGTGTATATAGTCACGCAAATATCGTGTCGTCGTCTCTCCTGTGTACACACACAGACAACACAGAAAATAGAGATATAAGGTCTACATATACGTGGCATTATATGCTGAGATAGAAGGAAATAATATAAGAGGGGTAAAGTTTTTTAGCTGCTGCTGAGTGGAAATAACGTGGACGAATCAAATTTATGACGAGAAACAAGAAAAAGCTACACACTATATTTATACATATGCTGATATAATAGAGAGGAGAAGGATGATATCAGTTGGTTGGGAAATCAACAGCAGAGAGAAGGTGGCCACCAATTCATGCAGATATATAGAGCTGCTGCTGCGGACTATACGCGTAATTCGATTGCCATTGCGATTGATTATACCATATCCTACATATTATAATAACTAAAAAGAGAGAGAGACTGGCCATCAGCAACGCGGATGGAACTTTTGAAAAAAAGGTTTTTTTTTATTTGATTTGATTCTATCCGTGCTGCTGCTGTGTATATGTTTTCTCAATTGGATTCAATTATATACATCACAAAAGCGCAACCAAATAACAGCAGTCTTCTTGTTTTTTTGTTTGTTTTGTTTTTTTTTTTCTCCTCCAAATAGGTCGTACGGGGGCTAGAAACTTTTTGACTTGATCAGGGAACGACGACGCGATATATGCCAATAAATATTTACATCGTCGGGTAATATTGTTCATCTCCTGTTGTCTTTCTTGTTTCTCAATTCTCCAATAGAAACACACAGCAGAGAGAGAATGGAGACGACACTCTGCATGTATATTATCTAATCTATATATTACATAGAGAAAGAAAGACATGCAATGTCGAGATCTGTGGTGGGGAGGACAAAAGGAAAATAAACGATTATTTGACTTCTCAGCGCAGACTATATAACAATAACAATGGGAATATAGTGAGTGCTGCGCTGTTGTTGCTGTGTCGCATGTCTCCACATTTGACAAAAGAGAGACAGTATACAATATAAAGTCAAATAGTATTATAGCTACTATAGACTATAAATACACAGGACAGCACACAAGACAGCACGAAATATATAGACGAGCGCGGCAGACAATATTTGATAAATATACCCGCGGCGTGCGACAATTCCATCATTTCCTTTTACGCAGAGCGTCTGGTTTGTTTTTTGATTTTTTCAGTCTATAGGAATTATATGATCTTCTTTCGATTTGATTTCTTTGACTGTTTTGTGCATAGAAAATCATCGATCCAGATCGTCGTTATATTTGAGCAGCGCAGCAACGAGAGTATAATAAAAAAATAAGAATAACATCAACTATTATACGACGACGAAACCCATTTTTTCTTATATATTCTCTTGTCGTATACTCATATGTAATGTATGACAATGCTCTTTCGTCACGAATGATTCATCATCATCTCTTTTCTCTGCTGCTGCTGGCGCTCTCGTCTCCATTTAATGACGGTGAAAAACAATCAAAAAAAGAAAACAGGGAAATGAATCCTTTATATATAGACAGTATATATATTTATATGTGACGTGACATTATAATACGGAGACGAGGGATTTGCATGCTGCGAGCTCATCATATAGCCTATATGATGATACTCTGCTGGAGAGAATAAAAGAGCAGCATCAAGCAAAGAAATTTGATTGAAATTTTAATAAATAAGTTGATAAAGTCAGCGAGCAATGAAAAAAAAAAAAAAACGGCTCAAATGTTTTAGAGGATATCTGAGCTCGTTGGCTGCTGTTATGGCGAATGATTTTTCATCAGTAATTGGCTTTTGTTTTCTGTCGTATTATCTTTTTACATCATCGTCTCAGTTTGACAAAAGAGATCTTTCCTGCTGTCGCTATTTATATAGTCTTTATATATTATTTTTAATTTCGTTTTTATTCGGTAATAACGCGCTCAAAAGTTTTCGACATTTTAAACACATCAAGCTGATATGCCGTTTTCTAAAGAAACTGAAACATTCTGGATTTGCTGTATTCTCTCAGAGATGCTGCGTTACTCGTTTATAAACATTTTGATGGATTACAATTAAATGAAATTCGTGACTATGTTCCACATTGCGCAATGGATGTAATCCACCGTTTCCCATGTCATAGTCCTCAGGTTTGATTCCTTGACTCTCCAATGTGTCCCGTGTTGTTGTGTTCGTATTACATGTCTCAATATACGATCAAACATTGCATTACTCATTATCTAATGTGTCCATTTACTTCTAAACTCAATCTCCCGATCTGTTAGTCATCCTATTGCAATAAGGGACGACTATTCATATAAAGATCTTATTCCTTGTCTTCAATCCCGGTGTCAAAGAATTGGGTCTTGTTGGCCAGTTGTTCTGCACGTTGGGAAATCGTTGACTTCTCAGAGTCGTACCTCACCCACTACGCTGTCAATGAAGTACGAACGTGCGGTTCCAGGTCAGACACCACCTCCCACAACTCTCTCCCTTTTGCTTAAGAAGATTTATTACGTACGACTTATATAAGAACAATATGACGACGTATTATTCTTATTCAGCTCTCTTATACATTATTATATTATGCTATTTTGTTATGATATACAAAAAGGTGAATAGACTTCCCACTTCTGCAACTATGATAAGGTATATGCTTATTGTTTATTATGTAGATTTGAACGACTGCGCCACCCACAGCACGTAGTATACAGAGAATATATATACAAAGAGCGTTTGTTATTACATGTACCCGGCGTATATATTGCAACATATTATGTCTAATAGAGAGTCACCTTTCGTCTTCGATCTTCTTTTTGCTTGGCTTTATACTCCGCTGCTGTTGACGACGGGACGTCATATTAGTTTCATCTTTTTTGCATATATAATTCTTTTAAAGATATTTTTTCATTTTGATGCCTTGCGCAGTTTAAATCTTGTACCCTATTTATATTCAAGGTTGTATCATTTGTCTTGTGTACGTCATCCACCGGCCACACGATACATCATCCCACTCCTAAATATCGTGACGGTCTATAATATAAAAGATGGTATACTCTGCTATACAATTTCTTGTTATTCATTTTCTTTGATATTAGAAAAATAATTTATCTTTTTATTCTATTTCAGAAGAAGAATTGTGTTGTTCGGCATATTTCAAATCGATTAAAAAAGAAGGTATAAATCAAAAATGCCAATTGTTTTTTTTTTAAATTAATAAGGGTTTATTATTGTTATAGTATTATATCGACACTGGTCATATGGAATCATATGATGAGTGGGAGGACGTAGGGAGTTGGGTTTATATGTTTGTATATAGAGAGAGGGGGGGGGGGGGAGCATATCAGAGATTGAATACAATTGTGTTTTAAGAGACGATGAGAGAGAGTCTAGACGGGAAATGATAATAACACGGTCGCGATTAATATATGTATTGTGTGTGGTAAAGAGTATACGACACAGTACAATTGTTACATCATCATCATCAGCCAATAGCAATCGGCATAATATTATGTGTATACAAATATGAGAGAGTAAATAATAACGTTGTTATTATACCCCGCCCCCCAAAAAAAAGAGTGCTCTGATGATGATGTGCCACATGTGTAGGTGTGTCTATTGTTAATGTGCTGGTTGTTTTGTCTTTTTTAGAATAAAATATTTAAGAGCAGAGCAGATGAGATGACGAGCTTCCGTCGCGACGCCATCCAACGTCCATTCGTTCGTTTTCAGGGAGAATAACTTGAAAAAAAAATGCAAAAAAATTGATTATATTGAGACGTTCGAATATAAGCTTCCGTTAGCCTGGGACAAATAATGAAATAATAAACAGAATTAATCAAAATCGAAAGGCAAAACATAAAAAAAAAATACATCACTCTCATAGAATATTTCGACAAAATATGAATACAAAATGATGTGGAAAATCGCCAGCCCTCGTATTATCGTTATATAGACCACCACATTTATAAACAAAAAGGAATAAAAAAAATGGATATAGGGGGGGGGGGGGGGGGGGGGGGGACAGAGATGATGGTTTCCGTTTCCACACAATTGCGGATCGTGTAATAATATAGGAGAGCGAACAGTTTTGGCTGCTGAGCACTGATGTTATATTGATGAATGGAGACGATCCTTGTTATTGGTATATGGTATGATAGGAGAGCTAGAGAGAATCTTATATTCCTTAGCCTCTCCAACTCTCAGTTGGGGGTTTTATTGATCGCCGTTCGTTTTCACGATGTTTTGGCGCAGCCAGAGCTCCTGCGTTTCTCTTCTCCTATATTTAGATGGAGAACACAGTATAGATAAGGAGCTGCTGCTTGATGTCATATAGGAAGAAGGGAATATTAAAAAATAGCCGACGATCGTTGAGTTTTTTGGTTTTTTTTGCAGCACATAACCAGCACACACGCGCACAGAAAGAAAAGAAAAGGAATATAAATAAAAATTTAAGAGAAAAAAACAACAAAATAATTCAATTCCATACAATTTCTTCAATTTGCAAAATATGGGACGCGGCAGGAGCAGTTCTTATGATTTAATATTTACAGCACAGCGCATCATTTTTTCACCAAGTTTTGTTTGTTTTTTTGTTTTGTTTCAAAAATTTTTCACGCGTCATCGTTCACGGACGATAGACATAGAAACGATGTAATAGGAGCAACACAAGGACTGTGATGTTGATGGTTGCCAGGTTAACACACACACAAACAGCCAAACGAGCAATGAAGTAAAATCTGTTTGTTTGTTTGTTTTCATATTTTTCATCAAATAAATATCTGGCGTGTGTTTCATCTTTTTTTGCTTTTTATTTTTTTTATTTTTTTTTTGTTTGTTTGTTAATTTTGACTCGGTCGATTGACGTCGTCCCGTCAATAAATTATCGCAAATATGCCATTGGCTGCGTTTTTTCCGATTATATATTTGAGCTCGCTCGATTGCCTTATTCTCTTGGCACTGATTCTTGCGTGAATGCATATCATCCGTCGTCGTCGTCGTCGTCCTGTTGTTTCCTGTTTGTTTTCTTCTTTTATATTTTTTCTCCAGTAACATTTCTTTTAGATTTTTGTTGTTGCTGTTGTCGCCGGATGGACGGTTACCGACTCAACGAACATTTCCACATGAAGAACCACGAAGCCAAAACGACGACCAACATCGAAATGACCAACGGTCTTCTCTCAGAAGATGACGATTGTCCGTGTTGCATCGCTGCTGGATGTTCTCCTGTTGATAATAATAATACAAAAATCAAAAATCAAAAATATGAACTCGGAATTTTTATTTTTAAAAATTGTCTGACGTGTTTCGGGAGTGAAAAGAATGGATTTACTCTCATCATATTATATAATAATGGCAGGTATAGGGGCCACACCCTTGATTACATTCGCCAATTCGACAGCAGGTGACTTAATTGAACTGCGTTTGTTCCTTTCTAGGAAATGCAGAGAAATTCAAATCAAAGTGCTGGAAAGAAAGTCAAACTAGATATCAGATGATGGTGGCCCTTTTTTTGATGTTTGTGTGATATACTAGCAGGTGACAACACGTTGGGGAGTGTCGCGCTAGTGAACTGTAGCAAAAGTCGGGAGCCCACAAAAGCGGAAAATGAAAGTTTTTTGAATGCTTAGATGATGAATATGGAAACGCAGCCAGACAAGAGCCGAGATATGACAGTGTCGGTAATGAGTTGGATTCCTCGGAATATAATATTTCTATAAAGTTTCTTTTTGCTACTCTCCCATTTCCATGCCAACCGACCAAGTTTCACGCTGTACACAGCAGCAGATGTCATATTACAACGACAAATGACGATATGTCAATATTATATAGCCTATAATACGAGCGCTATAGGAGCAGCCAAAGTTCTCTTTTATATTCGAGATTTACATGTAAACTGCATAATATATGTAAAACTATATATTGCCCAGTGTCTGTTTATATAATACCTAATTATTATATCTGTAAACAGCCATCAACGGGTCTCCGTCGACTATATTAATATAAGAAACATTTTTTTCCAGTTCCATCAGACAACAGACATCAAAATCGATGTATATAAATCGATTGAGTATATATAAATATACCGTTGAGAATGTGAACGACGACAGTTGTCCACGACGATTCAGAGATATTGCAAGTGTAATTGCCGGCGTCTCGTTGACTGGCGTTGGCGATGTACAAACGACTGACGGCCCCGTAAGGCAACAGGTCCGTTTTCACACTAACCGTCCGTCCGTCCGTCCGCGTCATTGCAAATCAATAAAATATAATATTAGAAATTTATTTATGTCTATCAATAACAAGATAGCACGTGTGTCACAAAATCCAAACAAGAAATCAAATAAAATTCTCGTTTGTTTTTTTGTTGTTAAATGAAAGTTATCCGACAGCAGGATCGGGAATGGATTTGTATAGATATATGCCGTGTGTGTGACACAAAAGAGCCACTTATCATTGATTCACACGAGTTGCATCTATTCACACATGCAACCAACAACAGGACACGTTATGAAAAATGCCCAATTCAGGAAATCTAAAAGAATTGGCCGGGGGAAAAAAGAATTTCAGTGCTGGTCACCTGATTCCGCCACGTGATGTGTCGTAGTTGAGTATCCTGAGTCCGTGACGCCACATAATATTGGCAGTCGGTCCGGGAACTTTACTGACGACGCACTTGAGCTCAATCGTACTGCCCGTTTTGTAGATTTTCTCTTCAATCACGCGACCGTGATCGTCCACCATCTCCACACTCGGCACTGCGCACCACATAAGAAAATAGAAGCCAATGATTAGGTGATGAATTATTAGCCATTTTCAACATTGAAAAGAGGAAAAAAAAAGAAAAGAAGATGCGACGACATCATGTATATAGCAATTTGACATTTTATGTATAAATTATCGACGTCTAACCCGCAGGTCCAGCATACAGACACACATCGCAACGAAAACCGTCTAGATTGAAATTGACGAGCTTATAAAGATCGTCCCTCATATAGATGAGAGAAAGAGACGAGAAAAAGGAATATAACTTGAAAAAGAACTTTTGGGGATATGTAGATTCGTCTGCTGCACTCCTTTGAAAAAAAAAGGGAAATTGAATAACACAGCACCAGATGTTTGTGTCAGAAATGGTGTGCCAAAATTCACGTCGTCGTCGTCGTCGTCGCATCTGCTCGTCTATAACTCTCGTCGTCGTTTTTCATCCATGGCCGAATAATAATGAGCGATGATGTACAAACAAAAGAGGTATATGCACACATCTCAACATCAGCACATACTATTTCCATGTTGAGATGTACTATAGTACCATAGAAATGAGGTCAAGTATGTGCAAACCAGTCACGGTCCTCTATATTAAAGACGCACGAGCTAATAGCGCAACTGCTGTCGAATCTCTCAGGATCTTGTTCTTCATCTTTTCAACTTGTTCAACATCGTTTCTAAACATCAGCAGCAACAGCAAAATATACTCATTAAATACTGGTTGCTGTGTGGGAGGCGATAAGATCTTCCGACTGTTGCCTAGTGAGAAAATGTTATTTACCGTCAAGATTCGCCAACAATCAAATAGAAAATAGTCTATACGATTACATTGAAAGAGGCTATACAAAATAAACCCTTTTTTTTTTGACAAATCTCTAATCAAGGCAAATATCAAATGAGAAATGATTTGGACGAGTTGGACGATTTCTAGTCCTCCAATCGCATAAGCCTTTAAGTGATGTGTGCTTGCGTAACACGTCGTCGATATATTGTCACAGCGCATCAATCCAATCAATCGGCCCTGGAGCAGAGAGCGGCTCAAAAGCAACAATATCTATAAACGTGCTGTCCAACCCTTGGTATAATATGCTACGTGCATGGTGTAACTATATAGAGCTGACATTCTAACGTTGGTTGATGTTGGGTTTTTTCTATATAGACATGTCGAGGTACTGTACATCTCTTTATATATTAAACAAGACACCCACAGGAAGAGGGCTAGGTATATGGGATTCAAAGCGACGAAAGAGAGAGGCGTCGGCGGGAAATTGAATCTCAGACGACGAAGGGGGCAAAAAAAAAAGAAATAGTATAACAAAACGCCATTGAAGTAAATATACGAACAATAACAGGAAGAAGAAGAAATCGGACTATATATACAATAAGAGCTTAGATGATGGGGTGTATACAAGAGGATTGGGACAGCTCTTCTCTATTCTTTATATAAGGAGCGAAAAAAAGAAGAAGAGACATTAGATAGAGATAGAAATATAATCTTCTTTTTTTTCTTCTTTTCTTTCTATCCTGTCGTGTTGTTGCAGGACACGGCTCAACACGCTAGGACACAAAAAAAAGGAGGGGAAGAGAAATATCTAAACGTGGGTGACGCAAAATGGAGGCGAGAGGTTGAAAGCTTATTGGTTGAGAACTTGAAAGGCGCCACGAGAGAAGAAACTTTTTCGAATACACTCGCCGTCGTCGTATCAGAGAATTATATACTGTGAGTATAAGAAAAAAGAAAAAGGGGAAAAGTTTTTTTTTTGACATCTTTGATCCCGCGTTATTTTAAACTCACGACACTCTATAATATGCAGACAGCGCCTTTCTTCTTTATATATATAGAAAATGAACTCCCTTTTTTTTGTTCACTTCAATCACATTTATATCTTAGGAAATCGCATCATTGTCGTTTATGTTGTTATTGTTTTGTCCCTCTCTCTATCGAGTCTATCTCTCACGCACTACTATATCTTTGATATATTGCCACGACACCCTATATAATGTTATCATCACAGCGAATATTTATAATAATAGATAAAATTATTCAAACTCTTTTTTCTTCCATTGCTCTGCTGGAGACCATACTGACGGTCCAATTGAATAATATCTAGACTATACATCAAACAAGGCGAATAAATATCAAATATATGACTCTCTGCATATACTAATAGTTCCCATTTAAATTTCTTAAAAAAAAAAGATTTATTTCCAGGAATATATAGGACGAATGAAAATTTCATCGAGTTGGATTTTAATTGACGAGACGCGCGGCCAAAATGTTATGCGATTGCCTTTTTTTCGATAATTAGCGCTCGCTCACATCATTATTGTTGCGCAGCTGCGGATAAATCACATTCCTTTGAACTGCTCATCAGCTGAACTGCTATGCAAATGCTTGAACGTGATTGAGGCATAATTCGTCTTTGATTTCTTTTTAGAAGATTCCGCACAGCATATAATAGGCTGTTCTACATAAGTTTCAAAGCCGAGAGCGACTACATTTATAATCATGTCACCTCTTGCTAGTACATCATCGCTTATAACTTGCATAACTTCCATCGGGAGGCGGCGATCTTGTTTATTCCGGGTCCAGTCTTAATAAACTGAGACAATATCCTCCCCCCCCCCCCAAATCCCAACGACGATGATGATGAATCGCGCAAAGAATTTGTCAATCAGCCGCATACCTTTTGGCTGCTGATGTCTCTCTCTTAATCATACATACACGTCTTATGGTTATATACTTATAATACAATATAAACTTGTTAGTTTATTGGTCGCATAGTGGCAACTAATGAAATTGTGATGCCGAGGCGCAGTAGAAGCAATAAATGAAAAAAAATAAAACAAATCAAAATAACCCAAATAACTTTGTGCTGTTCCTGTACAACGCACGAGAGCAGCAACAGCACGACGTGATGCATCAGCAAATAATAATAATGAATAATAATTTTTATATGCAGAGAGAAGTCATCAGGAATGCGCCCACCCGCTTTATTATAATCAATTTCAACAGCGCTAATTCATATGTCTATATATTGATTTTTCTTTCCTTATTTATTTTGGGGGCATTCTTTTGAGCGCCAGTATCGATTCCTCATTCCTCCTATATAATCTTAAATACAAATCTATACATGGATAAAATAAGTCTCTCGTTTGAAATTAAGACCTTTTATTATTAAATATGAGGTGTCCAGCACCATTCAAAGTCTCGCTCATCGTGATTAAATATTATCGGGTATTAATCACTGCCCGGTAATATGGGCTATATTTAGGTGAATGAGCTACTGCACTCTCTGTCTCTCTCTCTATCTAATGCGCTGTGGATTAATATCAGAGATGAAGGTGGTGGTGATTAAAGATGACGCCCGCGCACAATCAACGACCAACTGCTGTCATCTCTCACTCGTTAAAACCGACATCCAATATATACTACGCATCAACTATACAGCTCAGCAATCAGCAGATGATGACGACTTCATCAGCAGAGTATGTTCATATAATTAAAAAACAGCAGCAGCAGCAGCAGCGCAGATTGAATTTCTTTTAATTATGGCGCGGGATGCGGATGGATGAATGGACAAAATAAACTCACCTGCGACGATGAGCCGGACGGTGTAGATGCGCGGCGGATGGATAGACACTTGACATTCGTAAATGCCTTCGTCACGAGGACGGGCGAATTTGATTTGTAGTCGCCAATCGTTGGGATGTTGAAAATGAAGAGAAAATCGCGAATCTGTGCTGTACGTTTGCATGCCGACCGTCAGCAGGTGGAGCTCCTGTTCGTGACGTCGCACCCAAGACACCTGCTGTTATAGTATAACCAATCATAATTCTACAATATACATTTTGAACTTCAAATTGATCTATTTATTTCAGAGATGATGGAATTCATGGTTGGCATTTGACGTGAATGCAGTGACAGATCACGGCAGGGTCCTAGAAATGCCAACATGTTGAGATGACGTCAAAGAATAATAAAACGTATACGACGACGACAACAATCAAATCGATCAAATCTCATCTGCTGAGGCAGTGGACGACGAAACAAAACACGGGTCCGTATTGGATGCTCCGCCAGATTTCTCGCATTTAAATCTGACGACTGTGAGCGATTCTATACAATCAATCAACTGTGCGTCCGCGCCTTACCGTTTTATCCTGTAGATCCAAGACCCTGCAGTTGAGAAATGCCGTGTCACCAAGTTGAACAGTGACGTTGGCGTGACCGGAAGGATCTTCGAATCGAGGCGAACGTTCCGCTAAATTAACGGCCGTTGCGTCGCTCAAACTGCCTCCTTTGCTGTGACTGCTGTGACTTGAGGCTGATTCATCCATGTCTTCTTGTTGTTGTTGTGGTTTTTGTTGTTGTTGTATACTCGATGAATAATCGTCGGACGACGCCGATCGAAGAGCAGATGAACTGCTCTGAAACGCAACGTTCAACTGATCGTCGCTGCTGCTACTGGACGCTGATCTTTAATATCATTTTCATCTGGATAGAATAGTTAAATAAGAGATGAAACCAAATTTAAACATTGGAAATAAGTTTATCATCGCTATATAATATAGGGACGATATATGGCGAGTATAATAGAAACTCTCCCAGTATATTGAGACTATATATATATATATAAGCTGGCGCTCTAGTTAGGAGACCTATTGTCATCGGGACACCATAGAATCTCAAACTGCTGGGCTCTAGCAGCAAAATATCGACCTGGTCGCATCACCCACTCAGTTGGGACTTTGCTGAAACCTCCTCCTGATACACACCAACCATCACATGCATACAGTATATATTATAAAATATAGTCTATACAAGTAAACGATCTATATAATTCACGAGGAAGACACACGGAGGATCTTTTCTATACTATGTACGGTTATTTTACACACACACACATCACTCTCTCGTTATCTTTATTATCTTTTTTCGTTCTAAACGACTATACGTTGAATAAAAAACTATATATAAGATCTAAATCAAAAGATAAAAGAAACGGTGTCATCATTAATTCATGGCGTTCTGATGGGTTAAAAAAGGGGACGAGTGGCGTTTGTGTCACATCTTCACAAAGTTCACCAAAGACGTTCATCCCTTTTCCTCATCATTAAAACTTGAAAAGAAAATGTTTTTTAATGATATTTTTTTAAATGATATTTATACGTAGCCTACATAAGTTGAAGTTGGTTTTAGACGACTATATGTATAAGATAAAATAATGGAGCATTGATTGATTCATATACATATACGTATAGTTATTGTATTAATTAACGCAAGGCGCCCAGTCAAAATGTTATTCGACGCCCACCACCACAAGTTAAATAATATATGTTTAGAACAAAAAAAACACTCTCCATAGCAGAAAGTCGGCAAACGGAGCGTATATTTTCAACGAATATAAAGTGATTTGTGTAAATATGTATTTTCCCTATATTGTAGCGCCTAATTCACTCTGAAACCAACCGGAAATGATACGGCCCATATAACCTCCGGTCGCTTATTCTCATTTTTATTTTTTTTTCTATTTGTTGATGATATACTGGTATGGAAGATTGCAGCAGCAGCAGCAGCAGCAGAGCAACCGCAAAAGAAGAAGAATCTCAGGGCTCGTTAACCCTGTCATCTCTTTACACGGCCATCTCGCAACAGCAGCAGCAGAGCGCTATATATTATAATAAATTATTTGAGAGAGAAAAGACTGCGGATGGATTGTGAAACGTTATCGTGCTGAACTCGTTTTTCTAGAGCTATACAAGCAAACATCAACAGCAGAATGATGCTGTACTATATAAGAGCCAACAACAAACACCGCAAAACAATTCTTGAATCGTTGCCAGCGTCTAGGCATCGTCAGCAAGGATATTATACACTGCACTGACTCTTCTATATTTATGTATAGAAGAACATCCCTCCCTCCCTTCGCAAGGTTCTATTGTCTGTAAATGGGCGATGAAGACTGTTTGACTGTTTTTGTTGTTTTCGTCATGTTTTGCTATATACATAATTCTTCCTGTTTCGTGTCGTTATTTATAATATTTTTTGTTTTTATTTCTTATAAGAAAGATAGGCTACTCTGCTGATGCCTCATTTCCCCATTGTCTTTTTTTTGGGTTTTTTTAAGAAAAAAGGAGAAAAACAATTCCCCGCTCTAAATATTTTCATGCATTTAGCTGCTCTGTATATATACATAGAGCCATGCACAGATGATATGACGAGTTTTTTTTTCTTTTATTCTGATGCGTATTTATTAGAGCAGGAGAGATTTCCGGGACATTACGTCGGCGCCCGTTATTCCGCGTCACTCATTGCGCCACACGAGCGCGACTAAAATACAGAAATCATTATACAAAAGAAAAGAAACCCGACCGTCATATAATATTTTTTGACGCAGTGAAATCATGTTTTCCTTGTCATTTATTTTTAAGATAGAAAATCAACGACGAAATGGATCCGTCATCATCTCGTCAAAAGCGGAACAACAAAACTATATGAAATGTCTTTTTCTCTGTTGTTGTTGTCTTTTCTCATCAGATGATATTATCAAGTTGGAACCGATTGAAACTTACGACTGGTGCTGGATGACACGATCCAGACGATGACGACTAAGACGGTGGTTAACGGCTGTTGTGGTTTCATGGCTGAATGTTATGATGTTTCTCTCTCTCGTCTATCGGATGGCGACGACAGCGCTCAACATTATTCCTTGCTGATGGGTAGCGGCAAATGTCCCAGTCAATAAAATGACACAAAAAATAAAAAAGACATTTTTTTTTTATTTTTTAGATTATTTATATAGTAATAAAACATTGACGAGAGTCTTCAATTATTACACAACAAATACAAATGCGACTCGACAATTGTCTTGATGATGATGGCCTCTCATTTTTTATTTCTTCACGACGAATATATAGAATCAAAGAAAATGGAGGTTAAACTCAACTTGTATATATTATACTCGTCTCGTCCCGTGCATGCAGATTAGATAATGTAGGAGGAATAAGACGACGACGCGAATGGGGCGTGTTGCATATATATTTTTAGAGGGAAACAGAGCCAACACAGCAAAAAGTCAAAGGTAAAAAAAAATAAAAAGTTTGGCCTTTAGAATTTGCGTGGCCAAACGTTGGAGCCAAAAGTCGCAGTCTCCGACAATAAAACAAAACAAAAGTTTCTTCTTCTAATATTGAAAGAGAACAAAGCGAATGCGGCCAGCAAGTGCTGCACGCAAAACACATATACAGCTATACTAGTACGAGTAGAAGTAGTAGCACAATAGTTTGCTATTATATCTATAGACAAATCGATCGTTTCCTAGAAATTGGGAGACACTTTATTGATTTTGTGTCAGGCGCCTCCGCACAGCACACACACAGCACTTGATGTCTTTTTTATTTTTTTATTTTTATTTTTCATTTTGGCGGAATAATTCTTCTCCTTTTAAAAACAAACAAAACAAAACAAAACATTTCACTCGATGTTGTGGCGCTCAGTGTCTCTCTATCAGCTGAACGTGTAAAAATATAATAAGAAACTGTGGATGACATTAACATGGATCAATCATTCCGATCCATGAATTTAGCTGATGGCGTAAATAAATGCGGGTATCAGCGCACTTACACTCCCGAGTTCTTAAATGTGTACGTAAGAAAATACGCAGCAGAGAAGAGACAAAAAAAAAAAAAGGAAATGTATAAACTGCTGTGTATCATCTCTTTTTTCTTCTTGTATTTATGTGACGTGCGCCCACCTTATTGAGAAGCGGAAACAGCAGCAGCCCCCGCCACATCATATGTGCAGTGCGCGCACAGTTCACCAAGCAGAACATGTATTATATATCAAAGAACACGACGGAAAAGATTTGAACCAAATCATTTCCGTCAAATTTCTCTCTTTTCTATATATATCGGCTGGAATTTGATTTATAGAAAAAACAAAAAGGCTGCGCCTGCTGTGCAATTTAAAAACTTTCGATCCCCAAGAAAGAAATGTGTCATGGGGATTTTAACAAAGAAAACACAACTTTGATCGTTTCTCTGCTGCTGCTCTGATATGATCCCGGTACGAGAGAAAAAGAGTCAATCATTTGCATACGTATAGGCAGTGCGCTGTTGCTGTGCATCAAAGAAAAACGGGGTGAACACAACCAAAGAACTTGAAATGAAATGAATTCCCTTTATTGGAAAAAAAACAAACAAATTTGATGGGTCGTTCTAATTATGCGTATATCATTTCTTTTCTATTATTCATTCATCTGCTGTAGATAGAAATCCTATCAAAGATGACGGCCACACACGACCTGACGCAGATTGACGAAGTAACGCAACTCATCAGCCCAAATAATTCATGGCAAACAGGACAGCTTATGTATAACTAAACGATCCACTATATATATAATCTAATACATAGCTAAACAGTATAGTAGATACCTGCTATATACATCTATATATACTGTCTCTGGCTTTTATTCTATGAATGATTGGATGAAAGGATGTTATATCATTGACCATTGTTGTGCTGCGGAGACTGTCCATCATCAAGTCTCTATATATTACTTTTTGTCCTGTGTGTATTCTGTTGTGTTTAGTGTTTGCGTGACTGGAGGCAACGCCACTCTGAATTGAGTTTCCAGGTCGAGGCAAAGTACAGCAGCGCATCACATTATTAGGTACGTATATTATACTATATAGCCTACTGTGTAATACAGTTGACGTTGAATGTTGTGTAGTACTGCTACGGTTGTTGTGTGTATATAGCCGCAACCAATTATTATGACATGGTCCAGCTAGTCCATCAGGATGAGGACAATAATATACGTTATATTATATATTATACAATATTATTATATGATGTAGAATTTCATGTATAAAGTCAGATGTGTAGTTCTTCCTCGTATATATAGCCGTCTCGTCCGTTTCATATTTGAAAAATGTAGGCCCAACAACAGAAAATATAATCGGCCTCTTGTATTTATGAACTAGCTATAGAGTTTCGGTCCCTTGGGTGAATTTATTTCTCTCTCTACACGATATTTTTATTCCTCTATTTTCTATATTTATTAAAAATACACAAAGAAATGGTACTGCTGGGCGCAAGCAGCAGTACCGTTGTGATTTTAAAAATCGACTCGTCGTCCGCTTGAATTACGATCGTAATTGTTTTTCGCCTTTTTTTTTTTCTTGTATACATATATTTCTTTATTATTCTGTAGCTGCTGCTGCTCCTGTTTTATATTCGTGATGTATTAGAGTGTGTGTGTGTGCATATATAGTGCCGTCGTCGACGCCATTGGAAAGTCTCAAATTCGAGAGATTCGCTGAATGGACGTCGTCGAGTTTCGCATATCTAAACCATCCGCGAGATGAAAGAAAAAAAAAGAAGAAAATTCTTTTTTTATTTTTTTTTTTATATTTTCTTGCTGCTGCCATGTCGTTTGGGCCATGGGCCAATCGCGTATATCTGCGTATATAAGGCCCTTAGATTGTATAGTACATCGGCGTCGTCTAACATTTCTGTTGAAAATATCTGCAGCGGCGAGAGAACTTTTTTTCTTTTTCTTTATTTTTTTTTTAAAAGTGTCCAATTCCGTTGCGTTGACAGCATCGTATTATTATGCCCAACGACAACAGACTATATAGCCAGAAAAAAAAATGTTTTTTTGTTTTTTTTTCGTGAATGTATACATAACACGGACGTCGGCGTCGAGTGAGAAATGCAATTGACAAATGTTGACAGTTTCGACGCCGTATTATATATTATATAGCTTTCTTTCTATTTTTAAATATTATACTATATATTAGACGCTGCTGGGCGACAGAATATAATCAAACGAAAACAACCACATAAACAACAGTAATATACGGTCGTTGTATACATCATCATCATCGGGGGGGGGGGGGGACGATGTTTTTGAAATTGGGGGAATTTTATATTTTTTTTAGCGCTAAAATAAGATGTGGCTGGAACATAGAAAATATAGGATATATACGATGTTGTCGATATAGCAAGCACCCGATGTATATTATATGGCTCTGCTGTTATGTTGATCCGATCCTCATCCCTGCTCCTGTTTTGATATTACATTATTCATCCAAAGATCGATGACGTCTCTCTCTATAGTGGCACCTTCTTCTCTTTATTATTATGATATTTTGCGCACGTCGATATTATTCGTGACGATTGCATCATACGAGGCTTTTATCCTTAAGCTTTCACATGTCCATAATGCTGTGTATCATTCTCTATATAGGCTATTACATATCCCCCCTCTATAGACACAGCAACAGAGATTTGCTCCATGACTAACTATATATAAAAGTATACAAGTGCCCATCCACTTGGGGTTTGCCACCCTAAAGATTTACTATAGATATTACTATACGCTGTCTCTCTATGTATATGAAAATACACGTATATAGACCGTCGGTGAACGCGGAAAAGAGACATGCAAACAACATGCACAATAAGTGCCTTTCTCTATCTCTGCTGCTCCTGTGTATATGCCGCTGTCTCATGTTAGATTACACAGCATCTACCCCCACAGTCCGAAAGGGCGCCATACTTTGTTTACCTAGAGATGTATAGCGACATATTATATAAAGACGATCACTTCCTTCCGATGTGTGCCAGTAGCGTCTGAATCTTTAGATTTCGATATAAGAAAATAATCAAAGATAAGATATCCGTTGCTGCTGGTCTCGTTATTATTAGCAGAAAAGATAAAAAGAGGATAAACATATCGTCAATAACTATAGGATTTACATACAGATTTTCACGCCTCAGCTTTTTTTATAAATGACGCTGATGTTGGGAATGAAAATGTTCGAAAAAAATTTGGATGTAAATTTGGATTGATTTAAAAGATGTCACAGAGCAAACTGCTAAAACCCAACAACGGTGAAATGAAACAAGTGGATTTTCATGTCTGCCAATTCAACTGCTTATCAACGTGACACGTACAGGTAAAAAAGGAAAAAAAAAAGAACAATCGATATTAGAAATAAAAAATACAATAAAATCTAAAAATGCTTAGCAAAACAGCGCCAGAACGGGAGCTATGCGCTCAAATATATAGAATACACAAAACAGACCGACGGCCGCGAGTTTTTTTTTTTAAATATAGTCCGAATGATATGGCCGTGGTCTAGAGGCCAAGGAGATATTCTTCACTGTCAGCAGACACTCAAGTCTAAAAGGGGAGCAGCAATCCAACAACAACACGGGAATATAACGAATGCTGCGGGGAGTAGAAGGAGAAGAAAAAAAGGGAAATCCTGAGATGGATTGTGAAAGGTTTTCTTTTGCTGCTGCCGCGTTTACAAAAAAAAGAGAGAATCTCTCCAACGGTACAACTACTAAATTTTTATACTACGCGATATAATAATGTGTGGTAGTACTTGAGTATATACATGTTGGAGTGATGAGATAATATTACCACGTCTGTTTGACTACATGACAGGATCAATGTAAGGATATATCCCTTAATAATGAATATAAATGTTCTGTACTATCGTCTGAATGTTTTGCCCGTCAGTTTTTGTCAAATGGATTGGTCGGCCTGTCTTCCGGGATAGAAAAACAAAACAACTAAATATAAGATACAGTTGTTTGCTGGAGTATATATACTTAGTCCGATTGAACTAGTCATATTAGAGTGTCGTCAAAAACACGTAGGCTACACAGCAAACACAAAATATAAAGAAACATGCTGAATAAAAAATAAAAATTATTTTTTTTTTCCACAAAAAAATTCAGTCCAATAGGAGAAAGAGAATAGGAACAAGATTTGACTGTCTCTCTCTCTTTTGTGTTATGGATATTTATATACAGACTGTGTATAACCCATCCCATATGGCGTTTTGTTTGTCTTGATTCTTTTATCTCGTTTTTTTTTTTTCCATTTTCTATATGGAATTATTATGAAACATTTAGAAACGCTCCCTTGTTTATTTGTGTGTAGGCGACACTTTATATGTTACCGCCAATACATCGAAAGCGATTTTTATATGATTTCGATTGTCCTAGATTTCTTTGCGCGAACGATTGGCCAGTCCATCGATCAAATCGCTCCAAAGTGCGACCTACATATTTCTAATAATACGTATAGCGTTTGATTGAATTGCTCGTATAGAACTGCGTCATACCATGTAATAAGTCACGAACGAATAATAAGAGACGCGATCATGTCGGCGATCCTTTTGTAATTTGTGTGTGCTGCCGAGAGAAGTGCCACGGTCCACAACTCCCATTAAATGTCTTTTTTTTTTTAAAGTTGATGGGACGAAAAGTAGGTCCCGTCCCGTCGTTAAAGTTTTCTTATATATATCAATTCCAAGTGGCTTTATATTCTTGTTGTCTTTGTCTCTCAGACGCTGCATCGAGTATATACGGGGACGGGGGAGTATTATATAGAATAAGGACGAGAGACTAAAGTCAACAAGAGTTCGACACTTGCTGGTCCCCGCGTATAGAGGAAGAGTCCCCCCCGCAAAAAAAAGAGGGAGAGAGCCGGATGAACTATAGAGAACAATGCCACTGCCAATTGACAGCTAGTATAGAGAGAGAGAGAGAGAGAGAGAGAACTGCACTATATATAAGTTATATCATCTATTCTATGGATAGGGTTGTTGGACTTATCGCCATGCCACCAGCAGCCACACTTGCAACCGCATCATCAACCCCTATATACATTTGAATTATTACAGGCTTAGTATATATACATAGACTACGATACGATACACAGCACACACTATTATCTAAAGAAAATAGAACAAAAGTTAACGTTGATGTCTAGTAGTGTGGCGTCTCGAATGTAATTGTAAGATATGAAACGGCACATCGTCATAAGGATGAGAGAAGACGTGCTCGTCGTTGCTCGTCTAATTCTTTCGTTCTATATATGACGATCGTAGAAAATCAAAGAAGAGACGCCATTCAGCAAAAGTTCCAGTTTGAGCATCGCAAGTCTATATACAGCAGCAGATATCTGTATGATATAAGCAGAAGCGCAATTATCTTTTTATATATTATATTATATCCTATGTATGATGCGCTGTGCTTTATAATAGAGTGAAAAGGCGTGGCATTATTACATTAGACAACGTCGGATCGACAAGCAGCAGATATGAACAAAGACGAAAGTAGACGAAAGAAGAAGAAATACGTTTCTATATGAAAACGAATTGAGCTGAGAGTGCAGCGAATCGTGTACGGTCCTCATAATATTAGATAATATGATAAAAATATTAAGAAATGAGATGCTGAATTTTCTTATGACGCAACACCTGCATTACCATAATCTCTCTGTTGTATACAAGAAATCAAAGAGACGTCTTATTTCTACACAGCATGACATAATATGTAAGATACTGTACAGTTTATGGGACGTGATGGTTGATGGCTGCTGTGATCCACAGCACTCAGCAATAAATAGACAGGCCGCTGTCTCTCTAATATATACAAGACGTAGTATTACGTTACTGTTCTCTATACAACATGAATCGATATGTATAGACGAGTCGACTATATTTCCAAATGAAGGCGTTTTCACGAGTATAAAGAGAATCGTCTACTCTCTGCGTGTACAACATTTTTTTTTTCCAAAAAAAAAATGGGCGTGTATAAGTAGAGAGTGCAAATAAAGTAGCTTATATTTTGTGCTACTCTGTTTCTATACATTTCATTTGATATATCCGCAGCCTAAAAAACTTACAGAAGAAAAAAAATATATATACACACAACATTTTTTTGTTTTCAAAGTCTCACGAGATGAGAGGGACACACTGCGCTATGGATGACTCTGTCTATCTATATAAATAAATGCTGCATGTGTGTGTGTGTGTATCTTATATATTTATTCACAACTTTTTTTTTTGGTTCACTATATATTCAAAGAAATCCCTAAGATCTCTCTTCTACATGCGCTGTGCATATTCAGAAAACCAGGGAAAATGGGCTAATAAAAACTTGGTCATATCTTCAGTCTTATACTCTCTCTCTTCTCTTCTCTTGTACATAAATATGAAATAAGTGCCAAAATAACAAGTTGGATGAGCGCTCTAAAATGAGAGAAAGTCCAGCAGTACAGTAGCATTTGCTTTTAGAGAGAAAAAAGACTTTGATGAAACTTTTAATATTACCATAGAGATTATATTCTTTCCTCATATAAATCAAAAGTATATAGTAAAAAATTGAGATTTTCATTTTAAATGACGATGTAACTATATAAGTATAAGAGGATAGGGAGAGTGGTTGACAAATATATCAGTCCAGTTATCCATCACAGCGTCGTCACGACGTCCCTCCTCTCTCTATTCGTATATAAGTACTCCCAACATAAAATAATAGAGAAAGAACTGCGGCAATCCTGGCATCGCCACCAGGATCTTCTTTTTCTTATTTCTTCCTTTTTTTTGTCATTTTCTTTTTCACCATCACCGCTATGTATAAATCAATAAAATGTCACCGCCGCACCATATTACGTGTCTTTTCTCACTGATGCGCGCAAAAAAACTAAGTCTACAAACAAAAGTAGGTATCTTGATTATTATAACCATTTTCATATAATTAAATGGACGTGAATTAGAATCATTTATTCGCATCGGTGCTGCTGCTGCTGACACAACAGTCAAAAGACGACACGGCAGTTGAGCTTAGGCATTTTATATTAAATCAATAAATAAATATATATAGGAGGACTATATATATATCATGCAGCAGAGTTGCTTTTTTTCAATAATGGTCAGCATTTTTATGGAGAGACAGACTGACAGATTCTCGTCTTTAGATGTTGAATATATTCTCATCTATATAGTCCAGATGATTTATATATATTTAGTTGTGTCGTTGTATATGTGGGACATCATTCTTCTTCCTTCCTCTCAAGGGGCGTGTGTCAATTGATAACATGTCAACCAACTGCAACGCGCTGCATATTATATATAGAATTTCTATATATTTCTTTATATTCTGTACATAGTTAGTCTTTTTCTATATATCGATCTTTTTCTATGTATATTATCTTAAACAACTATAGTCAATTATTCTTTCGTTATCCTACACATCAAAATGCTGTGAGCGATTGTTATTTCACTCATTTCGTCTTCATTTTCCTTCTGTTCGCCATCAGGATAACACTTATTATTATTATTATTATAGTTATAAACTATACGTATAAAATAGAAAAAAAATAAAGAGTTGCTTGTCTTTTTTTTTATACGTATATACGGTATACTATATGTATACCTCTATTGTGTTTATCCTTTTATTCTCCTGCTGTCTATATAGAGTCTATAGCTGCTGCTTAACTGGTTGTACAGTATATATACTCTCCATCCGCGCTAGTAGTAGTAGCTTTTGAACATATAGATCCAGCGCTTCCAACATGAGAGAAAGAGAGAAAGAATGTATAGAAGAAGATGCGCAGTATGCCCAGGGACTCTTGTTACCAACCGAAGAAGGCCATCTCATTTTGGCCGAGTGCCTGACTGATGAATCTTCTTCTCCTTTTTCTTATATATATATTGTACAATATATTATATATGTATTGTACAATATATATATTAAATATATTATTGTCAGACTTTTTTTCTTTTTTTTTTCTTCTTATTTATGTACACGACGGTCTGCTCTCTTTATTTTTTTTTTAGGGGGGCCTTGTCATCCGTTTAGGTCGTCCTCCTTTTGCTGCTGCTGTGCGTCGTATGGCATTTCACATGAGACACCCCGACCATGTCCGCGACGGCGAAAAGGAATACGACGCCAGCAAACGTAATTGAATCTACACACGGCGGCATGCAGTTGAGAGAGACCTGCTTTTTTTTCCTCGTCCAACATAATATACTGTACGTAGCAGCAGGATCCCGGCCCCCGAAAAGAAAGGCACATATACAAGGTACTATACGCTATTATTATAGTCTTATTATATTAATATTTATTTATGATGATTATTATTATTATTATTATTATATAGGAGTTGATATGTTGCTGACGACGACGACGCTTCTTTCGTCCTGGATATACAACACCGTCGTTGTTGTAGTCTAGGAAACGGACTAATATATTTGTATATATAAAGTCGTGTCATGTTTCTCGCGTCGGGGCGTTTGATATGTTTTTTGGATGTTGGGTCCTTTTTTTAAAAATGTATTCCATGGCGGGGGATATATTTCATAAATTTAAACGGAACATGAACCTTATTGAAAGTTGTATATAGTTTACCAGATTGTGTCACATCATCCGTCACAGCATCATAATCCACCCACTCACCTTCCTTTTTTGACGCTCCAGTTCATTTGAGTAAAAAAAAAAGGACGACGACATCATCACTCTTTTTTGACGTGTGTACTATAGGTATATCCTGCATGACTATACACCTGGATGATGCGCTAATGGACTCTCAATCTACTTTGTCATTTTTTCTCTCATTTTCATCAGCAAACTGATTCTGGTTCCACACGGCCGTTATTAAGTTATAGATGAATTACCATATATTTAGAAATGTGTTGTTTTTTTTCCCCCCTATTATAGGCTTTTGTTGTCGATGATGATGATGAAAACATTTCCTCATCATTGCCAGCATATATAAGAGCTATACAGCCTTGTATACTCGTTTCCTATTATATATACATATGAAGTATAGTTAACATCTTTATATAAAACCAGCAAGAAAAGAATCTCTTCCATTCAATAGATAGGAACACACAATAATAAAATCTATATACATATAACGTGCGCTCAATTACTGCTCTAGATAGTCGTGAGCAATTCGGCATTTATACACATTTTTCGGGAGGCTTCATCCCGACATCAGACAACAACAAAAACGACGACTATAAAGAAGAAGCGAGGATTGTATTATCCTTTAGAGATGCACGTACGGGAGAGCAGCGGCAGCCAACAAACATCAAAAGCGAATATCATCATACACAATCCCGTAGCTCGTTCAACGTGCTGAGCGTGTATAATACTCTTATATTATATATATTCAGCTGTAAAGCACATGTTACACTGTATCAAGAGAGAGCCCCTCTTCAATATCCACTTCATGCACTATGTACAAAGTCTCAACTCTTGATGCTGTGCGGCCAACAACAACACACGATAATAAGAGACAAAATAATCAAAACAGTTTTGATGGGAATTTGTGATATTTGTTTCGACTTAGGTCCGATTACAATTCTGTGAATTTCAAATTTCATTCATTTTATATATAAATACAAAAATGTCCGTATACAGGAAACGCGAACAGTTTGGTAATCAAAATTGGAAAATATTTCAAACATTTAATTATATGCTGAGACATTTTAGCTCCATTCATTTTCATTTTGTGTGTATAGGTGAACGGCGGGTGACGTCAGAGGAAAAAACTGCCTATCCCCAAAGAATATGTATAATTTAATAAATCGCATGTTTCTACTAATATTGGTCAATTGAAATTCTACGATTCATTAGCATCACACTTGAGATGAAATAGCAAAAGAAAAAACGAACGAAATTTCCTTTGAAATTATTCACAACACCCGCCGTCGTCGATGCGATTTCAAATGTACAGTACTACTATATTACGTATTACGTTCAAAGGAATGATATCAACTATTAACGTTTTTACCTTTGGCCCTTGGAAAATTCCAACCTTCCATCTAAATAATACACCTATAATAAAAGCATTTTTTAAAAAAAAAAGAGAAAAAAAGCTATATTGTAACACGGAAAAGTGTTGTCGCGGGTGAGGGTTATATATCCGTACGTGATTTCAGCGTTCACACACTCGACGTTGCTATATACAATCAATTACATTATTGAAAAGAGAGTCGAGTGTCGTTAAACGGAGGTTACCCAAAGTTCTTTTTTTTTTTTTATTTTTATTTTCTTGACTATTTTTTTTGTCTTTGAGCGAGCTAAGAGCTTATTAAAGGCTAAGTATATATACTGTACTAAAAGCTAAAACTGTGTCAAACATGCAGTCGGTGTGTTTATGCGTATAAGACCAGAATATCAGCAGCAGCAGACGAGCGCCGTGTTCTTGGAATCCCGCAGCAACTTGTAATTTCTGATGCGTCCATTCTACATGTATACAATTAAGGACGAGAAACTATTTCAATATTATAGAATAGTTTGATGATGATCAAGTTTGCCCCTGATGAAGAAGCACATCAACTTAATTATAGCCAGAGTGAGAACAATTGGCCAAAGTGATTGACACAATCTTCTCGAGATAATAATAGTTTTGACTCTGTTGCCTGGCTGCCGTTATAATGCTCATCATCAATAATATAATGATGATATCATCGTCATTCAAAATAAATGTATTCTATAACTATATGGGAGGTGGTGGGCGATGGACGTGTATATTTCTGTCCATTATCAATGAGGAGTTGACTGGGTCCGCACCCCCACAAAAAAAAATATATATATAGTTGTTGATTTTTAAATGAAATAATATATAGGGAGGAGCAATGCAATACCCGACGGCCCTCGCCATGGCCTTATATCCCCCGCACACAAACTTGGACATCATCAAAAGTTTCCCTATTAATAATAATACAATTTGTGTGTGTGTAGAGACGACAAAGCCAGCAGTCGTCTACAGTTATATTCACCATAATAATAATATTCAATTCATCAATCGAAAAGTGAATCATTTCACTATACTTCTAGTATATTATATAGCTCTATATATCCAATGATTCCATACAAAATGTTACAAATATATAAAACGAATACTATATAATAGATCGTAGAAAAGATGCGGACTGTATACACACTGAGAGATAATTACAAACTCGTCGTCGTACACGCTCGTTTGTTCTATTATTATTGTACCATGTTGAAGAATGACGGTCCATTCACACAGACCACTGCTGCATGGCTGTCTACTGTCTATATATTTGTTGGCTTTTCCATCTTCATTTCTGGCTCAAATCCAAATGTGTTGGTCTCCAACCAGAGGAGCCGAGAGGCCAGGACAGTCTGTCATTTTTGCTCCTATCATCCAACATATGCGTCATTGTATATATTTTGTTTGTTTGAACCAAAAATAAAAAAAAGGAGCCGTTGACCCGCGATGTCGAGATGACATGTCAGATTGAATGGCTACCACACAGAGAATATAAAAGATGAGAAAAAAAACATTCAGAAAAAAAATATTATCATTTTTCTTTTTTCTTTTGATTCAATTGTTTTTTTCTCGCAGTCGAGCATTTTTATAAATGCAATTTATTATTCTGAAAAAATGAGAGATGCCCGACATA
This sequence comes from Daphnia galeata, assembly GCA_030770115.1. Taxonomy (NCBI): domain Eukaryota; kingdom Metazoa; phylum Arthropoda; class Branchiopoda; order Diplostraca; family Daphniidae; genus Daphnia; species Daphnia galeata. Next base: position 215,420 of record CM061121.1, read on the forward strand.
TCAGATACATGTTCATCTTCTTCTTTCTGTGTCCTATATGACATAATATACACTCTCATTCCTGGAGGGTCCCTCGAAGCTAGTTGAGGGTCGCTTCGGAGTATCTTTCGAAGCATTATAATGCTTCAAAGGCTTCGATGGATATAGTTCGATTATCGAAGACTTGCTTCGAATTCGTTGACCCCAAATAGTTCGAAATTATCGAATATCCTGTTCGAGTTATGTACGTCATCGAAGGCCATCTCTCGGAGACGTAGCATGACTACTAAGAATTGAAAGGCCACCGAAGGCTTCATCGTCTGCTGCTGTCAATGACTTATGTCATATTAACTGTTACGTCAAAAATCTTTTCATCGTTCAACCAGACTCTCATCGTTCTGCTGTCTTCCATATTCTTTCAGTAATTTACACGTTAATTTTTTATTTATTGAAGTTCTAGCATAACTGACTTGTTTTGTTTAATTCCAGAATGGATTACTCTTTAGAGTTTTCCCACATTTCAAAATGCTCTCCACCTGAGCTGAGTGAACATCTTGCATCCAAAGGATTTGATAATTCCACTTGCTGCAAGCTATCAGGTAGTATGTTTTAACGTTATCCTTGTTTTTGCTTGCCATTGCTTTAGTCATAAGTTAGATAGGTCAGTTACATAAGTCCTTTCCCTATTTACAATGGCCCAAGCTCGTACAAACTTTAAGTGCTTCCGTTGTGCACAAATTGTTGTAGGTAACTATTCCAGTTTAACAAAGCATCTGCGTCATGTGCATGCCATGAAAACTAGTAGCACCTCCCAAGCTCACTTGGTGTGTGCCCAGAATAGCTGTTGTGAAGTTTTTTCAAATTTTTCAGACTTTAATTACCACTTGAGGTTTTGTAAATTGTTTGATTCCGCAGCATCAGGTTCAAGTACATCATATCACTTACATGATCCTCCATCCCGTAGCTCTGAATTTGATTCAGGTTCCTTAATTTCAGAGTCCCTTTCCTTTGAGTCTTTGTCGACTAGCAAAGTAGTAGAAAACTAAAGATTTTCTTGCCCAAGTAATGCTTGAACTGAAAGCAAAACATAATGTAAGTAATGCTGCCCTTGACTTTTTGACAGACAAACTGAGGGAGGGATTTAGTGAACTGGAAACGAACGAAGGTAAACAAAACTCGATTGAATCAGGTTTTTTGAAGAATTGATATTCTGCGTCAAAGATACCATTACCCCTACAACTGATACCATGATGTCCAAATTAGAAGCTATTGAATGCTAGATCACGAATCCCCTTTTTCTCTTTATATATTTTCTACTTCTTCTTTATAGATGTTGGCCAACATTATTAGTTTTTTTTCTTTTCTATATAATGTTTACTCTGTTTTCTTGTCTTATTTGTTTCATTATATTGTTGACGAATGATCTCATCAAGATGGTAGCAATACAAATTAAAAGTTTCAGCCCTCAATATCCGTAGAATTGATAGCTTTATTTTTCCAATCCGCAAATATGACAACACTGTTTTATACCAAGCCAAGCGTCACCAAGCCCAATACAGTGAGTGATGGATATTTACATTAAGTTACGTTTCCTTGTGTTTCGGTCACTGAATAAAGGAATAATTTCAGAAGAGAAAGAGAAACAACTCTATAAGTTATTGGAATGTTCGAAAAATTTACTGTGTCACACTTCTCTTTCTCACCCCACGTAAAAGTGTTGTCAGTTTTTTGTTGTAGTGAAATTATGTGAAGTCAGTTCGCTAGTGAAATTACAGCCATATAGACAACAAGTAATAATTTATAGTTTCAATTATTCATTTATTGTTGTCTAATAGTTTGTGTTTATTGATTATAGTTGAATTGCTGGCAGCAGCCCTGGTTATATCTTGGGAGGTTTGATCTGTGTCAAGTGAAACCGATGTGCTTCTATGCAAGAAAGTCTTCCATTCAATTTGGTAATATATTCTAATTTAAATTTTTTGTTGTTCTAAGCCATTAATTGGTCTTATTCTTTATATTACAGGTTTTATGCCATGGAGTTTCATATTTTATAATATGAAGGCCAGTCAAGTCCGGTCAAGTCCAGTCAAGTGAAACCGATGTGCTTCTATGCCAGAAAGTCAGCTAGTGAAATTACAGCCATAGACAACAAGTAATAATGTTATTCCAATTATTTATTTATTGTTGTTTAATTGTTTGTGTTTATTGATTGTAGTTGAGTGAAACCGATGTGCTTCTATGCCAGAAAGTCAGCTAGTGAAATTACAGCCATAGACAACAAGTAATAATGTTATTCCAATTATTTATTTATTGTTGTTTAATTGTTTGTGTTTATTGATTGTAGTTGAGTGAAACCGATGTGCTTCTATGCCAGAAAGTCAGCTAGTGAAATTACAGCCATAGACAACAAGTAATAATGTTATTCCAATTATTTATTTATTGTTGTTTAATTGTTTGTGTTTATTGATTGTAGTTGGATTGCTGGTAGCAGCCCTGGTTATATCTTGGAGGTTTGATTTGTGTCAAGTGAAACTGATGTGCTTCTATGCAAGAAAGTCTCCCATTCAATTTGGTAATATTCTAATTTAAATGTTCTGTTGTTCTTAGCCATTAATTGGTCTTATACTTTATATTAAGGTTTTATGCCATGGAGTTTCATATCTTATATCTTGGAGGTTTGATCTGTGTCAAGTGAAACCGATGCAAGAAAGTCTCCCATTCCTGTCAAAAATCTTATACACTGAAATCAATTTGGTAATATTCTTATTTAAATGTTTTGTTGTTCTAACCCATTAATTGGTCTGTCTTATACTTTATATTACAGGTTTTATGCCATGGCTTCAAACCTGCTGATGTTGGAGTTTTCTGGACAGATACTTTATACTTTGTACTTTAAAATTTTAATGTTCATTGTATTTCGACCTATTATGCCAAAATTTATTCTAGTTAAGTTTATTGTTTGTACAACTTCTTATTTGTCAAATATACAATTGAATTGAGCGAACCATTGGTGTTTTGGTGTATTTTTTAAATATTGAACAGAATTTTATTTGGGGATTTCCTGTGTAAATAAGGCCTGAGCTATGGGCAGCTGGTGAAATCGGTCTTTCGTAGACCCGTCTACGAGTAACCTTATGTGGGTACTCGAAGGAGGTATTCGAACGGATTCGAACGGATCCTTCGAAGGCTCGTAGATGGTTACTCGAACAAGCATCCTCGAGCTTCGAAGCATAACCCCTTCGAATTCGAGGCACTCTTCATTTCGCTACGAGTTCGGAGTACCTTCGAAGCACCCAGAAGAATGAGAGTGTAACTGCGACGGCGGGGTCACTGTCTCTCTCGTCATTTTCATCTTATCTGATGAGAATAATATAAATAAACAATCAATATATCCCATCTATACATGTTTTCTGATATATATATATCCTACACTTTTTTTTGTGGGGAAAAAACAATCAACTTGAGTTTCTAATAAGAAAGTTGTATGTATAGACTGCAGTTGCATATCTTACGTCATCTACGCACAAATTATGTAATGCGTACTGTAATTAATAATGCCAGCATACGACTCTATAATCTCACTCTTATTTTTATACAAAAGAAAAAAAAATATTGTTCAGGAATCGTATCGCTCCACATAATATCCTGACGCAAGTGATTCATATTTCAAAAAGGTCCAGCTTTATATTATACATAATACACGGGGAATTTGAGAGTTATTATTACTCTTATATTATAATCGAACGTTTGATATTGCTGAGAAATAATACGTTTATAGACCGTCTGAGATTATTCACCCGTCTATAATAGATTATATAGAAGAGTTATATAGAAAATGCGCGGCAGCTGCGGTCCGCGTTCTCTAATATAATCATGGAGTACATCAGCATCTTCCATCTGTGTGAATATACGTTCTGTTATAGCGACCTTAATATTCTCAATCGTTTTCTTCTCTTTCTTTTGTGTAGCCCATCCCAGCAACGACTGAGAGATTTCTCCCCACCCACCAATAAAATAACGAGAAGAAAAGACGATCGCACATCTCGAGATGCAAAACAGACAGTCAGGCACGTCGCAGCAGCAGCAGTCGAGTGGTGGGACGAATTTTATATACCTGTGCTGATGAGCTTTTAACCTCTAAATAGCATAGCTGCTCTTTATATATAAAGAAATGGAAAATGTTGCTGGTGTCAACAGAATCCCCTGAAGGGAGCGGCGCATCGAAGCGACGACGGAACCCCGTACGGAATCTTTGATGACACGACGCTATTGGGCATGGTGGTGGTGTGAATGCAGATGAAGCGATGAGCAAAGTATATATACAGACGATGAAATAGAAATGGACAAAAAAAAAAAAAAATAAATAAATGTTGGCGACAAGAAAAAAATTTGTGGATTCCGTTTGAATTTAAAACGAAAGTTGCGCTATTCAAAAAAAATCATCATTTTCAAGCCCCAATTTTATTTTATTTTTTTAATAGCGTTTTACTTTTAGTTAATCAACATTGCGATGTATACTATATTGTAAAATAATCGATGATTAGCGCTTCCTATATATACTGTGGCCTTTGGACTCTCAACAAATCTAGGCAACTACATTTAGAATAATAGTGCAGCAGCAGAACGTGTCTATGTGCTTGGGCTGCAGTTAGTAGCTCTCTAGGATGAGGATGAGGATTATCGATTGGATGGGCGAGAGAACAAGAGCGAAAAAAACGCGCACAGCGGTTCTCTCTCGCAACGACAAATCACAACAACAACAACAACAAAACAAAAAAGACGAGGAAAATATATATAACCAGCCGAAAAAAAAAGAGAATATAAGAGATTTGGCTGCGCTTTATTTCCTGATGCTGATGGGCATATACAGACAAGATATAAACAACAACAACACGAAACCATCATCGATCTCTTTCGCTCCACTTTTTGTCTGCTGCCCAACACATGACGAAAAGTTTGTTTTTTTTCGCAAATGCAGAATTAAGACGATGAGTGTAGGGGAGAGTGGGGCGAAATGGCTGTGGGGGCAAAACGCACAAATTGATTTTGTGTGTTACTCAATTGCACTAGCAAATTGAAAAAATTCAAGGACATAAAATGTAAAAAGCCGCATCTTTTAAAAAAAAAAATTGTCGAAATATGTCAACTAGTTCTTGAATGTAAAATAAAATAAATTTTCGATCGAAAAATCGTGTTGCCCCGTACTCGATTTACGAAAGAATTATTGACTATAATAATCAATTTAAAAATTAAAAAAAAATTGTAAAAAGATTTAATGTTATCTTGGCTTCTTAACCATTATTTTTTTATAATTATTATATAAATATAAAGTACAGATATTTCATGATTTTTATCGACCCCCTTGTTCGGGGCGAGATGGCGTTGCACCGTAGGGGCAATTTGCCCTATTAAAAGTGGTACAGCCACTCAAAAAATTTTGGTTTTTATTTTTTTTTCATAATAACTATTAATAAGACAATATTAATTGTATTTATATCTTTCTAGTCATTTATTTATCAATATTACATAAAAATTTGAGTTTACTGATAGGTATAGCTAGAAGGTTTATTTTCCATAAGAAATGCAGGGGCCAAAATACCCCACTAGTATGGGCAATCCGCCCCACGCATGGGGCGATTTGCCCACTTTTTTTTATTTTCTAAATCTTAAATAACTTTTTCCTGTAATGTTGCATGAGTTTGGAAAAAATACAGCAGGAAGTTTAATTTTTTTCTCTTTTTTATGAGACCAAAACGAAGTAATTCGGTTAAATAATACGGGAATGCCAGCCGTTTAAAAAAAAAGAGTGCCATTCGCCCCACTCTCCCCTATAGAGTAGGAAACACACCTCTATATATAATATAGTGATAATAATATTACTCGCGCGATGTTGTTGATATGATGTTGTTTGCTGGGAAAAAAGGAAGAAGAAGAAAAAAATAAACCCTGACGTCGTTTTCTTATGATTCCGTCCATCCAAATAAGAAAATCCTATTGTGATGGACTGCACTGCCCAGCAAAAAGAGAGGACGTCTCTATTGTCCGGTTGCGCCAGCAGGCAGAAACCGCATCAGCAACAACAACAACAATCCCTTTTTTTTTTTTTTCAGTAGCCAACTTATTTGATATTCTCTGCTGTTTCTTATTGCTGGACGTATAGTTACACGTGCCGGCTAACCGTTGCTGGATGAATGGGACCGATGAAGTCCGACTCTATTTCACCGGCCGCTCTGGCACTGGCCTCTTTTATTTTGTTATTCTCTTTTAAATAAAAAAAAAAAACAATTTAAGAAAAAAAGATTTATCTTGGGAGAGGAGAGTCCGATTGCCAAATAAAAGTCTCGCAGGGACGGCCGCGCCCGTCAAATCTAATCACATCCGCAATCGATATACAGGTATATACAGTATCTATTCCTAAACTGATTTATCTGTATATAACGTCTATAACTATAAATAGAGGCATTTAAATAAGGAGATTGAATTAAATGGATTGTCCTTTACCTGATGAAGAAAGTCAAATGAAACGATGAGACGACGACACCAGCGGTGTTCACTCGAGATGAAAATATTATGTCAAGGGGCACGAGTAGATTTGATGAAAAAATAACCACAGCACAAACCAAAGAAAAGAGTAGCACTTGACCATTCACGCCAGACGACACGATAAAAATAACGAACAGCAAACTCGGTACAACAACAACAACACTTTTATGGAGCACAAGTTCAACGATGATGTCAATTGCTGAGTTAATTCTATAAAATTGCACTCGGTCGATTGTAAATAAAAAGAAAACAGTTTGAGTTAAATCCTATCCCGCAGCTGTAATATCGGGACGAAATGTGTTGATTGAATAAAATGAGAATCAGATTGAAGACGAGAATCAGTTGAGATTGGATCGACGACAGAGAAACGACAGAGAGACGATTGAACGACGACTAGTCGGCGCAGCGCATTCGAACTGTCTCCTTATATTCGAAATATTTTCCGTCGACTGGCTGCTGGCTGCTCCTATCGATGGATATTCAGCGGGAAATGGAAATGCGGACGGAGCGTTTAGAGTCTCTCTCGTCATGCGCACATACGACGAGACGATTTCTCAATTCATTTTCAACGTGATGTGAAACAACTCTATATTTGACTTATAAGGACAATAATAAAAATTCAAATCAAAATTTTTTTTGGTCACATTGGATGGATCCAACACCTACGTATAAGAAATGCGTATGCAATTGACGCGTCTCATGTTGCTATAGAAACCGTCAATTGAAATCATTGAGAGATCAATGACAGCTCCATATAGAAATGAAACTCAATAAACACAACAACAACATTGAATATATTTATATAGTGTAGTGTTGTGGATATTATTATATACAACCGACACATATATCGATCGCGTTCATGATGAGTCTGACAGATGGACGCCCATCAAACAATGAGGGACGACGAGAGAGCGCCGTCATGGCGCTATTAAATATCTGTGAATTAAAAAAAAACACACAATATCGAAAACTAATAATAATATAATCAAAGTCATTTCTTTTCTTTAAAATAAATCTATACATAAAAGTATTGGTGGCTATTCTTTGAAACTGATATTATAGTATTAAACCTTTAGGCGGTTTGTAATATAATATGCCATGCGCATAATTAAAAATCATAAATTTTTGCATCAAATAAAATATCCTTTCTCTTGTTTTATCTCCACGTCTGCGTCGTAATATAATAGAAGCAAAAAAAAAGTTAAAAAGAGATAGAGAGGGGATGATTTAGTTTAGTTGGACCGAAATCTGTTGTGTTTCAATTTCGTTTTCTTTCTAAAATGTAGAGATGAAGAAGAGCAGCTTCCTTTTGTATAATCAACTTATTTTTGCTCCTGCGTTATATTCTATATATTACGGCTGCATGCATATAGAACTGATGATGTAACTGCTGCTGCTAGCCCCTGCTGTCTATACATTTTTTAAACAAGTGTCTTTACGTTTCAATATATCTATGTAATGTACACAACAGATATACCCCAAGCTGCAACAACTTTTAATTTATTAATTTCTCTTCAATCTATATCAATAATATCAGATTTATTATTTTTACTTGACTCTCTTTATATGTATAACATCTTTTTTTTTAAATACTCTAAAGATTAGACGCTGATGGACCCATAGTCTGCTAAATGTGTGTATAATAATAAATAATAATGGAATTATATTTTATTTTTTAAAAGAAAATTGGTAATGGGCCATCTATATGAATATAAAGGAAATGTCGTCGGGTTATGGTGAGTATATATAGCTAAATAGAGAGAGAGGGGGGGGGGGAATAATATAACGAGGATGATATAAGAAATGTTGATATTTACTACTATATACTGGGCTGTTGTTGTTGTTGACTGTCGTTGCCACGCACGAGGCACGACGGGCGGAATGAAAGGAAAACCCATCGGCCGTCTTCTCTCTCTTTATATATATATGATATAAATGCGGCCTGGACGATTGCTAATAATCGAAGCGTATTATTATTATTAATCCCGCGCATTCTGCTGTGATATGAGTCGTCGTCGTCGTCATCATCATCATCTCTTTGTTGTTATGTTGTTGCGGGATTGGACGCTCTTTATATTATAATGTATAGTATTTTTATAAAAGTATAGAGTTGCTGTGATTGGATATACATAATTATTCACAAACGCTTTTTCGCGGATGGACAATTTGCTGATGTGTGACATTCATTTGACGCTAGACGACGTTATATAATAACAGTCACGAATGATGAGCTTCAAATCTGGCACGTCTATTGTCGTTTGATGACTCGTTGCCGGTAACATTATATAATATATATATTGTAACGGTATAACAAGTTGACTTGATTAGAGTTGTGGTTCCATTATATTTTGATATAATGGTCACGATCATCGAATCGATTTCAATTTTTTTATTTTATTCTTTTTACGAACTGTTTAAATATTATTGTTGGTCTATATAGTAATAGCCATCAAAGTATATAAGGAGGCCGACTGTTGTACTGTCCCTTATATAGTCTAATAGGTTATTCCAGCACTTTAATGATTTTCTAATGAGCTGCGACAGTCTAAACGCATCAGCAGCAGGACATAATAGCGAAGAAGAGGGCGCAGCATCATCAGAGAAGAACTTTGCACTTTGCAAGTGACACAATAGCCATTGGCCAATAAGATTCGACGCCATGCGCAGCTCTATATTATATCCATCTTATTAGCATCACACGCAATATGTAATACAGCAGCAGTGATGGCCAGCAAAGTGCTGTGCATCAGCAGTTGAATATAGTGCCCCGCATCAACCCTATTACGTACATCTATCTAACTTGTGCTAAACTCTATATATAACGTCGTCTTGCATCAACAACATCAAACTCTTCTAATATAATAATAATACACAGTCCAGCAGCAGCACAATCACATAGCAACAATTCGCTGCTGCTATATAGGCTCTTATATACTAGTGCTTCTGCTCTCTTCTGATGATGATGGTCATGCACTTTTGAATGAACTAACCCAGCCCCCGACATCTATACTTTTACTGGACCAAATTTTTAGTTTCTCCTATACTTTCAATGTAATAGTATAAACTGAATCATTTCCTTTGATTACAAAATTGAATTTAGAGCGGGAAATTGAAATGCATTTTGGAAAAAAATGTCGGCTGTGCTGGACAATAACACGAAATGTCTTCGCCTTTTATGTAATAATATCAACACAATGAGAGACGAGGAACTTTGCGCTCACCTGCTAGATACACAATATAAAGTCGATCCTTTTTACACATCAAGCACTCGGCCGCGCACTCGGCCCGGTTGACATGTGAACGCGGACAATAGTCGATACACGTGAGTCACGTATTCTAGATATACTTTTTCTTCATATATAGTAAATAGATTTGCTTTTATTAGTACAATATTATAATAATAACATATAAAATGATGCTGCTGCGGTGCCGATTCAAATATTTCGCGCGTGTTTTGAAATTTAAAAAATCAGCAGCAAACGAGGAAATATATCAGCGCAGTTGTTCCTTGTCATCGTCATCATCTTCTAGCGCTCTTTTGATAGCCGATTGATGTTGTGCTCCGTTGGGCGTGTGATATGCCGTGTGTTGCCCGCGCACAGCAGTTGCGTGAAAATATTGACGAGGAAATATTGTATATCTAGTCGACAACTTGTATACGCTTGTCGTGATAGGATGCCAAATCTCTTCGCTGCTGTTATCTCAACCGAATATATCCCGTCTTATAAATATATCGTCGAGATATTTAACAGATTTTTTTTCCTGGTTTGTATATAACTGGTCCTATATTCAATCGCTCATCACGATCCCTCCAAATGAATAAATTAACAATTCGATTCCGTTCAACCAAAATATAACAAGTGACGATGAGGTGTGAATGTGTTCAGTTGTATTATGAAGAGGATTAATAATATAAAGAAAATGTTCAAAATGATTTTGTCTATTTTATTTTCTCTTCATTTATGGAGGAGGAAAATAAAGACGATGCTGACGAGATGATGGAAAAAAAAGCTGTTGATACTCGGCCGACTAATCATCAGACAGCAGCAAATAAGAGAAACGCCATCAACATCAACAAACAACAAACAACAGTGTTTCCTTCTATATCATAGCGCCAGCCCTTATATATAGATTGTATTCAGTGTTATTCGGTGTTATTATTATTCAGCTCAATATATATATAAAAGAAGGTGTGATGGACTGGATCCTCGGCTGCATGCTGTTGTCTATATACCCGGCGCTTGGTTTATTGTATTTTTTAGGTCAAGTAGCCCACCTCTCGTCGACACACAAGAAAAGGAGAGACCATATATAGAAAATAACACGAATCTATAAGAATAAATATAGCAGCCAATATAACACAAGGAATTCAATGCATCAGCACAGCAATAGCAATTGCTGGCTATATATGATGATGAAAGTGCATTTTCGTCCTTTTCCTTTATATATATTATATATAGCCAATTACAATCGCTGTGGCTTCGGAAATATATATATATATATCTAAGGAATCCTCTTGCTGCATGCCACAATAATATATTGGAGATATTGGGGGCACATATTGGAAGTCTAGCGATAATTTATTGAAAGAACATCAAGAAAGTCAATGAAATATATGAGATTGACCAAAAAAAACTATAGATTATAATAGTATATATATAGATAGAAGAGCTTATATATTCAAACGATATTACACGCGTCTATTTCCTGTCTATACAAATGACATACCCTGCCATATACGTTGTTATGCTCAGCAAAAGTCAAAATGTCAAAATTTACTTTTTATTCTATACGACAAAATTCGCGCTGATAATACGCAGCAAGAAAGTCAACATATTTAGACGAATAATACAACAAGGTTTTGAAAACGGGGTATCCATAGCTGCGTGTGGATATACAATAGCCGCACGCGTGTGATGCTGTGCGCTCTGCTGCTCTGCATGATGTTATATACAATTTGAAGAGGATCAAATGTCAAACGGCAATTGATATTGCCCAGCAAAGACGACGACCGAGTCTTAAGCGCACGCGTCTCCGCGAGCTCTTATATAAACACATTTATTATGGCTGCTGCTGCTGCTGTTGTTGGAGACGACCTTTAATAGTATATACGCTTTGACGATGACACTTGTATACCTCTCGAGGACGACGCTGCTGCTCCTGCAACTTATTGACATATTGACATGGAGCCCAAATGCAGCAGCAGCAGCATCAAGGCACTTTTCGTCTATTAAATATATACAGCAGCATCATCATCTCGTCTCTATTTCTTCTATTCATATCAAGAGAAAGTCAAGGATACAATATACACAATAGTTGATGTCTTTTTACATTGATAGATATAAATGTTACGGGTCGGCCCCCTTATAGATGGCCTCCTATTGTGCTATATTCAGTTCATGATAGAATAAATGACACAATATATAATAATGAGCCGCTGTCATTCACTATATTCGGACACACCCTTCTTTCTATCCAGAAAAATCGATATTCTAATCAGAATAATAGGCAGCAACGGAATAACGATGACAAGACCGACAGCAGCAGCACATTTTAAATCGATTCAAATGGATGAGGTATATAATAACAATAACTGAGTTGCTGGGCTACTGATTGATTATATATGCATTTGAATTCTTTTTTCTCTGCTGCCATCATGCAAAATACATTTGATTACATAGGATTAATATCCTTTTCTTTATTTGTGATTTCTTTTTCTCTCTATTATTATATTATTATAGACTGCGCTGCGCATCGTCAGAACTGTGTAATCTCCACTTATTTTTTTTTTGTCTTTGGTCTCCATCATTGATGATTTCTTCGTAATTACCTTTGATTTTCACATTTTATTAAATATGCAGAAAAAAAATATAAATTAAATTATAACGATGGGATTTCAAATTGAGATTTCGACCAGCTAAATTATACTCTAGAAATAACAAATAATATATAGACAAATATATAAAGAAATGATTGAACGTGAACTCCTTTATATATTATTACATGTATGTGACTATAAATATAAACACCAGCATCAGCTTATAAACACGTAATAAAACAACTTATAAACGGTAATAAAACCTTTTGCGTTTAATTGTTGCTGGTCGACGTTATAGTATATACAACACGCCGAGGTATATATATCTCGATGCGACGCCAAGTGCAACTCATCAGCAAGACTGTGTGAGCAGCAGCAGAAGGGAGCAATAAATACATGAACGGCTGCTGCTGGGCTGCTGGTAGGACGACTATATAATAGCAATCCTATTATTGGTGTATTAATCCGGTCCTAAAAAAAAAAAAAAAAAAAAAAATCCGGTCCTTCCATATAGGAGTTGATGTTGGAAGGCTCGTTCCTGCGTATATAGCACGACACAGCACATAAGCCACACAAATCTATCGCCGGATTTAAGCGTCCGCACCCAATCTTTTAATACCCATCGATCCTAAATAAACAGAGCACCTATATAAAATGAACGCCGCAGCCGCCAACCAGCAGTATATATAACTCGGCTATATTTATGTAAGAATGCTGTTGTTATTTTATATATATAGAAAAAACTACAGAGCTATATATACATAACAGAACAAATGCTGTCGCAAGTGCTGAGATAGAACAACACGTTATTCTTATACTAAAATGTCTACATTTAAGTGACTTGAAAAGAAAAAACTCAATGAATGTTGACAATAACTATTGTTTTTCGTATACGTCAGACATATCCGTTTTTGTTAATAGCTTATTGTAAAGCAAGAAGAATTATATATAATAACAGGCAAAACGTATTTCATCATGTAGGCTATATTATAAAAAATGTCCTCTAATAAATTTTATTGATTTTTATTTCAGGAAGGAGATTCGTTTATTCGCCTTTTCTTTCTTTTAAGCTTTTCCTTTGATATTTTTGGCGTATTTTTATTTTGATGTTGCCATTTAATCTGATCCGCTGCTGTCCATATGTTTGAAATTTATATAATAGATACTGAAGAATAAGAAATATATATAAGATGCGCATTAGATTTCTATATTGATTCTCTATATACTGCTGCTGGTCAGCATGATAATATTATACATACATCAAAGTCCAGTTTATATTATTATAATAAAATAGCCTGCTGCTGGAAAAGAATAATATAAAAAAACAATGTATGTTTTCTTTATTATTACTTTTAGAGGTTTACCGGTTGAACATCAAATGTTTTATTATATTAAAAAAAAATATTAGGCTATATAGTTTACTGCAGCCTGCCTACATATCTAAAGAGATAACAAATCGACAGATTTTCGTTGTGTTATTACAACCAGCAGCTGAGATGTCCCTTATTCTGCTATACTGCTGCATAATATGGAGCGAACGAAATAATCAAATCGGTTGACGAGTATATATAGTGGGAAAAGCGACGATATATAAATATAATTTCATCAATAATATAGATATAGTATAACATCAGTTTTGTTCGTTATTATTATTATAAAAATCCAACTCTGCATCAGACTTTTATATGAGAGACTATCCAATTTTTTGAGTGGGTGGCTCTATATAAATAGAGGGTGACACAGCAGCAGCAGGAGAATATAGAGCTATATACCAACATACGATTGCGTAACGCAAAATGTAATAACGTCGCGACTGCTCGCGTCACTTGTCCATCGTCCGCCACCAGATAGGCCTTTCTATATATAGAGAATAGAATATAGACGATATATATATATAGATATATACGTTTTTGGAGACAGCGTATAGCAGACATAGATATATTAAACCAATAACATTTATAGAGTCGTACGTATATTCGGGTGGGGGAGGTTTTTTTTTCTTGCTGCGTTGGCTATATAACAACTGTCGATCAAACTGATGGCTTAAATCGTTTTCTCTTCTATATTTGTATTTTTACTTCTTATATGTTATATAGAAGAACCAGTCCTTTTTTATTTTATATGTAACTGGAATTTCCCGCAAATATTATTGGTGTTATTCTTTATAGTAATAATTATAATCGGAAATGTACATTTATCGACTAATATGTCAACTAAATCATAACGTGGAGTAAAATATAGACAAATGTGGGTTCGTCTTTATGTGCTGTCAATGTAATTTGAAGTTCTAAAAAGAAATTTGTTATTAATCTATTCCTCTGCTGTGCTGGACTGAGAGTAGAATTTAATATGTCATCAGCAGCAGCGGCAATCGATGAGCCTCTGTATAATAATTTCTATTATTATTATATATTTGCCATATGTATTGGATTTTCTTTTGTCGCTCTCTCTCTGCCAACCAATAGTAGGCCATATTATTTTTATTATTTCGTGGGCACAGCAGCAGTGTATAATTTACTATTATTTTTCAAATATATACCCGACGTCAGCACACAATTTTATATTATTATCACCATATATTTCTTTTCGTTATTATTATTCGTGATTTGACAGAATTGCTGCGTCTCTATATATATATAAAATTCAAATAATTGGCATCAGCAGCATAAAATCGATTTTCAAATATAAAACTAAAGTTTGAATTATTTAAGCGCGCGAAATTTGAAAATGTATTAATTTAGATTATACCAATTAATCAGCTAGCATATCATTATATGTTTGAGTGCTGATCTCGAACCCCTTATATACGACGACGACTCTATACAGGACGCGTCGAGTGCTCTCGCGATGATGGACGATAAATCAAAGAAGTTGATGCTGTTGATGACGATCTTTTTCTTCGAAATCATTTCCCTCTTATTCGCGTTTTGATGGCCATCACGTGCTGCTGTCATTTCTTTTGATGTCGTTTTTCTTGTATTCATCTATACGGTGTCTGTCCGCTCTCAAAGTGCATGTTGTACATATATACATTTGAGTAGTGTCGTCGTGAACGGATCGCTAGTCGACATCACAGCATCAGGTATAAAAAGTTATATAGAAAATCAAAGATCAGACAACACTTTTTATAGACTCAAAAATCAGTTGCGGTGATGATGAAGAGGTTCTTCTGCAGCAGAGTCTTTCCGTGTTATATTCATGAAGTTTTATTATTAAAAAAAAAATTCAAATCATCTAAAATATCTCGTCAATTGAGACTATTAAATAATATTGAAATAAAATATTATAATTCAAGTGCTGGTATAGACAATGACAACACTTTGAGATATATTATTGCCAGGCACTTTATTCTCACCCACACGCAATGGAAATTTAACAATACAAAACTCTCTTTGCTGATGTGTATATTTGACGATATGTTTGTAGGATATACATTTGCCTGTATCAATACACAAAATGTACTAATCTGTTGCTAGTGCTCAATGTCTATATATACAAGGCTATTGAGGCATAAACTCTCTCACCTCTTATAATATTCTTTGATATTCTGTGTGTTATTCAGTGCAGATATATATTCAAACAAAAGAGGAGACATCTACACTCGATCTTTTGCTGTGCGTAAAACATCAGCACCACTGATGGTATGAGCACTTGTGCGCTGACATTTGCACTGTTCTCCTGGGACGACGACGACGATTCAAATCTATATTCAAATAACTATTATATCCTCCGGTGTGTTGTATATTAGATGCGGATCCATCACAGCAAACACTTTACTGCTGCTCTAGCACACAGAACACTTAATATTTACTTGCTGCTGAGTGTCCCGTGTCTATATATAGTATAATAAGTTGTATATAGCACCTTTTGCTATATAACATCTATCAGCACAAGTTTCAAAACAACTTTTTTAATATGTAACATAATAATAATATAAGTTTGCTGTTGTTGTTGCTGTGTCTATATTCAAACTTCTCACGTATATTACATAACAAATAGAATAGTGTTGTGAGATGAATCTATAATATTCACTCTATTATTATAAATGGTGTATAACCCTACTATGAATCAAATGATTCTACAATTCTTTTTTGTTATGGAAAATGTTTTTTAGATTGAGTTTTAAATCATCGATTATTGGAGCAATTGGACGTCTGGTAATTAAATGAATACATCAGCCTATAAATTATCTCGATGCTGAGGTCTTGTTTTAGATAATTTTAAATATTCCTACATGTAGTGAAAAATTGTCATTGATGTTTCTGATCGTATGTACACGGTCTATATAATGAAGCAAGTTGTTGTAATAACTGCAAACATGAGAGACTACCGAATAAACAATATAAGCGGTATATATGAGAAGTCGTTATTGGCAAACAGCATGTTTTGGTTATATTCTCTTCATCATCGTCTCTCTGTATACTCTCTGCATGTACGTACTTTGATTTTATACTGTATACCTGAAATCAGAAGCAGGGCCCGCCCCCTTATATCCCGTTAATATAACGTGAAGATGTACGTACGTATATACAACCATCAAGTGATGGATATCAGTAGCGGCAGCTCCTCGGCTTCAAAGACGTCGATTGAAAGTGGAGAATCTCTTCATATCACAGCAACTATATTAGCCACTTATACGTATATTTCATTTCTAAGAAGCAATTAATATATAATAAGACATTTGAAATCAAATGTAAACTGCTGCTGGGAATGTCACCAGAGAAACCATCAACGACATCACAATATTTATTTTATTTTTGTATATAACATTTATTTATATTTATTCTATTTATTTATTTTATTTTTATTCCGTTAATCATTGCGGATTGTTATTGTTGCTGGTTGCCGGGCAAAAATTGCACAGCACACGAATCGTACAAACGCATCATCGCCACAATAAATGTAATAAACACATCACAGCTCGATGTTAGGCCTATATAGCGCGTCTATGTTGATAATAATATATACATCATCAGTCAGCCATCATATTGGTTTGTTATATAAGATCATGTATATTACTCGACGCGTTATTCTCTTTTATTCTTTTGTGATGTTTGGTTTCCGTATTCATAACCAGCAATTTTACGGTTATCTATATACAACATTTTGATGCATTACAATTAAATGAAGTACATGAATATGTTCCACATTGCGCAATGGATGTAATCCACCGTTTCCCATGTCATAGTTCTCAGGTTCGATTCCTTGTCCCTACAATGTGTCCCGTGTCTGATCTGCTCTTATTACATGTCTCAATATACGATCAAACATTGCATTACTCATTATCTAATGTGTCCATTTTCTTCTAAACTCAATCTCCCGATCTGTTAGTCATCCTATTGCAATAAGGGATGGCTATATTCATAAAGATCGTATTCCTTGTCTTCAATCCGGGTGTCAAAGAATTGGGTCTTGTTGGCTAGTTGTTCTGCACGTTGGGAAATCGTTGACTTCTCAGAGTCGTACCTCACCCACTACGCTGTCAATGAAGTACGAACGTGCGGTTCCAGGTCAGACACCACCTCCCACAACCCTCTCCCTTTTGCCAATTTTATTATTTTGCTGCTAATAAATCAATATGGACGGTCCTGATAGGAAGATTGCTCCACTAAACTTCCGCAACACCTGCCTGCACAATAAATGCTGCAATTTACTTTGTATATAGGACACACACGCAACAGCAGCAACAGTTTTATACTGATGGCTTCAAATGTTATGTAGGATATTGAAAACCTTGGCTTTCATCTATTTTTCTTTTAAAGCGCTATAGCGCTTTATTTTGCGTGATGGAATTGATCGATCCTCTTCCTGCTGCATGTATGGAAAAAAAAGAATAACGTAACTTTTTCGGCTTCATTGGCAATAAGAGAACAGCAGCCGCGCGCAGCAGGGGGGCCCTTTTTTATTTGATTAAAAAACATTTTCCTCTTTTTTTTATTATAATATTGGAATTCCTTCCTCCTGGTTGGTTGGCTGCATGCTGCAGCAGATGCACATTTATCATTGATGCGAAAAATTCAATTGACCTTTGGGTATATATATAGAGGCTGCTGCTGTTCACCGCGTACTGGCCATTTATAAAAGAAAATCCGGCTCGACTTCCGCCGCAATGTCTATAAACCAATACGCGTGTAAATACCAAGTTTCACAATATCAGGCGCTCTATACTACAGCAGCATAAATACCAAAGTGTTATTATGTTTTTAGACTATCCAGCAAGTACTCAGTATCGGCCAAATAGCTTTATATAAATAGAGATTAGAGAATAGAAAGACGATTTTAATAAAATCGATATACTGTTGCTAAACTTGTGGTTGGATAACAATTTATTTCTCTATTAATAATCATCCGAGCGTAGGCTAATATCATTGAATATGTAGATGTAGCTATCGCCAATAATATTAGCCCCCGCAAAAATGTTTAGAAAAATGACATCGATGACGACGCGGGCAAATTAAATAACCGTTCATATAATATGCTGTATAAATACCAACTAATATTTGAATTCCTTTACATGTTATTTTGTTATTGCTGGATAACATTCCGCTATATAGTATACGCTTATATACCCGCTCTGCCATTTCGACTATATATGAACTGAATGACGTCATCAACATCGATGGACATTCACAAGATCCGCATTATTTCCAAAAACCTCTTGGAACTCTTTGCACATTATTCAAATATATTCGAGTCATCTTGTGTCCTTTAACGTCCCGCACGATCGCCCTTTATAGCGACACGCAAAATAGTATGCAAATATGTCCGAGAACTGAGAACAACCTTCAAAAGTGTTTTCCCCAGCAGCAGAAAATCAAAATGTAAATGCTCTGCTGAAGTTTCTTATATTTATGTTTATGAACATATTATAAATGATGGGCGTATATGAATATACTTTTATATTATAGAACATCTACTTATTGCAATTGAGATATAAAACACGGGAATCCCTCCAATAGCAGAGTTAAAAGAAATGCTGTATATGTCTATATACATACGTATACAGTTGTATTATATAATATCTTGATCCAGCAGCATAATGGTTTACATTTTCTGAGAGCCAATGAACAAGTGCTGCTGGTGACGATGCTGCGCGCTGTTGTTATGCGACGATACGAACCTTATTGTTATTCTTGATGCCACCACATTTCACTATATGCTGCTGCTGAGCCTGCTTCTGTACTACGTCGTGAATTTCAACATTAAAAAGAAAAGAAAAAAAGAAAAAAAAATTCTACCCTTTTGAATAAGTGTATGGAGAGAGAAGACGTGACCATCAGCACTGGAATTCCACATATATTATTCTATAATATTTGCACATCATAGTTCGGTCGTTTTCTATAGGTATATTTATTTCCACGTAATAATAATAAAATTCATGAAAGTATATAGATATCGTCTTCGTCTATATATATACGCATCATCATCCAGCAGCAAAGATGTTATCAACTTAAAATCAAAGCCAATAAGCATCTTGTCGTTTTATTGGTGCGGATATTTTGCTCAGCAAAAGAGACGAGACTCTTGAAAATGTCGGATGCGATTCATCAATCGGTGAAGAAGACGGACGACGACGACGACGACGGAGAGAGTTGATGACGAATGGCTCCGATGATTCATCGAGAGCATCATTAGTCATCGCGTATCTATCGTCAAGAGAGAAAACATTTTCTTTGTTGGGCATCAGCAGCAGAGACGAGACGAGGCTCGATGTGTTGTAAAATTGTGTGTAGTTTATAATAATAATATAAAGAGAACGGCTGACGATGAGATGGAATCATTCAATTTGAATAACACACAGCCTATAGCCTATATTGGGAATAGACGGATACGATCTATATGCAAGCACATGTTGTATTTACCATTTGACATCAATTCTATATATGTAGGGTCCCTACTATTCTATACGATTATATATTAGACGAAAATTCTATTCGATCGTGACTGTTTTTATTTCTTTTTTCTTATATACTGGCCAGCCAGTTGAAATTCAATTTTGCAGCCGCTTATATATAAACCAAACTGAATTGACTTATTGATAAATAGGAGCTTTTATTTGATGTGTACTGCGCTATATACATCGTCACACATGATGAGCCTATTATATATACAGCGCTTATATTATTATAGAGCGCGGTCCAATTCTTTTGGCTCTTAATAAATATCCCATTATTATGATTATAAAAGTGAATATCATTTAATGGCCTGCTGTCTACTAGTAGTACGTTCATCCATCAATCGACATCAGCATGAAAGGACTTGACAGCTCGTCAAATCAAATCGAATGTTATAGGTACCGCCCAGTAAATCTATTTAAAAGAGACCCCATCAATTCCCTTGTATATACGTAGTACTTGAATTGTCATATGAATTAACATTCGCATGGGGTCGTCTATAAATAAAGAGCCGCCTATATAACACAAGTAAGAGTCATATCCAGCAGCAAAAAAGAGACGGCCCATTAAGAAGCGAACAGCAGATAATAACACGCGCCAAGGGCTTGTCCAAAGTGGCGCCACGGAGCTGCTGAGCACTTTTTAAGATCACGGCAGCAGTATAATGCTGGTCGACGGGAAGTATATATACACACACTCAAACTATATTTAATGGGCATTAATCTATAAAGAAGAGCTCTCTCCTAGCTGGAATAATTTCAATTATATTTTATTTATATCTTTATTCATGATAAAATAAAAATTGACGCCTGTTTTATGTATTAAACACGCATATATCGATCGATCGTCCCACCCGTAATATATAATAGAACGTACACAATTAAATGCTGATGTACGACTATATAAAGCCCAAACGAATTCTATTTTTGTTTACGATTTATTTCAAAAGAGAGGAAAAGATAAATGGAAGAATATTACCTTTGAATAACTAAAAAGTTGATGGTGTGTGTGTGTGTGTGCAATGGCAACCCTACATACATATTTAAATAGGGTTGACTTTCTGTGTATTGTACATTATTGATAAAAGTTGCTGCTGCTGGCGAGCCAAGGCTCAATCCCCTCTTTTTTTTTGTCTTCTTCCTTTATCCTCTTATTCTATACATACTGATGGTATGTAGCAGCACTTTTGATTTGTACCGCCTTACATATCATAGTAGTTATTGTATATAGTTTCTCTCCTCGTATTCTTTTTAATCCTTTTTGGCCCTGGAGAGAGTGCGCAGCATCACAAACATTAGATATTATCATGCAATATGCATTCATTCAGCAAAGAGCAGCAACACTTTTCCCAATCTCGTAGGATTAAGCTCTTCCAACAGCAGCAGCAGATATAGACATATAATAAAATATGTAACAATAATAAAGAACGTGATCAACTCAAATCATAACCTGGGATGCTCCAGCATAATATGAAACTACAATTCAATTTCATCTTTTTCCCTATATTTCTTTCGCATTCATTAGTATATGGAATAGATTTGATGAATGTAGTCTGATGTGCTGTGGTAGTTACCTGCGCACATCCAGTCGAAGATTTTCTTGGAATTACAAAGAAAAGTTCAACAAACTAATATATCTGTTCTCATTCCTTTTGTTCGTAAAAAGACGTCCGTCTCCCTTTTAGCATAATAATATCGGGACGGTGATGCATGCTGAAACCGACTCGTCCCGCGACAAGATGTAATTATAAGATTTCATTGTTCTCCGCGTCAGACAAAAAATGCCAACACGCCCATCATTTTTGCTGCCGAGTTCGTCCGTGTAATTTTAGATTTAAGTTTTTATCGACCGCGTTACCGTATACTATGAACGAATATTATTACGTATATTCGAACGCTACATAATACGCCCTCTATATATTATACGAGATAGATATTTACTGCTAGTGGTGCCGACGGCCGAGTTAATGATTTCTAGTTATTTAATCAACCATGTCCAAAGCAATTAACATTGTACCCGCAGCAGCAGCCAAACCAGCCAGCAATCATCCGAGTTGATTTCTTTTAAAAAAATCTTGTTTCTTGGAAACGGACCAAAGAAAAGTGATTTACGCATTCAATAGTATACTTTATATAGTATATTGCATGTGATATCTAAATCCTGTGTGTATAATATGACCGAAAGAATATTCCATAAATCCTCTTTTTCTTTCCTATAGTATAGCCGTCAGAGCTGATTTTATCTTTATGACGAATGTTGGCCAATAATAGAAATGCATACGGAGATATATATATATTTATGCCATTTCTTTTTTTTTCTCTCTCTTTCTCTATTCTGATTGAACGATATTCCCAGGTGACAGTTTATTTATGGCGACTCGTTTCTCTTCGAGATACGCAAATATGAAATTGTTATTTAGTACTGCTAGCTGAAAGACTTTTTCAATGCTAATATGCATAAGACGGAGGAGGCATATCAACAAAATGATTTATATCCAAGATGAAAGATTTCTATTTTATTTTACGTCATCGAACTCACGCTCGTATGAATAAAGATATTATATAACGTGAATATTTCATCATGTATTTATTCCATTTTCGAATGTCACGCGCACCATTGTGAATCGATATAGTTTTAGCTATCGCGATATCTTGCCCTTGATTGTTAAAAATTCACGACGTTTTTGTACTCGTGTGATTTTTTGTTGTTTATCTGTCACTGAAAAAGGTATTTCTTTTCGTCATTTGCCCAATTCAATTAATTTAAATAATTTAATTCTAGATTTTGTTGTCTCACATTTTCGTGTTGGCTCACATTAAGTGTCGAATCGACGACACGTTGTTGAAAACATGTTGAACCCAACAACACAAGAAGATGGAGAAAACGGATTCGAATTAGTTGACAAACCAAAAGAAGGTGTCAATGAAGGTCCATCTCCTTTACCTTCCTGGATCAATCCTCCTACAAGTCTTCCATTGAACTTGATGGCTGGACCTCCTCCTTTGGTCTTGCCTGTCGGGCAACTCTTCCCCACAACAAGCACCCCAACTGTGGCCAATTCACAGCTTTTTACAGGATCGTCTGGACTTCATCAGTCCCAGACTGTAAGTTATATTTTTAATTGCAAATTTTCAATGTGTTGATGAATGTGTGCTTGTAAAATATGTATGCCAGACCAATTTTTTTTTCATTTTGTTCTTTTTTTTCCCCAGGGTTTGAATCTTCCCATTCTGCTTCCAATTTCGCCCATCACAGAGAATGAAACACAACAAAATACAGCAGCCGGTACATCTGCTTTGGAAATCTGTGTTCTGGAGAGCCCTACGTCTGCAAATGTGAAAGAAATCCTGGATCCTCTCAATGACCTTCCTAACAAAGGGTCTGGACTCTTTGGATGGATGAAAGAAGCTATGCCAGGAAAATCAATTTTAGCCAAAGTGGCTGAAAAAGCTCGAAGTTCGGTAGATACAATGATCACAACTTTAGATCCCCAAATGAAGGAATTCATATGTGAGTATATAATTGTATTTGGTATCTTTATGTAAACTTATATTCATTTTTGGTTTGAATTTCAATTGAAAAAGATTCCGGTGGTGATATCGATATTGCCGTCGCCTCTTCAAAAGAGCTGAAAGTTAGTTCAGTTCGAGAAGCTTTTCAGACAGTTTTTGGAAAGGCAACTGTCAAGTAAATATATTGATCCATATTTTACAACAAAAAAATGGATTCATAATGTCCATTTCAATTTCTCTTTTTTATTTGTTTATTACAGAGGTTATGAATCTCAAAGTGCTAGTGTAGCAGCACAACCGGTGGGATTTGCCAGTGCGTTACAGGCTGCAAGAGAAAGGATAGCGGTACTATTTCATTGGAGAATCATGTGCGAACGACAGAAATCAATTCATTATTTTAAAAATCTTTTTTTAGAATTTACGAACTGGTGGAGCAATTCTTCCTCAGCAGCCCGTAGTAGCCGTTGAAGGATTCGTTGTTGAACTCTTTACTGACAAGTAAGTGGACGAATCAGCAGAAAACTTACGCCAATCTCTAATGTGTTTGTTAACTTTTTGATAATAGTTGGTTCGAAATGAATTGTCTACTGTTGGAAGATCCTGTCCGCAACATCTGCGTACAGGTTTTTTCTCAGCCGTTAATGGTCCCTGCAAACGCCATCGCCCGTATGCGTAGTTGTACCACCGACTCGTATCCTTTACGACAGTCTGGATTCGCCGTGACTGTGGGACAAGCTGTTGCTGAAGAATTCAATGTAATCATTTGATATTATCCAATCGCATGTCTTATCTTTCAATCGTTTTTTGTTTGTTTTAAATTCAGGTATCTGCCACCGAGTGGCAGGTGGCGTTAACCGGAATCTCCCGTCGCGATATTCTTCTATTAGCAGCAAAGACTTTAGCCTCCAGCTACAAGTCTTAATAATAATCCAATTAACTCTTTTTGTAGTGATTTTTGGTCATCGGTGGACTTGTGCGAAATCGGTATCTCTGTTTGAATACTTGTGTTATCATTTGTCACGCTTCTTTATAGGCCACGGCACTTATATTCAGCACGTGGTCATATTTGTGGTGGGATACACTGTCAGTTTTTTCGTGTTGGTTTTTAAGAGACGGAAAAAGCTGTGTCATATCGCAACTTTTCCTTCCTATCGGCTGACCGGCTGTCGTATTTGGTCCTCATATTTGAGACCAAATTAAATAAAAACAAAAAATAATTATTTGTACGATTTAATAAAAAGAGATTTATACGAATTATTCTATTTCTTGGCGTTTGAGTGTTTGACTGCTTTGCGTAAGAATTATTCCATGTTTACAATAATAATATGCAATTTTTATTTTTTCTGCGTTTCTAATTTTCTGCTTCCATAGCTCTCCTCTCTTATGCGTCCATATAGGCTACAAGAACTCAAGTTTATCTATGCGGTCAAAGTCTTATCACGACTAAATGGAAGACGGGAAAACAGCCAATCGCTGCAAGCATTCTGTAAGCGCTATGTTAATCTACGTCTCTCGTCTATCTTGAAACTCTCAAAATGGTCAAAGTATTAGCCTTGAGCGCTTACAAAAAAGCTCTTTGGTGACTGTGACGTGTGACTCTGTAAACTTAGTCTGTTTTAGAGATTTTTACAGTGCTCCCCAAGAAAGAAAATGGCTAGCCAAGATTCAGGTAAATGACGTTTGAAAAATAATCATATTTTTAACAGTACACATTTTTTAAACCGATTAATTTAAAAAGCAAACTCTAATTTTGTAAATTCCAGTTAAACCGCCTAATTTCCCTTTAATAGTTGGGGAATTTCTTATGCTCAATAAATTTGCGCGTGTAAAGAACGAACAAATTGGACATGCATTCTATCATGGCACTTTTGAGGGAAAAGTGGAAGTTTTTGTTAGAAGAATTGAAAAGGTACGAGTATCAGCTCAAAAGGAGGTTGAACGCGAGCACGTCGCTCATCTACTAACTGGAGTACACAAAAATATCATTCGATATTACGATGATCAGAAGGATAATGAATTTTGTACGGTACTATCTATCGTTGTGTCCCCGATACTTGTTAATTTTCTAATCATTTCAATTGAATTTAGATTATATTGTCACTGAATGGTGTCTTCTCTCTGTTGAAGATCTTTTTTTCCCAATAATTACTGGGAATGAAACAGATGAAAATAAAAAGGAAGACAACAGAGTTTTGGAAAAAATTCGAAGCAAAATGCTGAAATCGTTGAGTAGCAAAGATATTCTTAGGCAAGCCACAGAAGGACTCGTTTTTCTGCACTCATTTAATTTTGTGCATAGAAATTTGAAGCCCAGCAACGTTTTAATTGCCCAAGACAAAAGAAATCCAGAGAAATATGTGGTTAAACTTTCCGATTTCCGAACTGCCAAAAATTTACAGGATGAGAAAGAACAGGAACATTCTGGACCTAGCGGATCGGATGGATGGATTGCTCCCTATCCAGAAACTGAAGGAGCTAAAAAAATACAAACCGATTCTAAAGAAGACGTCTTCATTCTCGGTTGTCTTTATTACTACGTGCTTGACCCAAAACATCATCATCCTTTTGGAAATAGTCTTGATCGGATAAAGAACATTAAAGAAAAAAATTACAAAGTCAATTGGGACCCATTCCAAACCAGCTCAAAAAATCAAGCCATCGCAATAATAAAGGATATGATTCAATACGACCCGAAAAAAAGGCCAGACATAAAAACAATTCTAGACCGAGCTTATTTTTTACCAGAGGATTACTACAAACTCTACGATGTACCCAATCAAATTCCAGGACTCTGTGTCATTTTCAATCAAGAAAAATTTGATAATAAAGTGAGATGAGTTATTTATGTGTTAATATTTCAATTATTTTATCATTCAAATTTTTTTACAGGCAGCCAACCGTAAAGGAAGCGGAAAAGACAAGGAAGCTTTAACGAAGATATTTGAAGAATTCGGTTTCCATTGTGAGCATCACGACAACTTGAAAGCCAATGAAATAACGAATCAAATCAATCAATTGGCAAAAAGAGATAATTATGAGAATTACGGTTGTCTTGTCGTGTGCATTTTCTCACATGGTGGCGATGGATATATCTTTGGGAGAGATGACCAGAAGGTATTTATTGAAGAAGAGAAAAAAAAATTTAAAAATAGAAAAACACTAGTCGGAAAACCCAAAATATGGATTATTCAAGCCTGTCAGGGAGACGAATTGCAAGAAAATCAGCAATCATCTATTCTAAAACAAATTTTAGATAACGGTTATAGAACATTGTCTTCATTAGGAACAGATTTAGTTAACTGGATTGCAAGCTCTATTACCAATAGGCCTATAGCTGGCAGTGACAGTAATACGCAACGATCGCAACAAGAGAGCAAAATAATTTCAGATATTCCTCGGCCTCCTATGTCAGATTTTCTTGATATAAGAGCCACAATTCCTGGATATGTAAGTTTTCGTGATCCAGAAGAAGGTATGAAATTGGAAATGAATCACATCGGAATCACATTTTTAAGGAATTTTCTTATACAAATTACTTTTATACGCAGGAAGTCTGCTGATTCAAAATTTATGCAAACAAATGCGCGAAGAATTTCTCGATGATGACAAATCGAATCACCATTTGGAAAATATACTTAAGAAAGTACAGAAAACAATTAGTGTTGAAGACAGTTGGTTACCGGTCAGCAACAAAGATAAGGAAAACTACAACGATTTGTTAAAACGTCGTAATCCCTATGAAATAGAATGGAAGCCAGTTACGAAAGAAGATATTGGGGAAAATTCAAGAATTGAGTTAGGATTTAAAAAAACATACGACGACGACAAAAATAAGTGGATATTTAAACGACCTCATAAACAGACTATCGAGTGGCGATCAACTTTAATGGATTTCATTAGATTTGAAGACACCTGGCTGCTGGTCAACGAAGAAGATGAGGTTGGCTACAAAGATTTGTTAAAGCGTCGTTATTACAATGGAATAAAATGGGAGCAAGTTACGAAAGAAGATATGAAGAATTTGAAGATAGACCCAATATTTCACTCACAATTTAGGAAAACTTACGATGACCAAACAAAAAAGTGGATATTTCAACGATCTTGTAAACAGACTATCGAGAGGTGATAAACTTTACTAGATTTCATTAGATTTGGAAAAAGCAAGATAGACCCTTCTCTACATGTTCAAAATGTGCCCTAAAAAGAGTCAAACGCTAACACCGCCATAGATGACTACGACATAATTTCAATTTCTTTCGGTGAATGGTTGTTGTCTTATGAATTGCTCAATTAATTTTGCTGATTGTAACGTAAACGTAAGAGCTAACATCAACAATAAGAAAATTAAGTTTTGTCTATTTTGCGACTGAAAATTTACTGTGTCTTGAATGGCGTCTCGTTGGCGTCGTATAAACGAGATCCAGTTCTTATAAATAAAAACCATAAAAACAACATTTTCTAGCGTCTAGAGATTTTTTCTTATGACGTTTTTGGACATAGAGCTACTAGCCTACTAGGGTTCTATGTCTCTGTCCGCTGAAATTTAATCGTAGACCGCGTACTTTCAAACTACTACTTTCAAACAAACTACTTTCAAACTCCGTCAAGTTCCGTTTGTTCGTAGATAGGTAGATAAATCAGGATAAATCATAAATCAGATAAATTCGCAAAAACAAAAGAAAATTTCAAATCTGGCAATCACTTTTTCCATGTGCAGAGCAGACGACCTTACAAGTTGTAGAAAACGTGAAGATTGAAGAAGGTTGTTTGACATCGTTTCGTGTGGAATTCTTTAATTCATTTTGTTAATTACGGTTAAAATATTTACACTATCGGAAAATGGTATGTGGAAATTGTTTAAATCACAACAATAACCTTTTTAAAGTTATAGCATCCTCTTTCGATTCCTCTCGTTGACAGCCCAAAACAAAGAAATTTATTGACAAGAAAAATGCTGTCACCTTCAACTTGGTACATCGTAGCCAAAAAGATCCGCTCGCAGCTGATGAGCAGGCTCCTCAAAGAGTTCTGGTCCCAATCGCCTTGAAACCAGAAAAAGGTGCTGAAGGCCCTGCATCCTCCAAACCAAAGGTAGAACTATCCAACAAGAAAAAAAGAAAATATAAACAAATCAATGAATGTGGTTAACTAGATTTTATATTTTCAGGACCCTGCCCAACAGAAAGAAGAACTTGCTAAACTTGGAATATACTTTGATGATGATTACAATTACTTGCAGCATTTGCGAGATGTTAAACAAACTGCTGAATGGGAACTGGCAGAAGATTCCAAAAATTCAAGAGTCTGGAAAGCACCTGTTGCCAGAGGACTTTCAGTAATTATTTAATATTTTTTGTTTGAGCAATCACCATCAATTGGTTAACACATCTTTCTTTTTTTTTTGTTTAGGACCATCCTTACAAATTGACCCTACCCTCTTCAGTTTTCCAATCAAAAGTGGAAGAGAAAGTTGGGCTGTTGAATAGAGCTGCTCCCCATTCAGGTTTTTATTTTCTCTTTAAATTTTGTATTGAGTTCCTGATTTTGAAAAATAATTTGAAAATAATTAAACATTTTAGGGCCGAGGCCGGATTTGGACCCAGACATTGTTGCAGCTTTGGACGACGATTTTAATTTTGACGATCCTGATAATGAACTAGAAGATGACTTTATTGCATTTGCTAATGGAGTACCTTCAGATGCTGAAACAGAGTATGTTGTCAGGTTGATGCAATTTTGACCCCTTAATTGCAGTTGAATTCATTTGCCAAATTTTGATTAATAGCGAAGATGATGGCTCCAGTGGTGACGATGAAGACGAAGAAGACGACGACGTATTGTGCGACATGCGAAGTGATTCGGGACAACGTTCACCCAATTTCAATGACGATACCAAATCACGTTTCACTGAATATTCCATGACCAGTTCAGTTATTAGAAGAAATGCTCAGCTCTCCTTGTTAGATGACCGATTTGAACAGGTATCCTGACTCTTATTTGATTCAAAGACTACAGTATTTATGGCTTGTTATTTGTAGATGATGGCTCAATACGACGACGAAGAAATGGGCGCATTAGATTGCGAAGAGATCGAGGGTCACATCACGTTGCAAGATGAGGAAGTATTGAAACTGGCTGCGGCTTACGAACATGATAAGACGGAGGGCATCAGATTAGGTCGAGAAATTGGCAAAGTGGTAAGTTTCAATTACCCATGTTACATTAAATGTTTAATCTTGACGACATTCTGGTGATTCGATGGATTTTGTTAAGGCAAGAGACGAGGTGGAGGGAGCTGTAGAAAGATACTTGGAAACGTACCAGAGTGACGATGGAAATGACAGCAGTTCAAGTGAAGAAGGTGAACAGGAACGCAAATGGGATTGCGAGTCTATCCTGTCGACTTACTCCAACATTTACAATCATCCTAAACTGATTTCTGAACCACAAAGTTCCAAAATTATTAAAGGTTCCCAAAACAAGTTTAAATCTCTTTCCATACAGCTTTAAATCTAATTCAATTTCGTTTGATTTGTAGTATGTCCCAAAACAGGCGTTCCTCTTAACGTTCTTGGCAAACCCGGTCTGACCAAAAAGTTTTTAGATCAACTCGATCAGCAAACTGATGGGACCAAGAAGAACTGTGCCGACACGCAGTCCATCATCAGCACTCTATCGACTATATCCATTCGACCAAAAGATGAAACACCAGAGCAGAGAACCGAAAGAAAACGACTCGTCAAAGAATATCGTCAAGTACTAAGCGACAACTATTTTTTTTCTGATTAAATATTTTTTTAAATATCTGATGATTGGGTTTTTATTTTTTAAACAGGAAAGGAGAAAGGAAAAGAAAGCCAACTCGCTGGCCTTCAAAGAAGAAAAGAAACTACAAGAGAAACAACATATAAACAACCGTAAGAATGTTAGTGGTATCAAATTGTTGTAGTACTTTGTTCAAACTTCAAATTACATCTCGAATGCACATTCACTACGACGCATTTGTTCGGAGGTTTTGGAATTAATTGCAATGCACTTTTAGCACACACGTAACGCATTTGTATTCCACTTGCTCGACCAAACGTGCTAGCGATATACAAAATAGGAGGAATGACATATTACCAGCCGTTCAGAATGTTAGTAGAGTGTGTGGTGTGGTGATGGTTTTAAGGAAGGAAAAGGTTTAAAGGTTTGGAAACATCGAGTGACGACGCTGAAGAGTGGAATGGTTGACAGGTAATAGCATACTAAACGTGACTAGCACAACGCAATCCAATTCTATAAGTAATCTGAACAGCCAGATAAATGACATGTATCAACGACATCCATAAAATATTCAAGGGATTCGAGTAAATCGAAATATTTTAAAAATTTAACTAAACGTTTAGCCATTACCCGCAACTGCCCCTCATTTAACATATCTTTTTTTTTCTAGTAAAGAGTTGAGACAGCGGTTTCTCTACTCCCAACGTAGGGTAATTGCCGAAGCTTCATTGAACCATCAGAGCCACAAGAAAAGAGTCGCCCTGACGTGTCCAAATGTAACTGTTAACAAAGAGACAATTTAGTAATCTGTACGCATTTACAAAGATTTAAAACGATTTACTTGATTTACGCCATTTCCTTGGCCCATGGAACGGAAAAAGGACGATCGTGAATGTTCAGCAGGAAACGCGTAAAGTAAATGTTGTGTAGCAAGGCTCCAGACCTTTAAATGAAAACAAGTCATTACATTTTCCATAAACATAGACTGGTCAATAATTCAACATACCTTGATATCACCGTCAGCAGATCCGGTAGCAAAGAATTCTTCATTAGGATCTAATGCCATGCATTTGACCGCAACAGAAGAATCATGCGCTGTGAACTTGTGACGAAGTGTTCGTTGTCTCAAATCCCATAGGCAAACGATTCCTTTACGGCCAGCAGATATCAGGAGTTGATGCTGAGACGCGTAAAGCAAACTGGTGCCTCCGTTTTCGTGACACACAAATGCTGCAATGGAAAAATCATTAGACATTCAAAA
Source organism: Daphnia galeata (assembly GCA_030770115.1). Taxonomy (NCBI): domain Eukaryota; kingdom Metazoa; phylum Arthropoda; class Branchiopoda; order Diplostraca; family Daphniidae; genus Daphnia; species Daphnia galeata. The sequence goes on from CM061121.1 coordinate 247,193, forward strand.
ATTACTGACGTCAAACGACACCAACTTACAGTGAATAACTGCTTTGCGTTGGGGCATAAGAGTGTCCCATAAAACAACGTTGCGGGACTCTGAACTGTGCCCGGTTGTGGCCAAAATACTTGACGACCCCAGAAACACGAAATCTGATGTCCCCTTACTGTGACATTGATGTGACTGTCAAAGGGATAGAAAAAGTCAATAGAAACGAATCCGGAAATCGATGAATGTAAAACGAATTCTTACAAAAAATGGACGATGGGGCGCAGATCCTCCTCCAAGACGAAGTGTCCATAAGGCGACGTGACCATCTCCGTCGGCTGCACCAAATTTGTTTCCTTGGCTGTTGAAACGGAGACGATTTACCTTAGCGTATGTTCCAGGAGTCCTGGGTTGACACACAACTCCAACATGACCCCATTCCCAAATAGACACCGATCCATCTCCTTGGCCAGCGATATCTGAATACATAATTTTACAAAATAATGAACCAACAGCCGTAATCGATTATATTCAAACGAAACTTACACAACGGAAGTAACGGATGGGCCGTCATTCTCCTCACTCCATCCACCTTGTGTTTCCGCAACTGACGAGCAACAAATAATTTTTCAAAATTAGTAAATCATAAAATTAAACTTGTCCCCAAATACATTTTTTTTTTCAACCACTGCTGAGAGAAATACGCCATTGAGCCAAACAGTGATTAGTATTGAAAAAAACATACACAAAGTAGTAAAAAACATGAAGTTGAGACAAAGCAGAAAGAAACGATAGCTGTTACCGGTGTTAGTAGAAGTTTGCTTCGTCGCAGCACCAGCTGAAAAAATGGCGGATGTTGCGAACCAGGGAATGTCAACCCTTTCGGCTGCAAGATGAAGGGGGAGGAAACAGAGTAACCCATTTTGTAAGGAAAGGATAGCGACAGATAAGTTGAAAATAAGAAAGAAAATCCAGACACATTCAAGGAAATGGGATGCGTATCCAGAAGACAAATGAATAAAAAAAGAAATAGAAAGGATTGAAAGGTGAGGAGCAGAAAAAGATGAAAGTAAAATGTACGTGTTAGTAACATGGACAGTTTTCAAGAAAAACAGCGAAGCCAAAGCTAGCCAATCATATATAGTAAACGAATAATAAATAGCGAGTCACTCTCCATTTTTTAACATTTCCGAAACAATCTTGGTTAGAGACAATGACTGAACGACTCTTAATTGATCACAATTGAAACCCAACAGATATGAGTTAAGATTTTTAAGAATTTAAGATGAAAAACAAGAAAGACCGATGCACTCTTAATGCAGTATTTACGACCAACTTATTGGCGTTGTTAAGCTGCAGGAACGAAAGCTTATTGAAAGATTCATACCAAAGTAGTTCCACGTCCTGTCACGGGTAGGGTTGGGCCTCCTGGTGGAACCATGCTATTAGATGCTGATGGAGCATAACTGGGGAAGTGGGCTGTGCTCGAAGATCCGGACATTCCTGTTATACATCAAGTAAATTAAATTGGAATCTAACTATGAGGTAGATTCAAAAGTAAAACTTGCCGCCATTCAATTGGTTCAATAAATGGCGATCGCCTGGCGTTTGAACAACCAGGAAGGAAGACGCATTACTATCCGGATCTCTATAGCAAAAAAAAAATCGATTCAAGTCAATAAAACCGACAAATTTCAATCGAAGAAAACTCACCTATCGAGACCAAGCAAATCCAGTTCACATTCATCCTCCAATACGGACGATTGCATGTCTAATAACGGAGTAATATCGAGTTCTTGAATTTCTTTTCCGTTTGCCAAGGCAAGGATTCCTCCATTGGTCTGTAAAGAAAAAAGAAAACAAAGTTCATAGACGTCTGTCGCTACATCAAAATATCTGTTCATCGTACAGAATTGATGCAAAACGCGCTGATGATGTCTTGATCTTTATGGATGATTCGAACTGGATCCTGTAAACGTTCAGTCCCACCACCTGATATAGCCGTTATTGTGTCACTGGTCATTTCATCTAAAAAAAAAAATCAAGAATTCAAACTGATGTGCCAAGTTAGATAGATCAATTGGAAAATACCTTGACCAGCTACATCGGAATAGAGAGAAACGGAGTCGGCGTTGTTGGTTCCAGAAGGGTGGGGAGCATGTTTTTTACCAAAGACTAGACGGATGAAAATATCTTGGACTTTTTCTTGTCGCACAAGAAAAGACCAAAGGCGTCGTATAGGTTTCGCATTTGCTTCTTTGGTTCTGAAATAAGGAAAAAACAAGAATTTTAATATCATGTAATTTGGAGTGATTGGTTTTTTTTCAAATACTTACGAGAATGGCGTATTATTAGGATCCAAAAGACTTCTGTACTTAAGAATAGGCGGCCCAGTTGTTGTATTTTCTACAACGCATCCAGGAATGAAATTCAGCGGAGTTGGCCCTGCCGCTTCCAACCGTCTCTGCAACCAAGCGCACCATTGGTGCATTGTCCGAGCTATGGCGTGACTCAAAGGACTAACAACTGGCAAATCTATTTAATTTAATAATAAGAAGACAGTTAATAAAACACATTGGATAAAATGCTATTAAGGAATCCATGCCTGTAGGCTCAATGCCGGCGACTCTTAAGAATTCTTCCATCTGACCTATACATAAACGAGTCACAGCCAAACGAATCGCGTGCCAGCTGATGGAATCTGCTTTGCTGTGCTCGGAATCACCTATTTTAACACAAATAAAAGTGGGGTATCAATTATCTATCCAACCGTAACGTGCACTTGCTGCTAGTCATTTCTACCTGGATTAGCACTTGCTTTCTTGGAAGCTGCTCTTTTGGCGCTATCCAATTCTTCCCAAAAATCATCGTTATCGGATTCATTATCCCCATCGTCCTCAGCGTCGACTTCGTCACCCTAAAGCAGAAAAAATATACATTTTTAATAACTCTCGTAGTTGAAATTAACTGATTTTGTTTTTCGAGTTTACCGCATCAGAAGCAGAAGAATCGTAATCATACGAGACTTTCTCGGTTGGCAAGACAGGCTTTTTCATTAGACAAGCCACCAGCGATAGTTTGGGAGCAACAAAAACTTCTTTGTAAGTTGGCATGTCCTCGTTTCCTTGTGGAAGCGATGGTTTTCTTGACGCTGAACTTGTAATAGATGCACTGGAAGCAGCTAAATGACAAAAGAGCAACGTTGAATTAAAGAGTTAGAAACAAGAAAACATCAAAACAAAAAACATTTATACCAGTAGTCATTCCCCCTCCCACAGAAGCTGGTGATCCAATCTGCTGTAGGAGTTTTATGTGTAAACGAACTCGCTGCTTGGCAACATCCATCGTTGAAGATGGGGATCCAGGTGGCTGGGGCGATCCCCCATCACTAGAGGTTCCTTGACCTTGTGAGCCTTGTAGCGTTGACGTCGTGGTGGTAGTAACCCTGACAAGCTGTTTGGCACCTCCCCCATAAATGGATCCCCACATACTCTCTGTTGGTTGTAGCCCCGCCAATCTAATAAAATATAATTTTTAATAATTAAAAAAGAACTTCAAGTTGATATTTTTTTTTCAGCTGAAATCTCACCGGTAGAGAACGTGTGAATCGCAAGCCGCCATCGAATAACACAACAATGAAGTGTAAATGGCAACAAATGCTTCACATAATAAAGTCAATAACCGTGGCGCATCTTCGTCTTTTTCACGAGCCAACAAGGCACGCAATGAAGTAACGCCTGCAAGTTAGCAAAAAATATTTGACAATTAACTGTAAATTTGTGCCAACAATTTCTGTTGGAAAGTTACCTGGCCATTTTGACGGACTACTTCCGGGCTCAAGTTGAGTTTCTTCTCGTTTGGAGTAATTGCTGACGCCAATATTATGCATTGCTCGGAAAACAACAGCTAATCGAGCAAGGGGTCCAACAGAACCCTGCTGTTCTTGTTGCTGTTGTTGGAGGCTCCAAGCGTCAGAGGAGCAAAGGGCTTGGTATAGACAAGCTGATAAGGCTAGCGCCAGATCGCGAATCAAACACATCTAAATGAATAACCAAATATTTGAATCAACCAAGTCTATGATTTGAGCAGAAGCCACAAGGAAACAAACCTGTCCAAAACTAATCTTTCCGGGAACTGGAACGCAGCTTAATCCGATAATCGCACGCAGCAAATCTCGGATTTGGCTCTGAACATTGGAATAAATTTAGAAATTATAGACCAATTTTGTCATGTCATTGAGCATACCTCTAGATGACGAACAGGATCAGTTGTGATGATTTCTGTTCCCGCGACACTGGCGGCTAAAAGGGGAAGACTTGTAGGATACGCCAAAGGAGAGGAAAGTTGAGATTGATTCAAATTTGCAGTTGATTCTGAACCTCCTTTAAACAATAACGAAAGCTATTAACACATACGGTTCCATTGGATAAAATATAACTCGTACCTGTAGTAAACCTTCTATCTTGTTGCAACTCTTGCAGCAGCAGAATAAGTTCCATGCGGACAGACGCAAGTCCTCCACCTTGTGATCCATGAACGCTGCAATAACTTAATAAGGTCCTCACCAGCAGTTCATTGGCTACGTGAATGAAAAATAGCACGTTATAATAATTATTTTTAAGATAAAACTGATTTAAACTATTGTACCTTTCAACCATCGCCTTCTGCGGTTCGTTCGCTTCACTTTGGCTTCAAGATCTAACTTTTCTGCCAGGAGTATTTCGTGTAGAGTGACTGGTTCGTCAGCCGGGATTGGTTGTTTGTATGAAGAAGGAATAGCAGGTAATAAGCTAGGTTCATCCTCTTCCATCCCGCTACCAGACACAGCAATGGGAGCGTAGTTGCAAAGCTGCTGTAAAGCCTGAAAATATCAAAATGCTCGGAATGACCAACGGTTTCTGAATGATATTTACACATTAAAAAAAATAACAGTTATATGCTCACCTGCAATTCTCGGTCTAACCAAAGATAAAGCTGAAGCCTCAATTGACCGCCATCGACTTCAAAACCTGTGGCTAGCGTTGCCATTTCGCCCATTAGAATTTTTAAACAGGCGATAAACTTTAACTGTTGAGCCATAATGTCTAAGCCTCCCGTATCCGGCTCGGCTTCCAACTTAGGCTCTGAAGGGGTCACTGGAACTTCTTCAGGAGCCACGCTCATGTCTCTCATCGTAATGCCACCGTCTGAACATTCGGAATCGGACGCCTCATCGTCACTCCATTTGAGTTCCAAAGTGTCAGATTTGCCGTTGATGGGTTGTCCCCAATCAAATTCTTGATTTTCGACACTTGGGCTGACAATGACCATAGGTGTCGACCAATCCACGTTTTCACTTTTTTGTAGAATGACTTCAGGCTCATTTTCTGAAAATAATTTATGATATGAAAAATAATCTGGGGTTGAAATATGATGACATAATAACAAAATTACCTTCGCCTGCTTCGGAATTTTTGTCGGATTCACTCTCCGGCTGTTGGACATGATCCGGTAATTTAGATAAAACCTCCAAGGCCAAAGCGGGACAACCAGCAAGGAAGTGAGCATGAGCCGTGGTAAAATATAGACGTCTTTCAAGAGGCGTTATCCATTCTTGAAGCAAATAGGTCTTGTCAACGCTGATGGCACCAACGCCTGCTAAATGCGTCCGTTTGTTGGTAGATTGCCCTGCAATAAGATTAAAACGTGTTAATCAAATCAAATTTAATAACCGGATTGCAATTCATCACTTACCTTTGGCTGACAAAGCCAACTGCTGCCGTATAATAAGAGGATGATTTCGTAGATAGATGTAAAAATTAAAAACGCTGGGACTTGCGATGTTCTGCGATTTCGTTAACTCGCCCTTTTCTCCTCGTCTCTCCAACAGGGTGCTCAAACTGTCAGTGTACTGAGCCAGCAACCAATACGACATGGAGCGTAAGAAAGGATCAGATCCCGCTGAAGCGGCAATTGGTTCGCTACTTTCATTGTAACCCAAGACATGATCTTGAAGCAGTTTCTTCAATCCTGGAGGCACAGATTCCATGTCACCTTCATACAGTCGAGTAATAACAATGGCCAGCTGAATATCTTGCATCCGGCTCAAGCAAATATCGATAGCATCTATATTGAAAAGAAACGAAAGGCATGTTTTTTTAGATGTCTGCTTGAATAAAGACGAAACAGAACAATTAAGTCATTACCTTTCAATGATCCAGCCAATAGAAAGAAGGCCACGGCATGATCAAAGCGCTGTTTGCCTAGTAGAGCGTATGCATTTTTCAAAGCTGCTTTACGCCAACGTTCTTCGGTAAAATTATTGCTGAAAAAGGCTGTCATGCGTTCGTTCTGCACCTGTCGGAAAAGACCCCAGACCAAATTTTTCTTCTTCATCGCCAGGTAATAAATGGCTGCATCCAATGGATCGCCTTGGCTCTGATAGGCTGATTTAGCAAGTTTTTCAATACATCGACGCAAACTGGTGTTGTTTCGCATCCACCATCCAAATCCAAGTTCACGATAATCAGCCCACGTGGGATTCGCTACAATAATATCAATAATATTCCGTTAATTTGTGTCATTTTCTTTCTGTAATCATACAATTCAATCGTGATTTCTTACGTTTGGTAAAAGCGGGAAGAAGTTGTAAAAGTTCGTCTTGCGCTTCGGAGTGGAACGCCCAGGTTAGCAAGGAACTGCTGATTCCTTGCTTCTTTAATGCAGCGCGCTGAACCGGTGGTAAAAACCGTAGCAGGTACGAATGATGGCGCGCGGCCAACAGGAAACGAAGCCCACAAGAATCCAAGGATGATTCTGATCCTGGATGTGTAGGACCTAAAACAAAAAAGGCCAATTATTTTCCCCTAATTCTACTTATATCATCCATCTGAAAAGAATATACCACTTTTAGCCAGATTCTTTGAAGCCGCACTATGGATGGTGCTCGTGACAAGGTGAGTGGCGCTGCACGAGGCCAAGGTATCTGCAAGAGCTAAGAGATGCATCTGGTCGACACTGCTTAGACCAGGAAGTTGAGTGTGAGTCAACACACTCGTTAAAAGTGCAGCTTGTCGAGTTCCAAATTGGAAATATTGTTGTTGCAAATGCTGGGCACCAGAGTCTCCGTTTGCATTCTTACGCTTATTTTTCCGCTTTGGTGGACTTTCACTCAAGATGGTGTCTAAATCTTCTTCCTCTTCCGCCTTAAAAATAAATTAAAGATATTCATTATGTACACAAATATTTAGAAATAGCCACAATCTTCTCACATGTGTCTCTAATGATGGATGAAACAAAGAGTCGGCGCCGGATGCCGTCGAATCCCCGAGATTTGCCGAACCTTGGTCAGCTGCTAGAAGCAACCACAAAGGAAGTGGAGGAACAGCGCTGATTTCCGTGTAATCTAACGTCAACTCTTTGGGAACGGATGAAATGTGAAGATCGGCGGTGATCTTCCGCGACTCGTTGTCCGGACTACTGATGGAAAGTGTTCGCGTTCGAGCCCAGTGTTTGGCCGATTCTTCGACATCTTCGTCGTCTTCATCATCGCTATCTGTTCCACGATGGCCTGCAATGCACCGCACCAAATGAGCCAAAATTGCTTTGACCCAACGGATTTTACCTGTTTTTAAATCAAACGATTATTCAATCATTATTCACTGTTGAATAGGTTTCAGATTAAATAATCACCAGAATTCAAAAGCTCCATCAATTGTTGTGGGTGATATTGCGGCAAAACTGGGCAAGCGATTTGGCTCGCTTCAAAGAGCCCATAACTGGGTAGACAGTCTTGCAACAATGATACTGTGGGGCTTGCAACTGTCTGCGCCTTCTCGTCCAGTTTCTTTTTGGGGGTTCGTATAGTAACCTTTTTCGTATGACTGGATCCTTGTGCAGCGGCCAAAGCATGCATTGAACTGGCTCTAGGTAATTGCGACATACTTGGTGCGTAAGTGATACGACCTTCTTTGGCTAATGTATGCAGTTCCCGATCGAGAACATCGCGGTCTTCTCCCACATCATCGTAACCAACACTGCCGTCAGTGTCACTCTCCATATCAGTGCCGCTCTCTTCTCCAAGATTTTCTGTTGAATCATCAAACAAGTGTAAGGAATGAACGAATGAAAAATAGGAGTGTCATATGCATACCTTGGAGGGAAATGGGAGAAGTCACTAAATTCCCATTGGATTCAGTAGTGATTCCACTCAGCGTGTCTTTCCACTGGGAAAAGATTTGCATTTCATTGTCCATTCCGACAACGAAAATTCCATCACGAACCCACGACAAGTGCATAGGCAATGGCGGTAGCCCATCAGCAGTTCGCAGTTCAAGGGAGCGTAAACGTAACCACCTGGAATGATGAAATAATTGCAGTTTTACAAATGAGAACGAATTCTTTGACTCTCGTTCAGGAATAAATCGAACCTGACGGTAACATCTTCCTGGTTAAATGTTGATGTTTGGGAAGTTTGCCTCGCTAATTTTGGGTTCTTGACGATTTTCGAATTATTGAATCGCTCCTTAACAGCTGGGCTCGAAACGGATGTGTACAATAGTACTCGATGTCCAACCTACGAATCGATTGATACAAAAGTGTCAAACTCTGTTTGAATATAATACATACATTTGCTTTGTTAAAAAAACTTACACCAACGGTGAGGATATGAGATCCATCTTCTTTGGAAACCCAATCCAACTGCACTAAATTCTTTTGTGTTAGAGGGCACACATTGCCACGGTGTTCAATCGATTTCTTTAACGTTAGAATAGTCGCATAGCTGGGAACTGACAGCAGACCTATTTTGTATATATTTAAAATATATAAATAGATGGAATTGAAAACGAGAATGTAAATAATACCCTGAATTTTCGGTTGGATGCGTTCATAACAGCCCCCATCATTGTCTTGGCTCTCCAGATCGCTATGAGATAAATTCTTTGTCAGCGTTTCGATCCCGACTTGCCTTTTTTTCAACCAATGGTCGCCTTCTTCGTGCAAATAAGCCAAATCAATATTTGGATCGATAGCTGGTAAGCGTGGCAAGCGAATGTTCTTCAAGTATATCACGTCCTCTTGAACCCATTCAGAACCTTCAAAACAAAAGAATACGTGAGTTGACTGAGCTTGCTGACTCTTGAGACAGTACACCAACTAAATAGAAAGTCTCTAAGGTCTCTTACCTCCGGTTGATTCGCATTCATAAATCGACACGACAAGATCAAAATATCGAGTATCAGCTTCTTCTTTTTTGCTGTTTCGAATGAACTTCCCTTTAAAAGATTTGCCGTTTTTATACGCCACAGCGATACGACCACTGTAAGCAACTGAAACTGACAATGGCCTCCCTAAAAAAAATTTTAAATTAAGTTAAATTCAAAATTCACTATTTTTTGGAGCTTCGTACCTGAAATTGAGAGCAACGAAGTCCCTTCTTTGCTGATCATTTGCCACTCTTCCCAACGTAGATATTCTTCCTTTGATTCTTTCGATTTGTTCTCTGTTGTGACTAATTTACATCTCCAAAATCTAACTGTATTATCCGTGCAAGCTGTAACCAGTGCATAGGGAGCAAAACAGGCAGGGTAGATGGAGGCGGAGCTAAACAATAAATAATTGCGTAATATAATATTGAGTATTGCAAACACACCAATGACAAAGTTTAAACTAACCTTAAATGGCCTGCAGCGGGAGCAGCATGAATAATTCCCACTCCGTCAGGCAGTGGCAATCGTTGCGTGCACATTTTAATGGTTTTCATTGTGACATTGGGGCCGGGTGGACGCTTTTGAAGTGGACTAGCCATTCCCATTTGATCTTCATTGCTAGACGAAATGACTAACTTCCACACGTGAACAACCGTAGCTCCTGCATTTTTTTAAAAATTGTGATGAAAAAATAATCTCAATTTTTTAAAATAACCCTTGATTGAACGCAATTACCTTCAGAGCCGTCGTTCTGTGCAGCATGAGATGGAACATCCAGAAAATCTAACGATTCGTTCTGTTTTTGCTCTGGCTCATTTTCTTTTTCAACAACGACGACGTAGAACGGCTCACTGAAAGCCAGCGATTCCTGCAGATCCACTACGGCTGACTGAGTTACTTCCATGAGACTCATTCTGGAAGTTAATGGCATCTGCGAGAGTGGCACTAAATAAAAAATCAGGATTATTTTTATGTAGAAAAAAAAATCCAGCAAACCAAGTAGTTTACCTTTTCTCTGCGAAGTAGGGACCACTTCGGGCACCGTCTGATCTGCGACTGGAACATTAGACGGAGTTGCAATGTTGTTAATCAACTTGTAACCGGTAAGAAGTTGTTGTTGGAAAACGTGAAGAAACTGCGTCTGCTTCCAATCATGATCAGCTTCCACCATAGCATCTAGTTCTAAAATGCATCCTGGTCGAGACGTGGACTGCTCGGAAACTATTCGTACAGGTGTACGATTACCCAACATAACCTGGCGAGGGGGCGTCTGAAAAATCATGAAATCGTAAATCCTTGATTCTTTGGTTATGAACAGCTAGTTTGCATACCTCTTTATCGAAGGATGTGTTGAAAGGATTGTTAGGTCCTAATGTTGGAGTAATAAGAATTTGAGCCAGCAGTGTTCTGGCATCAATTACGGCCTGAACACAAAAGATATTAATTCTTTATTACAGAGACCCATAGAGAGAAGTTATGCTTACTTGATAAATTCGCAAACTTAGTCCGTCAGAGGCAACAAAACAGGCGCTAGCAGAATTCGAAAATCCACCCAACGAAGAGCTGAAGTTTGTTTTTAAAAAAAAAAGATACATTATGTTCAATCCCTCTTTGATATTGCATATTTATCTCGTTTTACCTAGGCAAAACGGTTGGTATCCAGGCTACTGATGCAAACGCAGACATTTCAGGTGAGTTTATCCGGGCCAATTCCTTAACTCCACCAGATTTTCCTAGTGGACCAACTGTTTCGACCTTCCACAATATCAACTCACTGCAATAGCCTTGATTAGCCTGACCAGATTCTCTTCTATGTTTCTGCGTAGTGGATCCATAAACTTCCCTGTCTAAAACAAATGAAATTGGAAACCAGGTCGTTAAGATTTAACCAATGACATGTTTTGAAAAAAGAAAAAAAAAGTTGTTTATACCATTGGGATTGTTGATGACGTTATGATGTGAAGTCGTCAACAGTAAGGGCAATACAGGATGGCAAGAAATACTGTTTACTCGGAATCGGTGTCCTGATATTCTCGTCATGTGACTCACTGACAACACTTGTGTAAATTTTGATTGATCACTCAGCGCTAAATGCCAAAGATTGAGAGTTCCGTTGGCGTGCTTGGTAACCATAGCCACAACTGGCGATGATGAAGCATGAAATGGATTAGTATCGGGCTTTTCCTCGCTAGCTACCGACGGGCCTGCAGCACTCTGATGTGCCGGCCCAGAGCTACTAGAGACGTGATTCACTGACTGCGACTCATCGTCAGCATCATCATCTGGCGCACTGGTTGCCGCGACTGGCTGCGGAGATTGTAATGAATGGGGGCCTTCCAAGTGCAACAAATTGCGTAAATCCAAGATATGGAACGGGTTGAATAATGCCAAATGAGTGCTCAGTGTGGAAGCGTCACCCAGAGGAACGGCGTTTGGTAGCCTGGAACTAAACGATACTTGCGCTTGCCGGAAGGAGCCAGGATTGTATTCATCCAACCAATCGACCAACCTGTATAATATTTCAATATATTCAAGTTGATCAGAAAAAATTCATTCATTCAAAGAAATGTAACAATTACCAGACAAGATATGATCCATCCAACGGGTGGACAGCATACAACAAATCAGGACTATGATGCCAGTCCTTTAGCAAAGTTTCAATGCGATGGTCTAACGCATCTCCGAGGGGTACACCAAATCCTTATAGCAAAAAAAAAAAAAAAAAAAAAAGATGTAAATAAAGAATTGCATTTAGAAAATTTGTGAGTTTATTTAAAGTTACCGGTGACTCCTGTGATGTCCGTGTTCATAGAATAAAGTGAGGCGGTGTTACTCATCATCTGATCCGGATGAAGCATATGAGGACTCGGTAGATCAGCGTTCCTTGCACTGTCTTGCTCTGTTCGTAAAAACTTTGCCAAATCTCCAGTAGTGGCTCGAAGCTTCTTTCGTTTAAGAAAATCCGTTTCGGGATCGGGATCTTCCCCGCGGTCATCTTCTGATTCTACAACACCTACGCCATTCTGAAAACTTTCTTCACGACCAACTGCTTTCTTGCTAAGTTCCTGTAAAATGCCAAACAGTTTAAATAAAAGCTCTAAAATTAAAATTAAAATAAGGGACACTTGCCTGAAGGATATATTCTGCTTGAAGGCTAAAGTGCATTTCCTTGTTGTTCAGCCAGTGAACAACAAATCCTTTGTCACTTGCTGTTCCTCCTAAACTTGGAACTAGTGGAATATCTATTGAAATCAAATAGAATTTAACACAAATTTCGATAAGAGTACGAATGTAAACATCTAGCTTACCTGTTTGGGCATTGATTGTCGCAGCCAAATGAAAATGTAAACCATTTGCTTGACCAGTACCGTGAATACCGTAGCTATGATAGTCATGCACCGAATACGTGGAAAAAAGTGTGGGTATTGTCATGGCTTTGTTTCCTTTCTTGGGTGACTTTCCGCCGTTTTCCTGTTTTAGTAGCCTCTTAAGTTGAAAGCAATGTCTGCGAAAATCAATAGATTAGTACGTGAGAAAGAGGGAGTGACGTGAATCGGGATCGTTACCTCATGTGTTTTAAACGTTGCATAAATTTATGTTTGTGACGATGCGTTCGAAAACGAGGGTTTTGGGCTGCCAAAGGATCAAAGTTGTTCATGTTGACTAGACCATCTTCTGGCAACACGGTTTCAACCCATAAACGGCAAATCGAGTCCTCGCAACTTGTGACCAGCATATTAGCGACACTCCCTCTGTGAATAAATTAAAACATTTTATTCATTGGAAGAAGGAATTCACGTTATATCTGACGTACCGAGGCATGTATTTCGATGTCCTCCTCCATTCGATGGAAACAACAGACGCAGGATGAGCTAGATATTCGAAAGCATATTTTGTCGAGTTGTCCATGCAGGTGGGAGAGGACGCTGCTAAATGTTCCATGCTTTTGGAAGGAAATAGCACTAGAGAGAAGTAAAATTTTAATTCAAATGATTGAATAATTGAATTTACATTGACAACTTACAAGGCTTATCTTGATACCACACTTTGACAAGAGGATCGTTCATTCCAGCAGTGGCAAAAAGGGTTCCATCAGGAGAGAAAGACATTAACCGAACGGGAGTTGCGGTGCGTGTTTCCCACGCAAGTTCATAACTATCGCTCGCATCTGACAAGTCAATTGCTTCTGTATTATAAGCAAGTTTTGAATGATAAGGAGAATGAAAATATTACCTCCAGTTTGAGGGCTTTTATTTGTACTGGACCCTTTTGCTTCCACCTCTATATCCTCATCATCAGAATCTCCATCATTGCCAGCACCCAGTTGAAATGTAGCACTTCTTGGAAGATTTTTAGAATAAATATCTTCTTGACTTTCCTTTGTTCCTTTGGTGGCCCATAGCTGTAGAAGTCTACCAGCAAGTAGCAGGCGAGTTCCTTCTAGATTCCATGAGATGGCTCGGACAAAATATTCAGTTTGAATGTTTCCAGTTTCAACCCAATGATAGTCCAGTTTCTAAATCAGCAGAAATGTTGTTATTGAGTGAAATTCAAAGAATAAAATTGCACACTTACATGTGTACTGTTGTGATGGACAAGTGGTGTTGGTTCAAATACTTTAACTTTATTTCCAGTAAGCAGCTGCTATCTTTCCTGTGTCTGTGCTGCAATCAATGCAGCTGATTTGCACATTTTGGTGGCAGATCCCAGGAATGATTTGCACCCTCTCAAATGTGACAGATAATACAACTATGTTGGACCCTGCTGCGTAGGTCACAAATGGAATGCCTTCAACACTTCCAACGGCAAAACACCTGTCCCCAGCATTGCAGGCTCCAGTTAAAACTTGATGAAGCTTCATTTGAAAACAATCATATCGATGAGCAAGTGGCTCCGAGTGATAAACTTTTCCTAAAATGTCAAAGATACAAAAAAAAAACACAGTTCACTAACTACTCTCTGATAATCTCAAACAAGGAGGAAAAAAGCATTTTTTTCACAAAAACGATTGTAGTAAAAAACAAACAATAACGAGGTGACGTTAGTGCCAAGTTATCAGCAAACAAAATGACGTCTGACATTTTCATCGATTTCTTCGGGCGAAAAGAAAACACTGCAATTTTCTCTACATTACGCCACATTTCGTATAGAGAAAAAATCAATTTCTTCGATATTACTTGAAAAGAAGTCGGTTTTATTACTTACAAAACACAAAATGATGATATTTTCAATTGCAAAATATCCTTTTTTTTTCACTAGTGCAGTAGACTTAAAGACTTAAGCAGTCTGCTCTGGCTACCCTTCCTCCTGTTTTCCCCTAGCGACGGTCAGATGATCTAGCCTTGAGGGGGTGGGGTGATTGAGAGCAAAAGAATCTTGCGTCACATGAATCAACCGAATGAGACTATGAGCAGTTCTCTCTTATTATACGATGTCTCGACGTGGTACGCAAGATAAATCGGCAGCTGAGAACAATTATGCAACGATTGCTGTAATCAACGTTGTTTCACGGATCACACATTTTTCATTTGGCCATTTTCAAAAGTATTATTTCGTATTTTTTGTTAAATCTTACTCGCTTTAAGTTTAGAAATAATGCAAAAATATTCTAGCCTAATAATAATCTTAACGGATACATGTAATTAATTCATTATGTAGTGTGACTTTGGTGTGGTGTGGTCTTCGTCCACCGAAACTCTGAATTACTTAGAAAAAACAAGGATCGTGTTTAGAATATTTAAGACTGAAATTCATATTTGCGTGTATAAAAAACGATACATTCATCATTCTGAATACATATATCTGGAGAATGTAACGATGAATGCGCGCTGAAGTTGATGTCAAACATCGATGACAACAGGGGAGTTCACGTTACATAAAAGATTATGAAATGATGAAGGGAACAGTCAAATACTGGTTATAGGAATGTCTATATATATGGGATAAGGGTACAATAATAAAGACACTGGAGGGATTCCTTTTTATATGTAAGACGTCAATCATTCTCTTATACCTGGATTCGTGATAAATGCCAGTCAAATTAGTCTAACATTCGTCACGAAAAATCAAAAAGAAATCAAATGTTTGGTTGATTCGAAAATAGAAAAAAAAGAAGCGCATCTCAGAAACGAAATCTTTTTTGTTAAGGATTTAGAAAAGAATCATTAATAGGCAGCAATTAGAGAAGGGACAAACCCATTTCCACCGAAAATTATTCCGAGTTTCGAACAGTACATACAATTTTTGAATCACGAAATCAGGCAGAGCATTCGCAGTGAGAATAAGTGATTCAAAATCTTGTGCATAACCACTGGAATCCGTACACTTTATTCAGAGCTATAGTGGGTTATTATAAAGTCCCTTGTTAATTAAAAAGGTATTACTGAGTGGCACTTTAATGGTTAAAACGGAAATATAAGAAATAGGAGAAACAATTTAATGCTGAGACCGTAGCTTCCATTTGAGGACGAAAAAGGCGATGAGCCGTAATACTACAAAGAAAACAGACAGGACAACTAAATCGACCCAATAGAGAGAATGACGTACATCAAATTCTTCGAGAAATTTAATTGGAGACCGATAGTGACAATACGCTTCAGAGCAGTGCATATTAGGACGATCAAATCCGTAGATGGCCAACAATGTCCCTTCGAAACCGTATCGCACATACGCAACGTAAGAAAGCCAACGCAAATACGGCGGGATGGTATCTAGTGTTACGAAAAATCCGGAGAACAGTAAAATTGGAATTGTGGTAACAGGACCAAGAAATACGGCGGCCTAATTTTAAAAAATAATAAATAGGTTATTTTAAGTGTTAAATTAGCTATCATTTATTATTGTCATACCTGTATCTCCATAGCTGCTCCTATGACAAGACCGAGACTTTGAGCGACTAAACTAGTCATGACGCTCATTGTTAAAAACATGAAAAAACGCATCGGTTCACAGGGTTGGTCCGACATAAAATAGACGATGACTACATAGAGTGTAGGAAATACAATCTGGATTGAAAATTTAAATAAAAATTAGTAGGACGGATACGGTACACAAAATTGTCTTTGATTTACCTGAAATGGAAGATCGGCTACCGTTTTGGCAAGATAATACGCTTTCAGAGAATACCAGTAATTCAAATGCTCTCTCATAAGGACTGCCATCTCCATGGGAACTGAAGACATTAAATAAAGGATTTAAGCGCTTCCGCTTGAATTTAAAGACGCGTCCATATCGACAACTTACAAGTGAGAACTGTCGGCATCATTGCGGTAAACATGAGAAATAGTTGACCAAAGAAAAGGGAACCAGAATTGCTAAATGCTTTTGATGCTTCATTGCCGATGCCAAAATAAAGCATCCCAATGATGAGACCAACGATTAAATGTGATGCCACTCTCAATCCAGTTAACGTCTAAATTATCAAAATAAACGATCCATCAAAATAATTGTATGAAATTATTACGCGAAGTAAATCATACTTGATCTCTCATAATGCATATAAAAGTCCGTCGTAAAAGAATCGTAAACTGTGTCCAACACGACGTGGGAAATGACGAACAACGTGACGGTAAATTGTCATCCGAATCCAGTAGACAATCTGTCGCCCGAGCATTGTCGCAAGTCGGTGGTCCAATAGATATGGTGACGACATTTGCCTTTGTTCCTGATACGTCTAATTACAAATATATTAATTTTACACACAGAAATCCTCTCAATGGAAATCAATAAATTGACTCACCAACACATGAATCGACAACTTTGGTTTCATCCTTGGATGACATAATGGGTGTGGGCTTTTGATTGATTTCCTGATTCCAATTATTACACTTGCCGCTTAACACAGCCACAACTAATTTGTGTATGCTTTTAAATGTAAAATAATTAAATAAATTTAAATGAATTTATTAGCAAAACGTTGATTTTTGTTTTACCCATTATCTCCATACTCTCCGTTAGCAATTTCAATCACTACATCGTACGTACAAAAACAAAAATGAGTTTTAAAAAAATCTGATGAAAATGTTATAGACTTGTGAGATGTTACCGAAATCAGCTGGATTGTGGTAACTTGGACAGTCCATTCCAAGAGAAGACAAAAACTGTACAAGTCCTCCAGTTATGCCTCTATAAATGCATTGTCCTTCGGCTAAAAGGTAGAGACGGTCAAATTTTTCGAATAATCTAGCACTCGGTTGATGAATCGTGCAAATGATCGTCCTCCCCCCTTTAATATTAATGAAAAATATTTTAAAGCGTGAAATTTAAAATTTGATTAAAATGACACGAGTATTACCTTGAGCAAGTTGTTTTAGTAGCATTATACACTGCATACAAGAAGAGCTATCCAGTCCGCTATATTTCAGAGTATAAGTTTTTTTTAAATGTTGTATACCGATAGATTTTAAGTTTGATTGTTACCTCGTCGGTTCATCAAAAAACATCACGGGTGGATTATTAACCAGTTCCTGAGCAATAGCCAGACGTTTTCGTTGACCACCAGAAAGATTGAGTGTTCGAGTATTTTCACAATCTTTAAGTCCCATTGTTTCCAGAATTTCGTAAACCTAAAAAATTTTACGATTATAAATAATTTGCAAATATATATTTTCAAAAAGAAGATGCTTCTTATTACCACCAATTGTTTTTCATCATGACTTATTCGATCAGCCAATTTGAGATTTGCCGAACACATCATCGCTTCCATTACCGTTAAATGGGGACACAATTCATCATGTTGCATTATGTAACAAGACATTTTCCTAAATATTCGTGGATCGCGCTCAACGCCATTCACCAACACTTCTCCTGTCATATTGGAACCTCTATTAAATAAATCAAGAAAATATTAAAAAAAAAACAAATATAAAATAAAATACAAATGATTGAAAACTTTACTTGAAACCAGCTAAAATATTCATTAAAGTGCTTTTTCCGGCACCTGAAAGACAGAGACAATATACACTTAATTCATCTGTTATTGATATGTCCGGTTATAAAGATTCAATTAGTTGAAATGTTACCGGATGGCCCCATGATTGCCGTCAATTCCCCCGAATTAAATTTGCCACTGATTGATTTCAATAAAGTTTTGTATCCTAAAATGTAAAAAAAAAAGGACTTTCATTATTCAATTTTATCGTTCACTCACGGAATCAATTATAATGTGACAAATTGCGTTAAATTTCAAAAGAATTGCCATATACCTTTGCGTCTGCCCTCCGATACCGAATAAGAAACATCTTTAAATTCGATATTGACGGCTTTCCTTCGAACTAGGTGAGTTAGCGCAGCTCGTTTGGCAGGATTGTTTGGTACTTTCTTCATGACAACACCCCTATATATACAGGTAACGGAGCGTGAAAGGTTGAAATTTGTACCTATTTTAATCTTATAATTTGTTAACATACATTGAAGGAACTGACGCAGCCGCTGGGTAATGCAAGGTGACGTGACCAGATGTCAGATGAGCAGCAGAACAATTCGAAATCTTTGTCACACAATCTTCATTTGCTGAAATGTACTTGTTAGCTATTGAGGCAGCCATATTCTTTACTTGTGTGAAACTAAAGTTACACACAATTTCTTGTACTTTCCTTTAAAGCTTTCACCACCAGATGGTATAGTGGATAAAACTTCCTCTCTTCGTAGCTCTACTAAAAAAAAAAAGGAACGAAAAAAAAAAATTATAAATACGCGGTAGTACATTAATGTAAACATTTAATCAAGGATACGCTTTCCACACACATTTTCAAAAAAATAGTATGAGACTTTCACTTTATTCACGTAGAAATCGATTTGGACGGAAAAGCGCACTACCTTTCAACAGCCTATTTTTTGTTGTTGACAAAGTTAATCTATTATACTTTTTTTTCTCTTATTAAAACTTTCTTTCTTCTCCCTTATTCACGGACTTAAGAATGTAATTATCGTTGTTTTTTTTAAATACATCGATTAACTAGATTCTATTGTTATTTCAGGTATGCGAAATGAAATGATTAAAGACATAAAAACCTTGATTTTTCTAAAAATTAAAAATTCCATACCGTGAATCGATTTTTGATGATGTCTTTGTTGTGGTTGATTGCCAACGAGGGGAACAACGTGGAATTCCACAGCCACCAGGAAATCAAATCTTTTTCAAATGATTAAGGACAACTAGAGAGACGAGCTACCATAATGAGTCAACTCTTTTTTGTTTTGTTTTCCAAAGTATAAAAAGGACGACACGTAAAAAAATGACGGGAAAATATAGTGAAGAAAATATTCCATACACATCCGTCCGTGTTCGCTTCACGAGTACAACCAAGACAACTTCCAGCTGCTACTGCTGAGAGAGAGAAGGGTTTCGACAAAAGTGTATGAGCTGGGAGGAGCGAAACTGGGAGTTCTTTGTGACGTCGATATTCACCCCGGTACACGCGCACTTAATGTCCCTAGAGTTCTAGCGCTCCTAACCATTTCTCCCTTTCACTAGACGTAGCTACCCATGTTCTTGACTTTCACGTACACAAAACTGGTTTAAATGGAATACTACAATTTTTTTTGTACAACGGACAGCATGTGAATCAATTACCGTTTAATTGAAGGAACGGACTACTATCTCTATCATATACATACTCCATTTATTCGACTATATACTTTCGTTGATAGCGATTGCACAATCATATTTCTTGATTTGTCATTAATTTTAGTTAGAATCTTTTTTCTTAGTAGTAACTAGAAGATTTCCCCGTATTGCATAATGGCTGAGTTCGTTTTTCCAGCTTTCTATACTACTATATACCTATGCCGACGCTGTATCCAAGTGGATCTGCAGCTGTACTGCTTTACCGCATATTTCCCCAGAAGCGCGGCGAGTCAACCATCGGTGCATGTGCACTGACTTCAAGGCGAACCAAGGGCAGTTGTACTCAAAGTCTTTTCTCATTTTTTCATCGTCAACACTAACACGTGCTCATCTCCAACACTATCCAAACGTCAGGTTATGAAAATTGACATCTTCATTTGATTTTTCTTATATTATTAATTCTACATTAAATATTTGATTATATTGTTTGTGCGAATATTAAGTTGGGCAATCTAAGCCAAAATCTTGGAATCTTAAGCACAAAACAAATTTTTGAATCTATATGCCAATCAAGTTTAACCGCTGATTCACCTTAATATTAGGTGGACTGTATAGTAACTCTACTTCCGTTGTTTAAATGGACTCGGATCCCCTTCGGTGGTTTAATGAGGGGAAGGTTTGTACAGATCACCTAAGGATACGAGGGTCCACCGAGGTGACCATGTTGTTCATGTTGCGGAAGAGAATTTTTGTTTGGTTTTAATTCCGCCGAGAGTACGATGTAGTCAATTCTTCCGGCGCTAGAGGGTAGACTTGTTGCGGGACTTTTTTCCCGCATCAGCGTTTGACATCCGTGAATGATGGAGCGAAAAGCGATTCTATCGGTCACGATTTGTGCGACCTTTGGAATTTTATAACAAAAAATTATACTATCGATGAATATTGTATATATTGTATACTGATTTGAATCAGGTATATAAGAGTTTGAGAATACAGCAAGGAAAGAGCACTATTTAAGTATTTATGCACCACTAAGAAGTCCAAGTAAATCAGCCTTTTCTTTATTGACCATATATAATTTGGTCATTTTTGGGTGTGTCGTCTTGATGACCTCGGATAATTCACATCACAATTAAATTGAGTTTATTTTCTCAGAATTGAATGCGGTTGTCTCGTTTCTTGTTGTTTTTTTTTGTTTTTAGCTGGAAACAATTTGACACATCGTGAGACTCGTCGTCGTCCCGGACGATTTTCCTTGAAAATTAAAAAAAAAAATTCTATAGAAACAAAATTTACAAACAACAAAGCGAAACACTTTTCAAATATTAGGAACAGCATAGGCCTATTATACGAGTCTCGATTGACCGTGATTGCGTGTAGAGTCTTTTATTTATTTATTTTTTTTTTTCATAGTTCACGCTGTAACTATAGACTCGATCGGCAATCACGTTTCAACATCCTGGCTGGCGTTGTCTGCTATTCTAGGAAAAAGGCCAATCTTTATGAATATACACAATCAATAGACGAATCTTGCTGGAATTTATGAATAAATCTGTCGTCATTACTCATTGGAAACGATCGATTGGTCAAAGCGTTTACTCGTCGGAGAACTTGGCTAATTTACAGATAGTTATTTGGTTGCATTCCAACTCGTTCAACGCTGTGAAAAGAAAAAAAGAAAGAAACGTCTGGCTGCTATTAACAATAGAGACAATAAATCAACGATCACCAGGTCGACTTATTTCAGGGGGTGATCGACGCACAAATTCAAAGATTCTTCTTTGAATACCAACTCACGACAGACTATTAAAATACTCTCGTCGTATAAATCCAACAATGTTCCTTACATATTAGTGGTATATTATATAACTGTGATGTGTCGTGACACTGCCCTGGATGAAAATTATAGAATCGTCTGCGATTTTGATTCACACGTCATTGAGATAGTAGTAAATCTAATTTTTTAGCGAGACGTTTCAACTTATTGGGGCCTCAACCTCAATACATACATCAATAAGATTTGTCGTATATTCACATTTATATTAATACATGGTCTAATTGATATAGTCAAGCATCTCCTTTTTAACTAAATAATTAAACATCGAGTATTTTTTTATTATTGATACATTAAATGAGTCTTGAATTCGTAGAGTCTTTGATGGAACAGACGGACGGAAAACCATTTTCAAATTTGATGACATAATTCAACAAAAGAAATGTCGCCACAAAATACAAATAAACAAATAAATAAAACGCCGCCCAATAAAATACTACATCCATGTATAGTAGTTACTGTATAGAAAAACCCAAAATGAGGATTGTTTCTCTCATTATAGGACGTGGGCGTTCTATACAAGACTCTCCTGTTATGACGTCCATAAAATTCCATCAAGCGAGGACACAAAAATAAATGATACCTTAGTTATACGTACTACCTATATATTACATTGACCTGAATCGCCATATATATACACTATGATATATTCTCTATATATACAAAACCGCAAAATGATTTAACTCTCTCTCTCTCTCTGTGTGTGTGTGGAACAACAACAACACGAAAATCACCTTTGACGTTCAAGTTGCTGACAGGAGTAAGCCGACCGAATATAGCGTCCGGTCATAATATAGATTTTCACCGGAGACGCGATATAGAGGCCAACAGCAACATATAGCCGCGTGCCATTATTTACAGCAACAGCAACAGGAATGTACGCCGAGCATTATATACTACTCTTGCGGTATGCAGCAACTTGAATTCATATCCCACCAAATTGCCAGCAGCACCAGCAGGAAACGGATATTATGGAAGCAAATAGACGGCAATATATACAGAGTATAGTATACACGCGACTTGATTCCGCTCGTGTATTACCTGTTGATGTTGAGGTTTTCAGCGCAGAAGACAGTATAACGTATATACAAATGGTATTTATCGTATAGAAACAAACCAATTTGATGTAGGTAAATAGGAATTTTAAACCGGTTTCGATATGCTATTATCATTGGCGATCGGAATAAGAGACGAGGAACTATTTTCACGGTGCTGCGCTTATTCGGGCGGAATGATGTTGATGTTCGTCGTATTGGAATGCGCATTATTTCTTGGAAAGATGTGCCATCATATATTTTCCGGTTGTGATATTAGATATATTTCAACGTCATTCGTTTTTGAACATGTACAAGAAGAAAAGTTTCTATCGATTGTTATCATCAACGGCGTCGTCAGCATTTGAAGTTGTACATGTTCAATCATCAACAATCTGCGCTACCTTCTTTTAATATATATATTATGAAGAGCCAAGAGTTGCTAGGAATATATGTACTGATTCAGGCGTCTAATAGGAACGACAGTTGTCAAGTCAAAATGAAAAATGTGTTGTGCGTCGTTCGACAGACTCTATTTACTACGAAAAATCGTTGCTATGGATCAGCAGCAGGGACCGTCTTTGAGAGTTGACTGTTCCGTTTGTCGTCGTCGTCACCATGTCTCTTCCTCTCATCCGGAACGAAGTTTTGGGAGGGGAAGGGCATGAGTTCCCCGGATAACGGACGGACGTCATATTCTCGTTGTCTTCAATCAAATTTTCGTCGTCTCTACTGTTGCCTGCTGGCGCAATAAACGCTTGAGAGGATTCGTCGCGACAAAAGAGAGGGAATAACCCCGTTATTGGCTTTTGTCATATGTTATTTAACTCTTATATATATTACTATGTACGCATATAGTACTACTACGACTACGCAGCAGTGCTGTGCAACGATATATAGAACAATATGTTTATACAGGAATAAGAAGAACTATCGATTTGGCTGATGTATTTATATTTTGTGATGTGTTATTATCCTTATCGAATACATCGGCAGTTCATTATTGATGATGCGGATCTATATAATACAAACCACTTTTGCCATTATATCAAGTCAAGTCAATTTTTATTAAGTAAAGACGTTTTAGCGCGTGGCGGCGGTGCCCTGCTCTATGCTGAAACGTTACATTATTGTGGTGGCCCTAAATATTATTAATCGGTCGTCATCGCTTCTAAGGGGGAAAAAAAGAGCGCATTATATTTTGATAGAATACCGGGTAAATATAGAAGATATAATTCATAATACGACGGAGTCTATTATGAATGCATCATCATTACCAACGCATCGTCATCACAAACTCTAATGGAATAGAATGGAAAAACGTGACCCCTAAACGTTGTGCAGCGGTTTCTGATGATGGCCAGCAGTCTGATGAACTGCTGAGAAAACTTTGGAGTCTCATTATTATTTACCTGTTGAATATCATATAACATGTTGTTCGTTTCACCGTCATATTATTTCCGATCAATTTGTATTAATGTAACGACGAAGCGTCTCGTCACAAATATAAAAGTCTATACGAAACCCTTTAGATTTTGTTTATGTATATATAATATAATTGAGCCAGCCAAAAATCAAGATCTATAGTCATTGTCTTTCTGATGATGAACTCACTGATGAAAAGATAATAATAATAATCATGTCTTATTCCCAATATTATATACAAATGCATGATTTAATGATTCAACTAATGTCATGTGTGAGCAATATCAACCCCCCAATATTGAAAATAAAATTAGTTTATTAATAACTTGGAATATGGCGCTGAAGACTCTATCAATGTCATTGAGAAAAAAAGTAACAATATATTTGGTTATATTTACACACAATGAAAGACGACGACGATAGTCTCTCTATTATTATATAATATTTAAAATACAAGATGCGACGAGATACGACGTGAGAGAGAGAGTTGATGCGTATTCATGCAAAGAAGCGGCGATGGAATAACGCGATGAAAGTGCTCATTTGTTCCGTCTCTCATCTTTCGTTTGAAATGTCACACGATGAGCTTTGAATATTGAGCCGCTGCCGCTGAATCCCGCCGCCGCCGCCGACGAATAGAACAAAAAAAAAACGCTAATATAATAAGACATTGTAAAATGTATGCATAACTAGGACGAGCTCTTGTATAAAAGACAAGTTGAATTTTTCAAATAAAAAGTCAAACAGAACGAACATCAACGTATTTTATAAATCAAGAAATTGTCTTTTTTCCAGATAAGACGATATACGGTGCATAAGATATTAATATATGGATTAAAAGCTTTAGTGGCATCAAACTTTTATTGATTCTTTGTATTATATAGTGGACTGATGCTGCAACGGCACGCGCCAGTCAATTTCATAAACTATTATGTTCCATTATTTTCTATTATTATATTGTGACTGGTATATTCTGCATTTCGTATCTAATCCATGCTGCTGTGTATAACTGCGTCATTTCTATATCTCACCAGCAGCTAAAGTTGAAATGATTATTCGATAATAAATATATATATTATATAAGTTAAACGGATATATAGTAGGGGTATACAGACTCTGCTGTTCGGGTGACGATGTATTTGTCCAACAGCTGCGTGTTGTTGTTGGCTTGATGTTTTCCTCTTTTCTTTCAACATCGCACCCATCAGTAAAACAGGACGATAGCAGCAAAACAAATTAAAAAGGCAAGACGACGACACATAGAAGAAACAAGGGCAGCACAGCAAACAGTATATAACAGTACAATTTTATTATTGAAATATCAGATAAATGAAGAGAACAGCATGAAATCAGTCTGACGTCCTTAAACTGGGTTGTTATTTACCGCGATAGATTTACAAGTTGGCAATTTCTTTAGGATAATATGGAATTTGCTGAGTGCGCATATATGGATAATAACAGCTATAGGGTATGTTGTAATATATAGTGACATCATGCGAAATGTTGCGTATCATCAGTATAATGGATATTCTATAATATAGCTGATGGCAAATTGATATATAACGTCGAATAAGAGGCTTTTCCACACAGCAGTTTTCTTTTATAAAATATTATTCATTTAACAGAGTGGATTACTGTCGATGCCTTTTAAGAAAAGGAAAGGATAGGCTACTACTATTATATTCTTTGATATGTAATCCATGCACCTGTCGGCCTCGGGGCTCAGTTCATATAGCCGATGACCAACAACAACAACTCAGATGTAGTCCCATGGGTTCCAACAGCAGTCCACCAATCAATACATGTCTGCACAACATATACAAGTTTGCCTATATTTGTATTATGTACATACAGCTCAACTAAATATATATAACTTTAACATAAAATGCACGGTGCTGGTAACGTGACGGCCTGTGCGCATGAATAATAATGCGGAGAAATGCAGATAGAATATCTAGAAGAAGAAGAAGATCAACAGGTCATGTGTGTGTGTGTGCTGTTGAAACATCTGCCAGTCGCGTGCCCCCCCCCCCCAAAAAAAAAAAAAAAAAAAAAACAGCAGGGGAATATGTCGAAGGGTCGACGGGCCAAAAAGGTGGTAGATGTAGACTCTGCGATGAAAAAGGGAACCATCTGCCCTCACCCCAATACCCAACCAAAAAAAGGTTAATAGGTCCTCCCTTTCTATATGTTTTGTTATATACTATCAAGCAGCAACTGCTGTTGATGGAGAATCTAACTTTTTCTAGAAAGGTGCGCTGCAGTTCTTTGATGTGATGCGCCCCGTTTAACTATATAGTCGCCTGCTGCTGCTCGTCCATAAACTTTGGCACGAGCTATATGCAACGTATACACGTACAATCCCAGCGTTGTCGTTGGTTTCCAGCAACTTCTTTTTTTTTTTAAATAAAAAAAGACGTTCGTCTGTCTCGGATCGATACGTACACAGCAAAAGGAAGTTCTTTTTGCTGATGTATAGAACGAGTTCACTCAAACTCGTTTATTTTTTTTTCAATTTTTATATAAATATAAAAAGAGACGAAACAAATAGAAGCGGATACTACAGGAGACACTGTACATTAAACAGTCCACCCCCAAAAAAACTTGTATATATAATGGCCCTGTACAGCTATAATTGACTTGGCAAACAACTCATTTTATTTATTTATTTTCGGGGTTGACAGTTATATGTTTAGCCATGATCTCCACTAATAAGACTCATGCGCATACATCGGGTCAACCAACAAGTTGATGAACTATTTATTATTATTATTTAAAAGGACATTGATGAACCGCCCGATATCCCTAATATACTGACGTCTATTTTTAAATAACGTGCGACCGCATCGTTTTACACAATTCAAGTCGGGAAATCTCTCGCTCCTCTCATGTCAAGTTCAAAAATCTATGAACAAATACAAACAATGGAATACGACAACAACAACATTCACGATGTAAAGTCACGAAGAAAGTTGTATTCCAAGAAAACGGTCTCTTTTTATTTTTTTTAAATAAAATCCATTCACGCTATGAAAATAAACGACCATTTATAGTGACGCGGTCAGTAGATAATCGAAACAAAAAAAAAATGCGTATGATAATTGTCCTCAAAATCATTGGAGCAGAACAAGACAGCTGACAGATGTCTGAAGATTCGTATATTATGTATATTCATAATAATAGTGAGAGAAAAATGTGGTGAAAACGGGCGGTGACTAATACCAACGACTTGTATGGAGCATATGACTTCAATAATTCGGGATTATAAGATAGGTACACATTGTTTGAGACGCAGTCATTTCTCGGAAATCAAATATTTTGTTATAGCGGCGTCGGCAGTCAAAGACAAAACGCTAAATCGTTGCGTGACAACTCGGATGATAAGCGAATCGAAATTCGAAAAATTATATTCGCAGAAAAATATAAAAAATCTCTTTAAATATATTTATACAAATTATTGTTTCAATAAATTTGAGCTAATGACTCCGGTTGGTTTCCTTCCTGTTACAACAACAAATCACAAGAGGCTGTTTTAGCTTTTTTTCCCCTTGGTGTTGGTTGGAGCCAAACGCAGGAGACGATAGTTAATAAATGCTGAACGTATAGATTCAGCAGCAGCCGAGTCTGAGAGAGAGTGGAACGACGTGATGCGACAGCTGTTTCATTTCCCCAGCAAACTTCTATATACGAAAGGCGGTTAACAAAAGGGGGAAAAAAAAATAAACCGGACGAGCGACAGTATACAGGGCATATCAGCTGGAGCAGCAGATCCTGCCGACTGATGTGTCAGTGGCACACACAGCAGTACAAAATAAGAAAAAAATATTTAAAATATATTTTTTTATTTTATTTTTTAAAACCGGGTCTCTCACACTGCAGATCCACATAGTGGAAAGTGAGTGAAAGGAGGGGGTTATAACCCGGCCACCAATCACAAGAAGAGATTACACCGAGTGAGGGCCACCACGGGGTGTTTTTTTTTTCCTTCTTCTTCTCCCCCCCCCCCTTTTTGAAAATATACAAGGAGAGGTGATGTGGGATAGTACCTTATGTCTCTCATTTTATATGTTAGATCCCATTAAGAGTTTCAGTGTAGTGATGTACAGTCATCTCTATTCTATTTGCTGTGACGTAGAGAAACAACTCATTTGCTATTTCAACTTTGCGCCCAACAGACGTTTTTTTTTTTACTCCAAATTCAAAAGTGTTTACTTGTGTCGTTTAGTATTTAACTAGAAGAAGATAAAAATGGATTATCCCACTTTTGGCATTCCGTGGAGTGTTTTTAATCAATATCAAATCAGCAGGTGAAATTAATTACATTTTCGTCGTCCTACTATGTACATCGATTCAATTATTTAATATTGATTTAATTAAAAAAAAAAAAAGGAATTTTGCGGATGATGTTGGAAGCGTTTGCAGTACGACGAGCAGTCCGCCACTTTCGCCCATGTCACCGAGTCCAAGTATGGCGTCATCCAACGACGGCGGTAAGTTGATTCGATTCAACATTATTTCATCTTTTTTCGATCGATGAGAAATGAGACACTTGATAATTTACCGACGCGGTATATCTTATAAGTTTGTTTATTACGCAAGTATAGCCACTCCCTTCGTTTTCGATTTGTCACGTCTGTCACTCAAGGTTTTCCAAGCGGGCCTTATTTATATATTGTTATTATATTAAGTGCGACAGGAGAAAATTCTTATAAATTCAAAAAAAACAACAACAAAAGTTAATAATAACCGGTCGGTATATATATTTACTCTTGGTTTATTTTGGTTCCAAAAAGACGTTGGGTTTATTACGTACATGCAGGACGAAATCCTTTTTTCCTCATACCTTATCCATTAAAGTCGAAGGAGTGGGTCACGGTCGTTGCTTTGTATAATAACGGTCTCGTCTAATAACAACCATCATTTTTGGTCGATGTATAAATATTACGTCGGTAATCAGTGAAAATATTCACTAAATCGGCCATTTGATTGAATTAACTCTCGTTTATTCGTTTTAAATACAAGTTCAGCTAGATCAGCCAACGACTTGATGTGTAATAACGAATCAAAGTAGAATTCCTTGTGTACATGTTCAAGGTGATCATCAAATGCGGACCCTTTTCAAAAGAATGGATCAATAAAAAGGAAATAAAAATAAAAAAAGAACTTGGCCGGAAGTCAAAGAGAAAACTTTTGGTGTGACGGTGTAATCCATAGACCTGCTATACCTAAAGTTGATTGCCAGCACATCTTGCAGTTGTATATTCATCGAAAAACGGAAGCCAATATATAGTCACACCCCCACGTACTGTACAGCACAAAGTGCACGACGTATCTATATAGACGAAAAGTTCATTTATGTTATTAAATTGCTGCTGCTGCTGGATGGTTTCAGTATTCACGGCACAAACTGTCTTATTCTCGAAAAACGTCACTCTTTTAGATTCTGACGTCGTATGTATACCCTACTCTACTACTACATCAGTTGATACGTTTAGATACGTTCGTCACACATAATAAATATCATCTTCTTCTGATCAAATAAGCCACACCCCGTGACCAAGGTTACACGTGTCCTCCTTTAGTTGCTAGAGAGAAAGAGAGAGAGAGAGAGAGTAGTATTGTGATGTCGTCGCCTCTTTGCGTCAGTTCATCTGAATTCAAAGGCGACCATAGCAACGCCCTTAGTTACCTCAGCCACGTCATTAGGTCACCCAATCAAAAGAGTTTCACCCCTTTTTTTTGTTCTAATGAAATGTGTGCAGTAGAGACATTTTGCGGGACCGACGACGTCATCAACGATTGGCTTTATTGACGTCACTTGAGTACGTGCGCAACAGCACGTTTACCATCATCATCATTTGAACAAATGCTGATGGTCCGAATCTCGTCGATTTATTCGTCGTTTTGTCTATTCACTTGTGATGACGCAGAACAAGAAGAAGCTCTTGATGTGCTGCTGTCGTCGTTACGTACCCGACGACATTCAACCGTTTCTAATCTTGCAAAACAAAACAGATGTATACAGCCCCACCCACCAAAAAAAAGGCGAATAGAAATAAATAAGAGGGCGGTGACGTGCATCAGCATCGACAATGTTTTCTTTAGCTCCGCTTTTCTGACGTCGTTGCTGATGCACAGCAGCAACGGGAGGAAAATCCTCCACCTTGGCAACAGGTCGCCTACCCATATGAATAAGGAAATTTTACCGCATCGACTGCAGTTGGACGATCGATCAAAACCGTCTGTATTATATCAAAACTAAGATGACATTCTCAAACGAGTCCATTGATTAATTTGAAATGTAAAAGTACGACGTTGAATAAAAAGGCGACGTTATATGTATACGGTCAAGAGAAAAAAAGAAATTTTTTTTTTTATTATCGAGCGATCGTCGTCAGTTGTGCGCTTGTGCAGACGTCGATCTTTTCTTTTGATCCCACGACGCCGACGCCCCAGCAGAATAAACGCTGGCGTACATATATAAAGCGCTCGCAGCTGACTCGACTCTTGCAAAACGATTGTGAATCTCCGACTCGAATTGATTGTTCCAACATTTTTCTAAAATCAACCACCACCAATCAACAGTTTTGTTTGTTTTTTGATTTAAAAAAAGTTTCTGATATACAAGTGGCGAGTGGTGTTTTTATATCTGCACTGCAGGATGAAAAGATTCCACCGTTCCAAACGATTCGGTACGTTTTTTCGAAATGATTTTCTTTGTCTCCGTGTGAAATTGACGCGTTCACAGCGACTCTATAGTATGTTTGATTCTATTTTCGTGATGGCGGTGTAATATACGAAATGCGGATGTGTTACGAGCTAGCGGGCAGGAAACGTGGCCGCTGCTCTATATGCCGAGAGTCAAAGGGACCAGTCATTTATTGATTGAAAAGGAAAGATACACGGAACTGAGCTGAGCTCTCTCGTCTCTCTGTCAGGACTGTATAGTATATATTTAATGTATACGTATATTATAAGCGTCAGTACACAGAGACAAGAGAGAGAGAGATGGTAGCAACTTCTTCTTTCGGGTTTCTATGGAAAAAAAACATGACGACGATTCATATGATTAAGCGGAAATAGGAAACAACTTTTTCTTTTTTTCACGTTCACAATTTGTGAACGTCTCAAAAATAATCAAAATCCAATAAAAGAAAGAGCCAATTAGCGTGGCTTACAGCTGTGTGGGTTGCAAAAGAAAACTTGTTCAACCGGCCCTAATGTTATATCTATATATACTATTTTAAAAAGATAATATAAAATAATAATACTATCACGTCTCTTTTTAAATTACAGAAGATTCGACGTCATCATCGTTTCATTTCAAACCGACGACGATGGTCAATTCGGGACACAATTTGTGCCATCAAGTTCCAGCTCTTTTCGGATTGGATACAACACAACATCATCATGGACTGGCCACACCACCACCATTAGGTCTACCAACAAAAAACCGACCAACATTGATGGCCGCTCACGGAAGTACATCGTCTGTCGGCCGCAATGTCAACACCAGCCGAACAGTCAGCAACGGTTTTTACAAACGTTTAATGGAATGGCTAAGCCGCAAAAAGAAGAGCCATCGGCGTTACTCTCATCAAATTGATGAGAATTCACCGGACATGCAAACGTGTTACAGTCAAGAATCTCTTCACGGATTCATGGCCGTCGCTTCCAACGGACGAAATCAATCGGCTCCGATGATATTCGACGTTCACGCCATTTCTAATCGACAGCAGCAGCAGCAGCAGCAGCAGCAAAGAACGAACGTCAATCCAAGAAGAATTGAATGTCCATCGTTTTCGGCTTCGTCATCGTCAGCATCGTCGTCCATGTCTCCATCAAATTCTTCACTTTCGTCGTCTTCCTCTTTGTCTTTGGCTCATTTACCTCCGTCACAGCAGATGACTCTGTGTTCACAAACGTCTTCTCAAACTAATTGTACGGCAAATCAACGGCTGGAATTGCCGACGGTCGGTGAATCGCGTTTGGGTTTCGAGGCGCCGCCCACCGACACCGACGTCGAGTTACAATCAAAGTGGAATCATCACGACTCATTTTGATAAACAGGAGATGATGCTCTTGAGTGAAGCCGATAAGGAAATCGATCCAGAATGGATCATCCCGTGGAGTGACATTCAATTCGGTCAAATCATTTCACAAAAAGGATCGTGCACAATCAATCGGTAAATTTTTCAATATTTCTCGCTCAATATTTTATGAATTTGTTATGAATTTATTATGATGAATTTTATTATTCAACTATAGAGGCAAATGGCACGGTGACGTCATTATTCATCAATTTAAATTGCAAAATGATGTGGAGGTGAGCTCGTTTTGGTCGGATGTTCAATCCTTGTCGAAATTGCGTCACGAAAATCTTTTGCTCTTCATGGGCATCGCCATCCCGTCGTTGGGGTCCAGTTACACGATCGTCAACAGCGCACCGCGCGGCGTATCTGTCGCTAATTTTCGTTTGGGTTTGAAAAAACGGCAAACCCGAAAGGATCGGGTCAGTTTTTTTTTTAATTCTCTGATTTTTTAAAATTCGAATAATTATTAATTTTCAAAATACTGCAATTAGGATGCGTGCGGCCGTGAGCATTTCCAGACAGGTGGCGCAAGCGACGGGTTACCTTCACGCTCGCGGAATCATCCACGGCAAACTCAATCCGCACAACATTTTTCTCGAAGGAGATAATTATCGAGTGAAACTTTCATTACTCGATCACGGACTCGTCGACACGGCCTCCCTACAGTAAATTTTATTTCACAGTTTTTTTATTGGATTGTGTGTGTATTTAAATCTTATTTATTGTTTCACGTTATAAAGAATCGATTACGGTTGTATACCTAAAACACAAGTGAGTTACTACAGTCCGGAATTGATTCGATCGATGATTGTCGAGCCGCCGGAAGTGCATTTCACTATTCAGAGTACCAAGTTCAGCGACGTTTACGCCTTAGGGTAAATTAGACTATTAATTCTAACCTAAATTCCACAATATCGTCGTATAGAGAGAAAGTGTTGTCACTCTCGTGTTATAGACTTTCTATTTTTTGTCGATTGAAATACAAGACAATAATCGCTGAATTTCTTTTTGTGTGACACGCAGATCTTTTATGTACGACCTGATTTCGGGCAGTTCTCCATTCCATCAGGAGCAAGTCGATTCGATCCTGTGGCGGATCGGCAACGGTCAAACCACAAGTTTACAAGACGTCAATTGCAACGCTCGTCTCAAAGTAATAAATATTTCACTTCACTTTTTTTTTTTAAATGACAAAATTCTAAATGTTGAAAAAAAAATTGATTTTTATTTTTATTTTTTAAAGACTTTGATGACATCGTGCTGGGCTCGTGATCCATCCGAACGTCCCAGTTGCGTCGAAGTGGTTCGTCGTCTTCAGCCGTCGGCTCTTCTCTGCAAATCGCATTCGTGCTCAGAGCCTGAACGATTAAACAGGCTCGGCCAGTGCAAACTAGCGTGCTAAACTGACATTCTATAATATTCTTATTTTTCTATCCCATTAAAAATAACTCTTTATAATCGTACACAGCTGCAACTACTTGTATATTCTCTCTACTACGTGCCACACACGATATATTCTGTAATGTTGTGTACGTGTACGTACGTGTACGTACGGGGGATAAATTCCTCTGTTGAAAACAAAAAGTTAATAATAAGGACAAACATGTTGAATATCTCTTCCACAGGTCTATTATACGCACAGGGTATACGACTTATTACATGATTGCGAGCTATTTAATAATTTCTCTTTCCTTATTGCATATTCCCTTAGTCTCTCTCTCTCTCTCTCTAAGTGTGTCTGTGTGTTAACGTTGTAGTACACAGTCTAATAATAATAAAAACTAAAGACGAAAGACGAATCTTTAGTTATTGGCCATCCTACGTGAGTCAGTGTCGTTTAACAACAGAAAGAAGAAGAAGAAAAAAAACACACGACGTCAACGAACGAACGAGCTAGACTGGACTCTCTTTTGGAATGCAACACGAAAACAAATGGAAGACTGGGGCAAAGAAGAAGAAGAAGAATATATAGGTGAACACCATCAATACGATGAGCAAACGTGTGGATGGGTTCTGCACGCCGTTCAATAGAAGAAAAAAGAAGAAAAATCAGAAAAGAGGCGCGCACGGTCGTGACCCTTTTTTTCTTCTTCTTCTTCTTCTTCCGCGTGTTTTTTTTTGTTTTCCTCTTTCCCACGACGATATCGTTACAACACGAAAAAAAAAAAACACAAAATTCTTTTCTTTTCTTTCACGCTCCAACGTCGATCTCTCACCTGGCCCCGATTTGCAACAAAATCGTTTTTCTTCTTTTTCGGGACTCTCTCTCTCTCATCATCGACAAGAAGAAAAAGACAAAATAAATTGGTGGGGGGGAGGGGATGATATTCTCGTTAATAACTCAACAGCTCTTCTTCTTCTTCTTCTTCTTCTTTTACAAACAAAAGATGTTTTTTTGTGTTTTTCCTGGTATATTTTAGATTATTCCATTTTTTAAGGTTCTACCGCTTCAATACCAAAAAAGGATTTCATCATATTTATATTAAAAGATAACACACATTATGAAATCGATCAAACACCACACAGCACAATTCATTTCGAAAAATTTGAAAAAAAACAAACAGTGGTAGGGTTGGGAAAGAAATGTTTCACGCTCGATTTGGGAACAAAAACACATTTTCTTTTATAATCATAATAATAATTATTATTATTCTACAACAAAAAAAAGAAGAAAAAAAAGGAAATTAAAATGTGAATTTGGAGAGAAGAGGTTATAAGAGGCTACATCTGATTTGCATACATAGAATTATATTTTGTTTTCCATCTGCAAAAGAAACAAACAAAAAAGTTGTCAAGTTGTTAAAAACAAAAGGAGGGTGGAATATTGTGTTGAATGCAAGGCACATCATCATCACACGAATCTATCTGATTAGCATAGCCCTTTAAGAAAACAAACACGGACAAAAAAAAGGAAAAAGTTAGACCAAAAAATATATATAAAAGAACCAGCGCACAAAATCAGAGGTGAAAGAGCACAACAGCAGCAGCAGCAGCGTTTCATATAATAGTTGCATGTAGTGCGTGTAATAATAATACGGAAAAAAAAAGGGCGGGCATCTCTCTCAAAAACTCATAGAATTCCCTTTGTTATTTTAAAAACTTTAAGCGTTTGGTCAATTTTGTTCGTGGCCGATTCACGCTGCCAGCAGAGAGAGAGAGAGAAATTC
The DNA here is from genome assembly GCA_030770115.1 of Daphnia galeata. Lineage (NCBI taxonomy): Eukaryota > Metazoa > Arthropoda > Branchiopoda > Diplostraca > Daphniidae > Daphnia > Daphnia galeata. The sequence continues at coordinate 282,480 of CM061121.1, forward strand.
AAAGAAAAAACAAAATGTTTTCTCTATTGTATAACTGTTGATTTTTCAAAATGAAAGCGAAAAATGTAGAAAGGAATTCAATGATGACGCGATATAAGTCAAGCGAAAATACACACACAGAGCACACCAGACATTGAAAAATATATATAAGAGAAAAACTCCAAAAAAGTAGAAGCAATTTATGCTGCTGCTCGAAAGGTTATATATTGGATGGTGGTTGGTTCACTGGTATATATAATAGCTTGTCTGCGTGTGTAGGCGGAATATACAATGATCTAACGGGATGTGTAGGGCTGTATATGTTCCTTATTATTTCCTAATCAAAAATGTATTCATATTTTTTTCCCTTTTTTTCTTATCGAGAAAGAAAAATAAAAAGGTCATCGTCGGCTCCTGTCGTACAATTGGCTTACTATATATAATACATGTAATAATAATAATAATCATCAAATTTTTTTTTTCTTATTTCTTTTTGTTTTCTACGACGGGGTACGGATTATCCCGTCAAGTTGATTTGTTCTCCTTCGTCTCGTTTGCGGTTTGCAGTTTAAAAAAAAAAAAATGAAAATGTTTAGTAACTTCCTTAGATTTTTCTACTGGCGGTGGTGGTGACCGCGCGTCAATCAAAAGTTTTCTCGTCGAGCCAAGGGCGGAAGATGGGCAAAGTCGATGGATAGTGGGCGCCTCGTTTCCTCCTCAACGTTCCGTCATCGCTTCGTAACGGGTACGTGGCCAACATGATGGGCAATTGCAGTTTGATGGGCTTCTCCATACTGTGAGGCTCAATTTGAAACTAATAAAAACAAACAAACAAACCGGAGAACCGACAGCACTTTAATTATTAGAATAATTCATTTAGCTTTTAGAAAAGAAAAAAGAGATGTGCATGAAAAAACTTACAAAGACGTCGTATTGTATCCGAATAATGTGGCAACCTCTTAAATTGGTCGGAGGCAAAGGAGGGACATACAATTGCTCATTTCTCCAATCGTCCGTCTCGCCGGCCTTGATTTTGCCTCGATTCAGTGAGGCCAATTCTCGAGTTTCTGTTTGTACCACTCGATTTTTCGCCATGTATTGAATTGTCTGTCACAATTTCAAGGGGAAAAAAACAAGACAAATTTCTTTAAAAAATAAGAAAAACGGAAAATTCTTCAAATTGATTTGGAATGTTGTTGGCAGCTCTTGTTAGGATGACGGGACACACCTAAATCGGTATACTATTTTAATATTGTATTACGTTATAGCTAGACGCCCATAAGTCCGAAAACTCAGCCGTCTGAATTTGTTTACGTGCGCTGCCCACGCGTCCATCGTTTTCTTTTTTCGATCCTTTTACAGAAGCATTTATTAAACATCCACCCTTATCTCTCTCTCTATATATGGACATCAGCTAGAGCCGGAGCATTTTTGTCCGTATCTACGTATTTCGTTCGTAATTACATATACACAGGCGTGCTGTATAACATATTGGTCATATTGAATGAATCATTTATGTAACTATGTAATACCTCTGTTAACGAGGCTTTAGTCCTTTTGATGGTGACGCGACTCTGATTGTGAACCGATGCCCAGATGCCGATCGTTTCACCGGGAACGTATCCGCCTCGATCGAGACGCACGCGGCAAGACACGGGACCCGATGTGAAGCAATTCAATCCCAATCGGTGCTCGATTTCACAATGAAACGGTTGCTAAGATATAAGAAGGAAAAATAAATAATTCAAATGATTACATCATACATCGTATGATACATTATACAACATCGATCACGATGATCGTGACATTATATATTCAAAAACTATTATTACATTGACAGATTGCATCAATGTCTATAAGGATGATGATGCGGGTAGGTATATGATTGTTGCGATAATCATCTTCTTCTTCTTCTTTAAAAAAAGAAATCATCGATAGAGACATTTGAAACGTTGTAATGGCATGAATCGTCTCGATAATTGCGCCAAATATATAAAACGGCAATTGAGCATTGCCACGTTCTTAGAAAATAGAAAATCATCGACATCCGATTTTGATTTCCCATCTCTTTGATGCTCGCTGTAAATATTTTCGCTCTCCTAAATAACATAACGACTTTCTATTTTAAAAACGCCTACGTGATGATCGCGGCCGACGTGATCGGCATCGATTTATCATCTCTACAGACTTAACTACATCATCATCTCAGCTATATATAAGAATAGATTTCTCTCGTCGGTATTGCTCCGTGATTGAATCAAAACTAATATCACATTTATATTATTATCTGCTGTACAATTTCTCCGGTTGAAAGGAACAACAACAAAAAAAATAAGGAAATCTATCTTTACGTAATCGTCTATCCACAGACTCTGTATTGCTGCTGCCCTCGTATAAAAACTAGAAAGCAACTAGAAAAAGAGGCTGATGCGATCAATAGTCAACAAACAACCGAAACTCTGCTGAAACTGCTGCTGTATAATAACAACAACAATAATAATAGGCTTTACTCAGCTCATCTCCTACGGATCACAAAATATAAGAAATAAAAATATATAATATTTCCCAGCTGTTGCTGAATTCGTAATTCTGCTGCTGTTGCTGTTTTTTTTTTCTTTTTAAAAAGAAAAAAGGGTAAATGCTTTATAATAATAATACGGATGGATTATTTGGCTTCAGGGGTCGTCCAATATATATCGATACGTAGAATTATTATAATAATATAACAACGTCTTCGTTGAATTCTTCTAAATAAATTGACTATCAATATCATTCACCAATAAAGTGGCGTCGCTCCTTATACATTTACTTATTGAATTAAAATCAATTTCACATATAAAACGATGCTGCTGCTATCAAGGGGATTGCCTATTTACTCGTCGGATATGGTAAATATATAGTTGATGTCGACATTTGCATATTACAGGATCTAACGATTTCTTTCGCTGTTTGCCCTTTTGACGATATTTGTATAATAGTGGAAACATCTTCTTCTTCTATTTCAAAGATAATAGTACCACCATCATCATCTATTCAACCGCCATCAATAACTGCGCAGCTGACTGAGCTCCGCTCGCAGATATACAAAAACCCAAACTGATTGGGGCGTTTCTTGACGGGACATTAACGGATCTCTTCCATCCAGTAGCACACAAAAAATAATAAAAGAAAAGAAATCTGTTACTTTTATATAGGCGAATGAATACAGCAGCGGCAGCTACCGTTGCATATAAATACATATAGCGGATTGATAGCGACCAGCTGGCAACTGATGGCAAATAATATCAGCTGCTGCGCAAAAAAAACCAACAACCAAAATAGGAAAAAAAAAATATCGTCCAAAAAAGAAATGGAGCGACCATTTTTATCCGGTCAACCCACAAAAAGAAATGATAAAATACATACATTACCCAAGAGATGGTATTCAACCGTTGAATCATTTCCTTTCAAATTTCAAAATTCAACGAACTCATATGATTTTTGAAAAAGAAAAAGAAATATATTTAAGCTGCGGAGATGATGAAGAAAAGGAAGCGCGATTATAGGAAACAGATGTTTTGTTTGTCGAGCTGAGATCAACGATATACTAAGAAAAAAAAAAACGGATCGTGCCGCCGTCGCGACGCTACTGAACGTGGGCGAATAGAACGGCTCAATCGATCGCAATCAAAAAGAGACTCCACGTGATTGAGACGACAAATGGCATGTGACTCTCACGTGATAAATGCCGCCGTCCATCAAAGAAAAGAACTGCGGTTTTATCGAGCGTCGGCGTCGGCGTCGCTTCAAATTTGAATAGTCAAATAGAATCGAACACACACACAAAAGGAATGCGAAATGAGCCGCAGATATTCAAAGCGCCGCTCTCTCTCTGTGTGAGTGTCGAAGATGATGAGCGTCGTCGCTATTAATTACTGGGCGAATGAAAAAGGCGTTCACGGATCGTTGGTTTGACTTTCTGTGGCAAACGAGGCGGAGTTTCACAAAAAGAAGAAGAAGAAGAAGGCGGGAAAGGATGTTATATAGTACTGCCATTATACTATTCTTTGGCTGGATTTACTGGATTTGGCGTAGTATTTCGTTATTTATTCTATTCATCACAAAGGGGAAAATGCCGTCGGTGAGTTTATATAATCCGTTTCCAGATATGCAACCGAGCAAACTAGTCCCTACTTTTTGATATATAATAATAATAATAACAACACAATAACATCAAAGCGAAATCACATGGCCTATTATAAATACAACTGTATAAGAAGAAGAAGACGAGCGCAGCACTACAAATAAAAGTAGGTGCATTACTTACAGCTAGTATGGGCGGTTCCAAGTTCAGATCGATGGGATTCATCACGATGAACACCTGTTGGTTCTTGTGCAGAAGGCCGGCGGGCTCGCGGAACGCCTGTTGATATATTCCCCCCCAACCAACAAAAACAGAAAGAAATGAAAAACAAATTATTCACGTGTGTGTGTGTGTGTGAAATGAGGCCTCATAATGTTTGGGTAATGGATGAGACTTTTTTGTTGTTGTTGTTGTTTTTCAATCGATTTGAAAAAAAAATTATGTGAACTTTTTGAATGTCGGCGCGTGTCCGTTTGTTGGCCTGTCGACCCGCTGTCGAAACATCTTTGCATATATACAGCTCAGGTGAAACGAATAATACATCATTCATCACACCTCCGGCGGATGGATGGAACGAAATAAAACAACTTACCGCTTTGCAATAGTATTGAACCCATCCGTGTTTGCCGAGAAAGGTCGACGGCAAACCCAACGGCAGTCCCAATTTAAAGGGGAAACTGTGAATTCCAGGTGAAAGAAGAACAGGTCCTTGTCCTGTGACAAATATACACAAATGATTATAACATTACCTATTACTATATACAATAGCCAACTGTTTAGTATAGACACATTGAATAGACGCTGATTACAACTTGGGAAAAGTTTTACACGGACTTTTGTATAGACTGCAGCTATTTATTAGATTAAACCTTGAGCCAATTATCGTTCAAAAAATAGAAATTGTTTTCAATTTTAGCGCAGTCTAATTGGGTCGTCATTGGCTGGTGAGTCAGCAACTTGTCGTCGTGTGTATTTTTATAACAATTTCGTGACGGCCAATATATACATAATAGGGGACTCTAATCTAACGGGAAAGTAACGGGTAAATCACGCGTGAAATAACAAAAGAAAATTTTTCTTTTCTCTTTTGATGACCGACGCTCTCATTTCTTATTTGTACAATTTTTTTGGGGGGGTATCGCACGCTGACGATTCGGCCATGGAAATCTCATGTTCTGTTTATTATCTGGGCGCGGTGGTACGCTGGGCCGGGTTCAAAACTTTTTCGTTGGCCATTAGCCGCGCGTCCCATTAAGACAAAATCGAAAATCACCCGCGAGCCAAACGATAGTAACGCAATTAGAAAAAATGAGATGAGAACTTTCTCACATTATTATTGGCGCCCCTCCATGTGTGTGTGACTGTGTGTGTAAAACATTGTCGTAAAGGTAAATAATATCACACCAAGAGTTTTTTTTAAAACAATTTCTATCTTTTATATGTAATTTCACCGGGGCGGCTATTTGATTTATCACGAAAAATGAGCGACATATTATTAGTCAATTTCTTATAGACTACAAACAATGTTTCATATAAAAGTAGATACACACTCAGAAATAATAGAGTTGGAAATAAAGGTAAAGGTGTGTGTATTAAAGTACTGTGTACGTACCTGGTTCGCCAAGGAGTCGCATACGGAAATCGATGTAGTTCTCGCGGTCACTGATGTGCTGCCGGCCGTTCTTCAATAACCTCACCACTCCTTCACCTACAACGTGAAAGAACAGACCTGCGGGCCAAATGAAAAAGAATCAAATTTAATCGATCATCATCGTGTATAGAATATATATAACAATGTAAAACACCATCATATCACATACACGTATACAGTGTTTCTTTTTAAAAAGGTAAAAATATGATTGCTAGCAAAGATTTTTATTATTTTTACATGACATCACCCAACAACATATCAAAGTTGTTGTTGTAGTAGTCTCTCATCCTTCAACAAATTACCCTCTTCCATATTCTTATCATATTCGTATGTATCTTTTGTGTGCGCATGGGCGCAGCTCGAATGTGATGGCGAGTAGACAAGAGAATTTATACTACAGCACATCTAAATGAAAAATACGGTTGCACAACAATAAGAATGTACTACAAAAAAAAAAGAAACAATGCATCATCATCGCTGGGCAGCATATCAAACTGGCAGCAAATTCTTTTTTGGTCACCATCACCACACAATAGATCTAAACTTTTTTCTAAATTTAAAAAAAAAAAAATAAAAATATAGAAATAATTTGTTATTTGTCTGACAGCTCTGTTGAATCTACTAGATAGACGGGACAATAGACGACGAATGTTCTGCTATGTATAGACGACCATCGAAAGATGATGTCGTATAAAAAACAGAAAAAATCATCACCTTCGGTTGATGCGTTCATCATTTGCGGGGCATTTTGTCATTTCGTCTAAACTTATACGTACCCGGAACTAAAAAAAAAAGAGGAGGAAATTGATGTTGTTGTTGTTGTTAGGGGTAATCGAATGTATAGAAAAAGAAAAGAAAATATATAAATAAGTGCCTCCTGTTTATCCCTTCCATCAATTTCAGTTTTTTCTTGGCTGAAGATGTGCCATGAACGATGCGAAGAATCGTAAATAATGAATTTACTACTTTATACACAACAACAACAACATAGGCGCATTCCAACGGCTCCTCGTCATGTATGGAACGGTTAATATACCAACAACAACAAAAACAAGAAATTCTTTTTCTTTATTTTTTTCAAAACCCCAACACTGAGCCGAAAAAGGTCTGACGTCATCTAATGGGGAGGAGTCGATCACGCCGAACGTCCGCGGTCATACAGGAAAGAAAAAAAAAACAACCGCTAGCCACCCCATATATACCCCGGCGATGGGTGGTGATGGGAAATGGTGGCGTCACGAAACGAAAAAAAAAAAATAAAAAATACCAAACGAACCACAATGAAAAAGAGAAAAAAGTTAAAATTAGGTTCATTTTTCAAAAATAGATATAATAATAATAATTTAATAATTTCACGCGTGCCATCATATAGAAGAAATTTCAATTGGAGAATGAACGCCCATGTGATCTTATAGGAACCGGATCTTTTGATGTTCCACCCGCGTTCAAAATAAGACGACGCCCTTCTCGTTTTAAATACATCAATCGACAAGCTCTCATATTAATTAGAGTTGGAACAAAACATTCCGATTCGCTCCGCCTCGATCATAAATCCCGTTGCTCACGACAGCAAAAGAGAAAAAAGAAAAAAACGTTTGATTTGCAATGATGCGCAAACAATCCGCAACTTGATAACATATTTTATATCCGTTAGAATGTGATACCGTCGTCAACGGAATTACTGCAAGCGGAGATGATAAAATGTCACCAACATCAGGCAGCTGAGAGCCAAAGAAAAAATGAATCATATTTTCCATCATAACGGGACGCGTATATACGAAAGAAAACAATTCGCTCATGTAGAACAAACAGCAGCAACAATCAAATCGAAATGTATTTTTTTCTAACTGGAAATGAATTTTGAAGAATTTTTCCTTTTTATTGCCGCTGTTTTATAATGTCGTGATCCCGTACGACAAATTTCAAAACATATCTGAAATGAGCCCAACACCTCGATGTGTGTTGTATGGCCCTATAACGACGACAATGGCAACTCCTACATATAAAAATTTCACCCAAAAAACGAGAATAACAAACGTGAAATCCATCAAAAGAAAAAAAAAATGTTACAGGATATGAGCTGTCACCACCACTGAGCTGGCGCTTTATTACCACCAGTTAAATAATAAAAAAAAAAAACAAAAAAAATAAAAAAAAATAAATAAACAAGAATTTGTAAGTTTCAAATCCGACACACCTCAGAGAAAAGAAGAAAAAGGTCATCGACACACTAACCAATTTGAAGTGAATATATTGATGCATTTATAACGCACTATACTCTGATGAGTGATTGAGTAGTGAAGGTGTTTTTTTTCGTGGGTTATCGACAAACAGGAAATGTATTTCTGTTTATCCTGAAGCTATTTCTATATAAGAATATGTGTAAGGTTGTGTTCGAATATAGGACGTCTATAGTTTTCTATAGGTTCTAACTGTTGATTTGGCCTTTTATTTTAGCCAATGAATATAGCCACCGACGACCGTTTGTTCCGTCTAATCTACTATACGTAATAGGAACTTGAATTTTTACGATTTCCTCAACAGTAGCCTTTAAAAAATCGCGCGGATTATCGGTCGATATCTGTTCTTTATATTTTTTTGAATGTCATCAAAATCAGGTAAAATGCCATAACGATAAAATATCCAACGGGATATTTGGTCGCGGCTGGCAGCCATAATACAGGTGCGTATAAAGAGACGATATTTTATCATCAAAGCGAAAAAGAAGAAGAAGAAGAAGAAACGCGCACCTACACATTCGAATCGGACGCCGGATCTCGCAAGGAGGACGTCATCATCATCACGAAATAGTGACGAGCCCTTATTTTCCTCGTTTCCTTATTCAGTGTCTTTTTTTCAATTCTCCTTTCCCATTTATAGGACTGATGATGTTGGCATTGATGATTGTCTCTACCCATTTATATAAATGGCCAAACCGGACTTGGCCCTAATACCAACAACAAATAACGAGAGAGAGAGAGAAAAGAGCGTTTATCTTTTCCTCTGTTTGAGGGAGTTGATTTGAAGTTGTTTTTTTTTTTAAAAAAAAGCCAATAGAACACACACACACACACACTGTAATAGGTTGATTAGTCTCCAAAATTCCGTTTTGGCCACCGACTTGGCTGGCCAAACAAACTCAGTTTAAACTGTGCAATTAGAGTCGGAACTGTGCCACACACAAATGTGTATGAAGAAGAGTAGGTCTAACGATATTGTTGTTGTTGTTGTTGTTGTTAGTCGTTTACTGTTACGACAACCACGAATAACAAAAGGAAAACAACAATAAAGATGAACAACAACAACAAAAATCTAACCCAAATGTTTTTGCATCAAAAAAACAAAACAAAAAAGGATGTGGTGAGAGAGAAATGAACAGCACAACAATCAGTTAAAACAAGAGAGACATCATCACTCAGCAGCAGCAGCAGTGCTGGTGATCTATACCTGTTTTTCTACCATATATCGAATCTTCTTGCCGTGTGCTGTGAACTGTTCCAACAAAACACAAGGAGGACAACTTCCGTCCCATTTTTTTTTAGTAAAAATAACAAAATGACGTCCTACATTCACAGCAGCCAACCGGTGAATGTTTTTGTTGTTTTGTTTTTTTCTACGACGATGATGATGTTATTTTGCCTTGAATGTAATTTATTGAGATTCAGGCTCTTTATAGGTTAGGAAAATATGACGTCATAATAATATACAACAACATCGACTCTAATGACGCAAAAATCGGGGCGTGATTCATAATTCACGCAACGCAGTCCACCACCACCACCACCACCAACTATATATCTATTCTATATAAACATTTTCGCCTTTATTATAAGAGAAGAAGATGACCCGCTATTTTGTTCACTTGCTCGTCTCTATCCTACCACCTATGACATGTGTAAATGAGCTGGAAATTTTTCGGTTACCCGGACATCATCCCCCATATAGTTTTTGTTTGTGGGAAAAAATTACACGCAAAGGTCCAATCACGAAAGGGGAAGGACAACAACAACAACAACAAAAAAAGGACTCGGGAGTAGATCCATCATTGTGTCCCGTCAGTTTGTTAAATTGATCGGCAGAATTGGGAAATGAAACTGTTAAACATTTTCAAAAAAAATGTTGCTGAGCTGCAACTACGTAACTAACCGGCCGGTAGTAACAATAAGGTCAACATCTGCTTCTACAAGTTCACCGAACGAACACGGAATGAATAAATTAATTTATCAAAATAAAAATTTTGAATTCTCTTCTTCTTCTTAATAAAATTTCCATTTTGTTTTTTTAGCCCAAACGAAAAATGTGTTGTGTGACGACGACGAGCGACGCATGAAATCATCAGCCGTGAAATCTCTTTGGGCATGGTTCGTGAATTCCACATATCTAGAAGTTTTAAGGAGGGGGGGTATCACACACACACCGGCCTCTTTCTCCATATAAAAACCCTCCCTCTTCTTGTTCTACTCCTCCCTTGGTAGTTGGCAATTGAACGGCGGTGAAAAATTCCCTCCTCGTTTTTTTTTTTTCCTTTCCATATTTTCGATTCAAAAAAGGAGAAGAAGAAGAAGCTGCACACGACCAACAACAACAACAACAACAAAAGAGGGACACATAAAAGGCACCGCTCATCGTGCCGATCATTTTTCTATACCGGCGTGATGTTGGTAATGTGGAGAAAGCCCCGGCCCGTTCTTACGTTCTCATCAAACAACATCCATCATCAACCACACACATATATCCGTTGCTGCTGGCCGGCCAATACAACGTCAATACGTCACAAGACGTTTAACCGCTCACACACACAATCAAGGACGCCTTAGATATTCGATCTTGTTGTATCTTGTTGTTGTTGTTGTTGTTTTTTGAGGTTAAACGAAGTTCGAGACTCTTGGGCAGAGGTCGCGGCCCAGCAGCGCGTACAGATTTATCCACACGATGGGCGTTCCATTCTTTTTATATTCGTTGTGTGTGTGTGCAATGCTGTTTGTTTGTTATTGCCGCGCACCGAGAGAGTTCCTCCTGTTTTTTTTCATTTATATCATAGAAAACAGCGGGTCGCTTTTATTTTCTAAACAAATTTTAAAAAAATGAACATTCACGACCATTTTTTATTCATCGACGGGTTCCTTTCGTGAGTCAACGATGTCCGTTTCCGCCTTTTTCTCTTCTTCTTCTTCTTTTTCTTGTTGTTGGCCAAATGTTTTGACAGTTTCCCATCAATAGGCAAATACGCCTGCCGTTGAACCTGGTGCGTGACTGCCGTTCGCCCTAACAACAACAACAACAACACGAGTCGGGGTTTTTTCTTTTTTTTCTGCAGTGACTTATGATTGTGGGCCACATTCCCGACAATAACCTCAAGAAGAACTCAATAAGAAAAGTTATTTTAGAAAGAAAGAATAAAAATAAATGTGTGTCTATAAGGCGCGGGATCTTTTCTGTCAACAGCTCGAGGAGGAGAAAACTCAAAAAAAAAAAAAAAAAAAAATTTGTTGTTTTCTTTTTCTTTTGTTCCAACTTGAATGAGATGTGTGAAACCAGATCGTTTGACAACTCACCACGCCCACTTGGGCTGACCTTACAGTCTGACCCCCCCACCATACACTAAATTTGATATTTGACTTTTTCCATGGGATTTTTTCAGCTCCACGGAAGAAATTTTATTTAAAAGAAAAAATACAAAATAATATCACAAATGATGGGCCCATAATATGCACAACACACATAGACATAAATTGAGTTTTGAGCCTACATCCGTTTGGTTATCAAACGACGACAATTCACGCGTTTGGATCAAACTAATTATAGACCATTCTTCTTCTTTCTTTTTTTAATGACGGTCTTTGTCTTTCTAGTCTGGAGAGAACTGAACATTTCACGTGTCGAATTGACTCGTTTTTTTTTTTCCTTTTTTATGTATACAACTCTCGCATAGACTGTCTGTCATTTAGAAAGACTCGTTTTCTTTTTTATATTGTGTGACTCGCTCAACTATCAAAACAGGTAAAGTACAATTTTACCGTTACTAAGATTGCGCTTCTAGGAAAGAGAAGAACAACTCATTTTTTAGAAAAAGGAAAAAACAAAACAAAAACGCTGCCCGTCTCTACGTGCATCAACTTTTGCATTATTATACAGCAGCAATTATTTATTTATTTTGTTTTTTCGTTTATAATGTGAACAGATAGACGGATGAATATATACATTCCTTCATTTCGATTGTATCGTGCATGCAATTCAGCAAAACGGAAAAATTCTTTGATTCAAATGACTCACCTAAGACGGGCGTTTCGTCCTCCAATTCGACGAGGACGCGGCCGCTGAGGAATTGGCCGGGAAAGAAAAGGAGCGACGAATTCTCAAAGAGGATCAGAAATTTGAGCAATTTACGTCCGCCGTGTGGCGCCATTGAACCGACTTCACTAAAACGAGACATTTCTTGATCGCTCCTGCTGGTCGTGTTGGCTCCAAAACGCCGGAACGTGTACGTGGACGACGCCGTTTTTTTTCTTATTCACACACAGAGAGAGAGAGAAAGAAGACGAGAGTTTTCAGCGATTTTTTTTTTTTTTTTCACGGGGGGATTCAATCAGCCGATGAAATTGTGGATCACACAAGGAATTTCAAGGTAGCCAACTTGCTGATGAACCTAATGTGCAAAATAATAAAGAAAAAACAAAGTTTAAACACTTTCCATTCATTTCCAATTCCAGATGCGAAAATGAATTTCAATATCGTCAGTTGTTGGGGGGAGTTAGCAAACCGGTTACTATTCTTATATTTGTACAGATAAAAAACCTTAAAACTTCCATTTACGGAGTGCAACACAACATGTACGACTCTCTCTTTTTCTTATCCAAATGCGGCGAAGGACACGAATGATGAAAACTCGCGTAACAACAACAAAAAAAGAAGGAATTTCCTTATTCCTTCCAAGATAAACGCAGAAGACACACACACACACACACAAAAAAGAGAGAGTTTTTAGTGAAAACTTTCTCTTGGTCCAACTTTTCTTGTATTTTTTTCGCAGGTTTTGAATTAAATTGCTGTGTACTACACGTATCATCTCAGCCGAGAAATAGAGACAATAATAACGAGAGAGAAATCAAGGCAAGGTCTCTCCGTTCGGTTGTCTTCGATAAGAATTTGGGTGTTTCTTCTTCTTCTTCTTCTTACAGTCGTTCACGGCTGTTTGGCTTCGTGCCAGGTAATCTCGCCCGATGGCTCCAGGGCAAACACACACACAGAGAGAAAGAGAGGGGAGAGTATATAATAGACGAAAGAAGAAAAAGAGGCCATCCACACAGGGGTGAACTTTTTTTCTTAGACACACGGGGGCTAATAACAGGAATAGCTACTACAGCTATTTTTTTTTTTTTTTAATTAGCATACAACGCTAGAAGCGAAATTTCATTTCTTCAACCGGGGGTAATATAGTACATAATAGATTAAGAGCATTCAAATAGCTTAACAAAAAAAAAAATGTTCTATTCAATTTTTTTTGGGGGTAAAGTTTTGAAAGGGAAAGAAGAAAAGAAAATATTTTGTGTATTTGTGTGTTTCCCAAATTTGGTCAGATCCAACCGGCTCAGCGAAGAGAAGAAGTTTTAGGCCACCAACGATCTCCACATACCAATGGATGATGATGATGGTGGTGGTGGCCTTTGTGATTTCTTCTATACACAAAAAGTCAATGCCAACTGTTGGCATTTTTTCTTTTCTTTCGCCATTTTTTTTTTCTGCTTTTTTTTCCGGATAATTACGCTCTTTGCGTGAATCTCTGACGTCAATACAACACGCCAACAAGGTTAAACACATTTCTTCTTCTTCTTTTTCTTCTTCGTTATTAACTCATGTTTGTAATTGTCTGAGTAACGTGCGTGAAAAGACGTTCCAAAAAAAAAGAAACAAAAATTCATACTGACGAGCTGTCACGTCTCCCGCTGATGCCACTGAATAAGGAGAAGACACAATTCTCTTAAAAAATCCCGGCGGCATAGGTACCACCTTTTTCTTGTGTCTACCCAAGAAGAAGAAGAAGACGGGAAAAAAACGAGCTGATTGCGAGACACACTGTCGTTGTTGTGCCGCGTCCAGCTGAGATGTGTGTAGTACTGTAGTACGTATGTAATGATAATATAAGAAGAAGAAGATGACTCACTATATACTTCACCCAAGATGGGCACTAGACATTTTCTAATTTTTAAATTTTTAAAATAAAAAAAATGAGTTGAATTTTACCCATGGCGTTGAAATGACACAACGAAACGATGATTCAGTCAGCAATCCGTAAATGTAGAAAATGTTATTCCATTGAATAGAAGATGAGTCGAGCGTTCAAATCACTTGACACCAACCAACCACACACTCGAAAATTTTAAAAAAAAATAAATAAAAATAGAAAATAGAAGGGATCTCGCCTTTTTATAATTTTCTTCAAGGAATGTCCCCCCAGAACAAAAAAAACAAAAAAACTAAAAACGAGGGAACAGAGAGAGAGAGAGAAAAACCGACCGAACGGGTACACACCTCCAACACAACTGAAGGTTTTCGGGCGAGGCTCTTCACAAGACGAAAAGGTAAAAGAAGAAAGAAGAAGAAGAAAAAACATGGCGGCTTCTCTTATAACAAAACCAGTCAGCTGTTTTTTTCTTCTTCTTCTACTGAGCGCGCGGAGGCGGAAGGTGGTGGTTGTTCCACCCAATCATTGCGGTACCTCAGGGCTCCACCGCCTACGGTTTTTTTTTTTAAAATTCCCGAAATGAACGTGACGACGACCGTCTTTTATAGTAAAATCCACCATATTTTGTATAATACAAAATTTAAGTTGATTGAAGAAAAAAAACGAGTTGCTGTTACAATCCGCTTCATTTTAGTCATCAAGAAAAATCCGAGAAAGAAGATAGAAAGAACCGGATAGAAAAAAAAAATTGTCATTCAAAATGTATCCATTAGAGAGTCCTCGGATGAGATTTTAAAAAAAAATAAATAAAAGAGAAAGTCAACTGTTCACGACTTTGCAATCGATAATAACAAAAAAAAACTTGCTTATTCTCCAACCAACGACGAGCGGCATGAAGCCAAAATTTCGCTGATCAAAAAGGAAGAACTGCGCCTTTCAAGGTTGGCTGCTGTAGACGATGACGTTTGTTTCACAGCCTAAAATAAAAAAAAAAGGCCTGGCAAACAAATAGAAAAAAAAAGGCATCAACAAACGACGAGCGAATACACAAAAGGAGAAGGGCGTCACAGGGCGATGAGCCAACTGACTTCTCATAGTGTCCAACCAACATCAGGTATCATCATCATCATTTTCTTGAGGTGAGAGATAGACGACGACGACCGGCTTTTTTTGTATGACCAGCCACGGTCTGTGTGTGTAGGTGTCTAGCGGACAGAGGAGAAACAAGCACGCGCTTCCTGGTATTTATGGATTCCATCAACTTGAATAAAACAGAAAAAGAAAAAAACCCAGCGTGAAAAGACGAGATGGAATATATGGAAAATAACAACAACAAATTCCTTATTGTTGAGGCTGCGTTAAAATTTTTTTTTTTTTCAAAAAAGAAAAAAAATTCAGGAGAATGTCCGCATTTCAACGAGATGTGCGCAATCTGTTTGGCCAAAAGGGGAAAAAAAAAACCCGATTTTTAAAATTACACATTTTGACTGATGTTGTTTCCCCAATCACAAAATTCGAGACAACCAATTTTCTGGTTTTTTTCTTTCTTTTTTCTTATAAATATTTTTATGATTTTTTCCATTGTGCATTTCGGCTTTCGGTAGCTAAAAACGCAAGATGCAAATAACGAGCGTTGTAAAGAAAAGTAACCATAGGCGATCGGCGGCACGCAACCATCTCTTTAAAAACAAAATATATATTGAAAGATACCAGTTGGTTTTCGTCCATTTTGTTTTCTCTTATATATATTTCTCTCCATTTGATCTTTGCCCCTTATTTCAAAGTGTGCTGCATGCCAGTGGTATAAATAAAGAGAGAAAGAAAAGAAACGTCGGGCAACACATCTGGACGGACCGCTAAAGATGATAAGCGAGAAAAAGCGTTTAAGCGATGCGCAATCAAACTGTCCAGGGTTACGAGTATTGTTGCGACCAGGCTTTTGAATAAAGACGCTAAATATAATATTCATAAGAGTTTTTAGGCACAAGAGACTATTGCTGTGAAAAGAAAGAAAGAAACACAATCCATAAATTATTGATTTCTGATTTTTCGATAGTCGGTCGGTAGTTATACAGGGCCGCCATTTCGTTGTGCAACGTTATGGATAATATAATTATGAATCTCTCTCATCTCTTGAGATTGTTTCAGTTGGTCATATTGGCTCCCCCTTTGCCCGTCCATTCTTCGTGCAGTTGAACGTGACAGCCCAAGTCACGCAAAGCAGCTTTGATCTCGACGGTGGGTGCGCGCTGCGAGCGTTTCATTGCCGTTTGGAGCAGATCTTCGACACCGGCCTCGATGAAAACGGTCGTCAAATCTTTCCGACGGGACACAATGTTACGAATGGCCATACTCGCTTGTCTCTGTATGTGTGTCCCAAATGTCAATAATAATAAAGAGACACATATCTTTTTTTTTTTTTTTTAAAATAAAATATTTTACCTCGACGCCCACTTTGAGTTTGTGCGTTTTCAAAATGTCCACCACCAGCTGGCCGACACCGTTGGCCACAAAAGCTGCCGCGTTATCGGGAGTCCTCAGACACAAAGCGCCAATGGCCGCGCATCCCATCTCTGCCAACGAAGTAACGCACTAATCATAAATGCAAAATATATCTCTTATTATTATACACGTGGTAAGGTACACACAAGGTAAATAGCATCATAGATAATCATTAAGAAAAGAATCTGTTTACACAATAGAGTAATAAATCTGTCGGCCAAATATAAAAGAACATTTCCCATCCGGTCCTCCCTAGCAGTTAATTACTACTCTACAAATCTACTTTAAGGTGTGACCGACCGGAACGCGCACACCCACAACTAATTTCCATGTAAATTGTCGATGCGCGCCCCACAAATGAGGTTGAAAAAAAAAATAATAATAATTTAAAACGAAAGATGATTGTGTACCTTGTGGCGACCCAGAGCGGCTGCAATCAAAGGTACGGCGTTGCCTTTGCTGACCTCCCTCTTGACATCGTCATTGCCTGCCAGCGATTTGATCAAGAAGAAACTGCTCTCGACCAATTCCTTGTCTTCGTAATATTTGGCCAGGACGTCCATCACAAATTCCAGGCCACCCAATTCAACGATTTTTTGGCAAAATTCATTTCGAACCGCCAAACGCGAAAGAGTTGGCAACAATTCGCTGATGACCGTTTTTTCCGTTTGAAATTCTAAAAATACAAGTCAACATACTAAATTCTCGTACATGTTTTTTTTTGTTTTTTTTTTTACAAAAAGGACTTCAATTTTGATGGATATTAAATCGCGACGGGATGCAGAGACGTAAAAAGAAATAACGTCTGATGCGGGAGACAACGGCTCTTGACCCGACCCCTATATACTAAGATGTTTACCCGTGAGTAGCGAAGTGAGCAGCTCTAGTCCGTTTTCTTGTTCTGCTATCATGCACGCGTATTCATGGGCTCGTCCAAATTCGACACGGACGTCATCATCAGACACGACAGCACGAATCAACTGGCAGCATTTAACGACCACCTGAGCATATAGATGGTTACATTATCTCAACCGACACATAAAAATAAAAAATGAGAAGAAAAAAAATATATATTCTACCCAGCAACGACAGTAAACTTGGGACAATGAATATTTTTTCTCTCGTTTCTTTTATTAGTTTTGTTTACATTTTACCTCGGCTTGATTGCGGGTAGGAGGAGATTCGAGGAGTTTACGAATTCGAGCCGCCAATTTAAAGTTGGCCATAAACGATTCACGATTATTTTCGTGCATTCGACAACTGTGGCACAACACATTCAGCACTAAAGTGACAGTGCTTAATGAAGAATCCTGTAATCAGTAAATGTAAAAGCTAGAGTTTTTACCAGGGCAGAATGAAAATTGATGACTTTATACTACCTCATCCAGAACAGTGCAGAGCAGCTCAATACCTTCGTGAGTGACTATGTCTGGATATCCCTGAATGAGGGATGCCATGGTCTTCAGGCACTGGTCTCGGAGATCAGAGTTTTTCTGGTAATGCTTCAAGCACCGCACAATCAAGGGAAATGCTCCATTTTTCTCAGCCATGATCCGGTGAGCAAGATCAATGTTGCATTCCTTTTCAAGCTCTTCCAGAGATTTCATCACCTCTGCATCCTCTAGTACCTACAAAAGTTTCAATTAATGCATTTCAGTGATGTATACTTCCACCCATTTTTTTCGCTTACTCACCTCATTATCGAGCTGCTTGGACAGGTTTGTCAAAGTGACGACTATTGAGTGAGTTTGGCCCCCTTCACCAGGTCCATTTGTGACTATGTTTGTGAGATCAACACCCTGACATTTTAAAATTCCAGATTTCAAAAACTATTTGATAATAATCTTGGTTAACAAAGAAAATACCTGGGCTACGAACTGTTGGATGGCATCTTTTCGAGCTTCTTCCAATTCCATTTCGAATTCTTCGACATTCTCCTTGACAACCGCATCAAAAGTCTCCTGAGTTAATTACTTTGACCATGATGAAATTCTTATACAAATTATGAATTTCGACAAAATTGTTTATTGAAGAAGCATTTGAAATTTCTATTTCTGTTGTTAAGGACAAAATCAGCCAGGCCTAGGGTAGGGTAGGGGCTGTCAAATTTGGATTTCAGAATAAAAATAGACAATTCTGCGCGCCACCTAGAGTTGAATTTTTAATTACTCCAATTTGGCAACCCCCATTTTCGCAGGAAAAAAAAACAAATGACGTCATAAATTCACCGAATACAATTCAAAAATGTCGAAACTCGAAAGTGGTTACACGCCTTGTAATTATGTCCGTTTTTCTTTTTTAAATCTAACCAGATGTGTTGTAATTAAACCTTCACAACGGTTGTTCGCAACAGAATCTAAGGTAATATATATATATGAAAGTTTTAATCGTTTACGTATTTGAGAAGAAGAGGTTTTTGAAATGGCTGTTTTATTTGTTCAGTAATGAAATAACACCACGTGGTAGTGGGCGTATATTTAATGGCTAAACACGAGAAACCACTCCACAAATGTTGATTTTCATGATACGATTAACTTTCCACGACTACATAGTCTTGTATAATCAAAAATTAAATTCCCTTCTTTAAAAAAAATGTATTATACCTGCATTATTGGATTAATTTATCTCATACTCTTTCCGTTCAGTTTCATGTGTGTTGCAATAAAACAGGCAAGTGTTATTTAAGGTTTGATTAAGTGGTTGGTGATTGATGTTGATGGATGTTGATTGTAATTTTCAAAAAAAACATTGTTATTCTACATTCGATCTAACATACTTATCTGCCCATGTAATCCATCTTCTACTACACTATTGAAATGCTTGAACTTTTTTTCAGGATGAAAATGACTGGGCAAAAAAACAAGAATGTACTACCTAAAGTTCAGACAGCACAGCAGACACATCCAGCTTCAAGTATTTTTTTTGTAATAAACCAAAGAATTTTAAATCTGCAATTACGATATTTTTACTCCCTTTAGGCAAACTAATCAAACGTCGTTTGGATTTCCCATCGAAGATGACCCGGTCGATGAGATTTAACCGACGACGATTTCCGGTCATCAAATATACCACAAAAGCCTAATGAAATTGAAGGTAGGACCAAGCCATTTAATATCATTTCCGTTTGCAATCTATTCGTTAGGAATGCACCGTTTTTTTTTCAAAATCCTGCGTAGGCTGTTTTTATTTCAAGTAGAATTACTCGGCCAACAATATCAGCCATTTGATGTGAGTTGGGTCACAATTTAGCAGTGGAATGTCGATGATGGAAATTGAAACTTTCGAGCTGGATAATTAAAGGACCAGCATATTAATATTATTACTATATATCCAACAGTTTGGCAGGCGAACGTAAATCAAATATATATTTGCAGTACTGCGTTAAAAATAAGAAATGCGAACTGGGGGAGGTAAAAAGGTTATTTTTTTTTTACTCTTCACTGCGGGTGTCGACACAAGATCCAAGGAGATGAAAGGGAGGGCTTTTCAAGTAATAATCAGAGATTTCTTTCAGCCTGCCATTCAAATTCTTTGACAGACAACAAAAAAAGTCAAAATCTACATCACATAGGCACATGGTCTACGTGATGAAGGTAGGGTGAAATTTCTGCACATAATGCCACGTTTTGACCAACATTGCCTCCCCCCTCTTTTGTGTGTGACGGCTCTTTATTTTCCTTGTCTGGATGGATACGAAAATCATCTCCTTTTTGGTTGATGTTCTTGAAGCTTTTTGGCTCGTGGTGCCCTGGCACCAGAGCCGTTGACGTGGTGTAATGTTGATGCAAATTTTCTATTTTGATGCGCTCGACTCCAAAAAATATTGGATTTTTGTCATTTTCACCTGCCAACGACTTGGCGAAACTTTCAAAAATCTGGCGCCAGTCCAAAACTCTTTTTTTTTTTTTTTTTTCCATGGGCCATAAGTTGGTTGATAGTTTTTTATCGCGCCACAACAAATATTAGGAGGAATAAATCTTTTCCTTATTATCCTTGTATAGTTTTTTTATGTCCAATCGTTTTCAACTTATATTGCCGGCAATATATAAAGAAAAAGTCAAAGAAAAAAAGCGAGTTCATTTTGAACATCTCCTATTCCAATAGTTTCTTTCTCTTTCGACTTGTAAAGCCGTAAATTCATCACTGGATTGGGAACTGTGTGTGTGTGCTCTCCTTTTTCTTTTTTATTTAACTATTTCACCGACTCGTTTGAACGTCAACGGGGGCCTAAAGGAGAGAGAAAAGTCAACCCGCCTCTTCTTGTGTCTCCTCCAGTACAGCACTCTGCTGGTCTGGTCTGGTCTGGTCCCTTTTTTTATTTTCTTGTCTACATATACGAGAGCTCGTTTTAGGTTTTGAACGATTTCAATGGGGGGTCTTTCTCTTTCTTTTTCGCCAAAAGAAAGAAAGAAAAATAAAATAAAAAGCGGCACTGGACTCTTTGTGTCAAAAGGTCCATCACTATGGACTCTATACAGTTTCTTATTCAGCTTAACGAAGAAGAAAATGGAAACGAGCCGACTAAGTTACTTGTGCGCCACACAACACTGCCGGAGAAGTCTGTCTGTGTATCGCGTGTCCACTAGATGTTTTTTTTTTTCTTCTTCTTTTTCCGTTTCAAATTCTATTTCGCTCCATCATCACCTGACTTGACTAGGCTCTCTTAAATGTATATAGACCAACTTTAAATTTTCCTTTTTTTTTCTTTCTAGTACATTATGCGAGAGTGTGCTGGGCAAAAAGGCACACGTTCCGACTGACCCTACCAAGCAAAAAAAAAAATTATTTTAAATATTTTGAAAATAAAAAAAAGTCCATCAGCAATGGTGGCGGTATCTCTTGTGCTGTATATAGTTGATGACTTGTCCTCCACCCAACCCCCTATTCAATCACTTTCTTGTCTTCACCCAAAATGTTTCTTTTCTTCTACTTATAATCGACTGAGCGGACTCTTTTTTTTTTATTATTATTATTATTTTGGGTTGTGTATAGGATGAATGACCCCCCTATATAATTATCTGTGGTTCATTTCATATTCATGAGGGCTCATTTGGCGACTCCTTACGACTCCTGCAATAGCCTCCACTTTGTATAGAACCCAGCCATTTTCCCAAATGGTAATAAATGACGACCTACTTGCTTTGACGTGTATAATGAATTGGATTTTTTTTTTTTGATTTTTTTTTAAATTTTATTGTTCGTTGTTGTATTATTCTTTTTACAGAGCTATACATGCGATTTTCGTATGGACACACACACACGCACAAAAAAAACAGAGCGAAATATAATGGCGACGACAAACAAAAACAAAACAAATCGATTAGGAAACAAGTTGAATTTTGGGGACACCTTTTTCTCTTTAAGATTGATTGGGCATGTCCCATTTAGGACTGGCGAGATCATTTTCGCTTTCATCGACGTCTTCGATATCGACGTCGTCGTGTTCGTTTTCCAATTCGCTCGAATTGGCGACGCCGGCGTCTTTATTCCTTTTGCCGCTTCGCTTGAGCTCGTGCGTCTTTGAATGTTTGGACAGGTGATCGGAGCGCATGAATCGCTTGTTGCACACGGGACAGGCGAATCGCTTCTCGCCCGTATGCGTCCGCAAGTGACGCTGCAATTCAGTCGGAGCGCGTGAAACTTTTACCGCAAAAGAGCCACTGGCAACTGAACGGACGCTCGCCGGCGTGCCAGCGCAGATGGGCTTTTAAATGCGACGTTTTGCCGTAGACTTTGCCGCAGCCGGGAACGTGACACAAATGTTGTTTTTTCTTGTGTTGGCTGTTGTTGTGTCCAGTGATGCTCGCTCCCGTGCTAGGATCCTGAAGGTTGTAAAAAAAAAACAAACAAATGGATTAAAATCGGGTTTCTAATTATAAAAAGGACATTTTTAAATTTACCTGGCAATTGGGACAGCGACATCTACGGCATCGGCGTGAAGCCAATGTGGCGTGAGTTTTGAGTAGGGCGGCAGCGACGCGTTGCTGGAATTCGCTGGGATTCTGTTGGTGATGAGGAGTCGAAGCGCACGAAGTTCGGCTGGTGTCGAGGATCGACGATGACGACGGTGTAGTAGTGGCCACTGGCGATTGGTGTAAGCTGCTGCCGGTTGTGTGCTGATGAGCAGCCAACATTTGATGATGATGATGATGGAATGCGTAATCCGTGTTGCCATTTGTGACGGATGAAGCGGCCGTCGTTGGAATGGCGCTACTGGCCGGCGACCACCAAGATCCCAATTCCGTTTGCTGTTGATGTTGATGATGCAAATGATGATGTAAATTCTGTTGATGATGATGATGTTGATGCATAGATGCCGCCGCGTGATCTTGCGGTGGCGTCATGGATTTGTCGACGGGAGATTGCGAGTAGTTGGCCATCATCAAATTGCTGTTGTTGTTGTTTGAACATGGCAACATGTAGTAAGAAGAACTGGGTGACGATGAAGACACCGATGGAATTGCCTCACGATCGGCTGGTGGCGTTAACGGCAGATCTCGAACAGCAGCCGGAACGATGGATCCATCTGAACTGTTGGTGTTGTTGTTGTTGATGCTGGCAAACTGTTGCTGATGGGCCGGCAAGGAAACGTTTACCGGCATAGATACGGGCACTGTCGGCCACGGATTGGTCGGTTTGTGATGGTGGTGATGATGATGTACCATACTGCTGGATTCACTGATGGAATGATAGTTTGACACGACAGATTGATGATGAGTCACGTTTTGATGGTAATGATTGGCTGCTGCGGCGGCGGTCGTAGGATAGTGATGATGTTGCATCGGGTAAGATTGAACTTGATGGTGAGGATTGAGACCGAATCCGAAACGATTGCAAGGATGATGTTGCATCATCGGAAGCGGAGCAGAAGTCTAGAAACAAAATTTTTGTTTTAAAAATGTCGTCAGTTTCCTGTTGGATTGGAATTCTTTTTGTTTTTTTGTTTTTTAATTTGTGTTAAAACTTACCGGATATTGATGGTGAGCGAAACCGATGCTATTGGGTAAAATGGAAGTCATGGTGAGTACTTGGTTGGTGTTCACTTTTCGAATCGAGTAGAAGAAAAACTGTCCCAGTTAGAAAAAAAAAACAAAAATCAAATAAAAAGTATTGGATTTTTTTTTTGAAGTCAACACTTGAAAGGTCGAAGAGCAACTGATCTTTTCCATAGGTTGACACAGACTTTTGATGTACTCCTGGAACGACGAGGAGACACGCCCTCTAACCATTTCTTTGGATGGCCAACAGCCACCAGCAGCAGCTTGCCCTATAGGTATAGTTAAATGTTGAGCCGGCCAGCAGAGAGAGAGAGGCTGGCCTGTTTGAAGGAGGAGGGAAAACGTTTAGGCTCCTCTATTTTTTTTTCTATCTACCACCAAAAAGCGACAGAGTAGAGAGGACCTTCTTCACCTTGTCAATAGCCCCCGCCTCATCTCTGGTCGATAGATCCCTCTACCACCACCACCACCTCCTCCTCTTTGATGTCTATTCCCCATTCGGACGGTTTTTGATGACTTTTTGGTCCGCTCATTTCCATCTTTTCAATTACATTGAGATCATCGGCCTTTTCACATGTACATGCGAAATACCTCCCTCTCTCTCTCCTCCCCAAAATTGAAATAGACTTGAGCAATAACCAAGAGTCTATATAAATAGGATCAACTTCCGATCCTCGGTGTTTTGATCTTCAACCCTTTTTTTAGATTTTAATTTTGGGCTCGCGCGATTTATTTTACATATTTGAATATTTTTCAATATCTTTTTCTTTTTCTTGTGATTTTGACATTTGATTTGTATACGCTCGCAACGAAGAAGAAGACACTTGACCAACTGGAGCATTTTCTTGTATTTTCGTTCCACTGGATTTGTCCACTTTTTTTTTTTTTCACTCGAGATGGACATGACGGGGTTTCTATTCTCTCTCTATTCCTTTTTGGGTGTCATCTCTCTTTTTGTTTTCTTTCTTCAGAATTGTACTATACGTACGATGATATTTATGCATTGGGGTCCGTGTGTGTTTCTTTTTTTATATTTCAGTCTGTTGGATATGAGTTGAGGGCAAACTGAAATTGTACACATAAAAGGGAAAAAAAACTAAGAACAAACCCAAAAAAGAAGAAAAAGAACTTGACAGTTCAGGAATGTTGGGCAATGGTCAAACACAGAGAAAAGGGACTAGTTGTACCTGGACCTTTTTGTTTTGTTTTGGGATGGTCCCAGCAATCGAGGGACTATATTCTGCCGTGAGATTGAACTACACACACACACACACCACAATCCATGTAGAATTGTGTAGATATACAAGTAGACAAGACACCCATGGATTAAAAAATCTGAAAATCTCATCTATAGAAGAAGAATTGAAGCAGGGGGTCCCGTTTTTTTTTTCCCCTCAAGTCCCAAAAGGAGCGCGGACCGCTCGATGTTCACTTTTCTGTTTTCCTCTCATTGGCGTTGAAATTCGAGCGCTAAACTGGAAGGAGACCGACTTGAGCAGCAGCATCTTCTTCTCTATCTGTAAAATAGATAAAAAATTAAGCTGTGCTCGTACACGTATAGAAATTGAGAAGAAAAAGATAAATGCTGGACATTTATTACAGGAGAGGCGGCTTGTTTTGGCGGATTAACGATGGGCGAAATATCTCGCAAAGTGCTGGTCATTTTTGTTTTGTTTTGTTTCCCTCTTAGTTTTGTCCCTTGTTTCTAAACGAAGACAAAAGACGAAAAATGGTCATCAACCGCAGCAGTAGAACAGAAGAAATGGGGTGAAAGAAACAAGAAGATTATGTCGGTGTTTTTTGTTTTCTTATTGATGGATTTTGTCGTATCTTCCAGTGTCATTACAGTTTCATTTGCCGTTTGATCCTCTTTAATTATACCGTGTGACGCTCATTTTAAAATTAAAAAACGAGGCTCTCTCCTTCTGGGAATCGATCGATCGCAGCCAAGTCGTTAGCGACACACGTTTGTCTCGACTCACGATTCATGGAATCGATTAAACGACATTTCTATTTGATTAAATCGATTCTAAAAAAAGAAACTGTCCACTTTTTTAAAATAAAAATTAAAAATAAAGAAACTCGTTTCTTTATAGAGATGACGTTTTCTGCGTAATAATCATGACTGTTGGTCTCTTTTTACAATAGCAAAACACTATAGTCCCAATGTCGTCTCTGTCCTTTTTTTCCCCCTTTTTTTTGTCTTGCTATTTGTGTGTGTGTGTAGACATAAAGCTTTTCTTTTCTATTTTTTTTTTTTTTTTCTATATTTCTATTTCTATAGTATTTTTTTTATTTTTTCTGGTCAAAAGAGAATTCCCTCGCCGACAGACGTGCGTATTATTGGCAGATGGATGAGAGTAGAGAGAGAGGTGGTGGTGGTAGTAGTCGGCGGTCGAGAGAGAGAGATGGTGAAGGCCCCCGAGAAGAGTGAAGGGTCCAAGCGCACCACCCGTCGTGTCGGCTCCCTCTGAGGTGCTAGGGGTCACGTTGATTTTCAAATGTCCCATGTTGCAATGGTTCTGTCTCTTCTTTTTTTATACACATAGAGAAGAAAAATGGAATGAAAGAACTGAATGAGGAGAAGGGACAGAGTCTTGTGACTGGAAAACGTTTAAACTCTGAAAAAAAAAGAGAAAAAAGAAAAGGCTTTATTTTACAAATTTTCTTCGTTATTTTGTATTTTTTTTTTTTGTGTTTAATTCTCGACAGGGATGGGCTGTCGAAAGTAAATCCTTGGTTAAATAGTCGTGTCTTGTCACCGCTTGATGGACAAGCGAAAAAATAAAACACGACCATCTCACCGTCTTTTTAAAAAAATGATTTTCCTACTTAATCAGTTGAAGGAGAATAGATGCGAGTTTTTGCAGATTACATGAGGCGGAGAGGGAGCGCACAGCACGCGTATTGGCGTCAAAAGTCCACTAAACATGTGTTAAGGATTTGTTGTGCAGTATACGAGGAGGAGAGGGAGAGATACATGATGTGAAGCGTATATCCTGTTTGCACACACTCGAGTCGTTTGGATGTTTTTCATTGAATCGTTTTTCTTAACTTTTGTGTGACTGCGCGTTCTTCTTTACGAGGGGGACACAATGTCGGCAAAAGTGCGCAGTCGTGAAGGCAAATCGGAAGTCATCCAGTTCCTATACATAACACGTCTAGCTCCAACATGAATTGAATTTTGAATGCCAATGTGTGTTGTGCGCTGTCGTCTTTTTTATTTTGGATAAGAGTTGCGGCTCGTCTTCTTCTCTTTTTTGCGGCGGCAACTTTTTTTCATGTGAGGAAGGAACTTTTTCTCTCTCTTTTTATTTGATGGATTTGTGATGCTCGTTTGATTCTATTGAATTGCGGAAAACGGAAGCAACTAAACCGTTTGATCTATTGTCAGACGTTGGAGCAGATTTTTATGCATTCGTCAGCCAGAAAAATAAACGTCAAAAGGAAACGATTTTAGTTCGACTGGCAGCAGGAGCCATTTGTAGGTTAAGTTTATTAGTCAGTTTAATTTTCAAATGACTCCATCAGCTCCCATCCACTACCTTTCTGTATTGAATATAGAGTCACTCACTTTCAAAAAGTATAGACTACACTATACGGTATCATATGGTTTGTATAATGAAGGGGACGATAAAAAAAGACGATTTTTCAGGTATGCAGGCGAGTATTACGTGCGTACTGGACAAGCAGGTCACTATTCGGTTCTTTATGGTTACCTACCCATCGGTACCTAGATCTCGACTCCCGGCAGGGGTTAAAAACAAAGTGAAACCAAACGCCGATAAAGAAACTTCCAAAAACTAAATTTTTTCTAACTTTGGGGAGAAAGGAGGAGGAGGAGGGATTTGTCTTGTTATTTCTTACACTCGCCCTTCTTTGCTCTTTCTTGTTGCGTGTCTCCTCCTACTCTTTGTTTGAAACAATCTGGGAATCCGGCAGGATGTGTTTACCTTTGCCATCCTTCTTCTTTCTTTTGTCTTTTGTTATAGAATCGTCGTCGTTTTTTTTTTATCCTTCACCTTCTTTTGTTTTTTTTTTTCAAAACTGTGTTTGAAGGTGGATTGTGTGACCCAACTTTTTAAGCAGCCACCAAAAGGATCCCGTAATTGTGTTAAATGCATTAGATACGCTTATAACCGTTTTTTTCTTATAGAGGTAGGGAGGGGTGGGGGAGGGGTCTATTTTTTTTACCTGGCCCAATATAAAATATATATAGACAGTTTTTTTTTTACAGTACTGTATATTTTATATTATTGGTCTATATCAGCGACCTGTCAGCAGCAATTCTTATAGGACACACACACAACTATACACACACGACCGTATATAGTAGAAATTGATGTAAACTACTATTACTGCTACTCTAGATACATCGAAGGTTGTTTAGTTGGTTCCTGGTAGTATCCGAGTACAATTGCTGCTTATCTCGGCCATGTGCTTTTATTATATCGTTTTTCTTCCCATTTTTCTTTTTACCCCCCAGTTCTACGTATAGATTTTGTCCTATTCTACATGAAAGACTATAGACTTTTCATGTTTGAATGTGATGGGGGGGGGGGAGGCTATTACTCTGTCCTTTTAGGTTTCCCCATTCGTTCAGCCGTAATAAAACTGTCGTGTAAACGAATAACGAGCGACACCTTTTGTAAGTCCGTCTTGAACATTTTTTGGCTAGTGTGCCAGCTAGAGTGTTTTCCCTCCATTATTTCGGAGGAGAGAGCAATATCCAGCAGCCAACTAGACAAAACAAAAAGAATAAAACGTTAAAATGGTCGCATTTGCTTTCACTTGATTTCCCATCGTTTGTTCGTGTTGATCCCCCCCCCCCTTGTATACTATATACCCCCGTCGTTCACGCTCTTTTTCTGTCCTCTACTTGTAGTCATAGAATCTTACACATTTTTCCTTTTATTTCTTTTTCTTCCACGAACTTTTGTTATCTTGACGTTGCAGTTATTTCGCACAGGCCATTTATATTTTGGATTTTCTTAACATCTTGACGTGGAATTTGTCAACGACCGCGCAAACCCAAGTTCTTGTCCTATTGCTCGTATTGTTAAATAATGGCGATTCCCAATGTTTGAAAAGGAGAAAAAGGAAAATTTCAATTGTATTTATGACCGTGCGGTAAAAATTGCCACGGTAGAGAAAAAAGGGACCAACAAAATGAGAATAGGAAATGGCGTGAATTTCTTTTTTTATTTTTATTTTCTTTTATTTCCAATAACCGCGAATGACTCTCGGCTAAAAACGCTACCGAGACGCTTTGGTTTTGAAAGATCTGATTCGATTCGAGTCAAATTGCATCATTGCGCCAAACTATCGATTTGCATCAGATGAAAGTGTATTTTATCGATTTGCATATTTTATCAATTTTGGGCGTGGTGGCTTAGAATCTTTTTTTTTTGTTTTTCAGTTACACTTTAAAACAAATGGTGCAAGAGATTCTTTTTTGTTTTGCCCAGCCCAGTACTGGTGGTGTGTATACGAAATTTGGTGGTATCTTTTTATATATATGGTTCACATGTTTTTGTACCTATCCATAGACACTGACTCGCTCGCTCTATATAAGCCGATAATAAGACAGTAATGTGTCATGGACTCTAGGGATTTTGACCGTGATTTACGACTCATCTGTCTTTGTCACCCATGAACTTGGTGGAAACAAGCCGGGGTTCAAACGGTTGATCAACTTGTGTTTTTTTTTCTTCTTCTTTCTTTTCTTCTTTCTTTTTCTCTCTTCAGGTCATTTTTTGTTGTAAAAGACACACAAAAATAAAATAAAATAAAATAAAAAGGAAACCCTTTAATTTTTCGTTGTCGAAATCATAAAAAGAAAAAAAAACAAAAGACAAAACTATGGTGGAAAAAAACTTTGATGCTGGAACAATATAGGGAGGAGGGAGGAGTATGTGAGGTTAGGATCGTCTCGTTGTTTCCCACTTGAGAAGCCTCCTCCCCCACACTAGTCACTACCACCTTCCATCCAGAGACCAGTAGTGTATACACACACCCTTTTTTTTTTAAAAAAAAATGACCTAAAACAAAAAACTAAAATTAAATAAAAGATGTAAAGTGTATCAGCTTTAATTTGTTGTTTTCTTATCTAAAAAAAAAAAAATGCCAAAAGAAATACAAATTGAATTTTTTATTACTTGGATTTCCATTGAAATGTCGTTTTTTCATTCATTCATTTCACGCGTTGATTTTGAAAACAACATTTTCATGCGCTAAAAAAAAAAAACGTTTTGAAATGAAATGAAAACGGCGGCCACATCACCTGGCGTTTTTCTTTCGATACGGTTCACGATGCGAATTCGTGACGGCTGAAAAATCAACATCACACCATTCGACTCGGTTATAGGAAATAAAATGTTGTTGTCCCCTCTATATTGCTTCAATTTAGAATTACAACTGCTGTGTACCTGAATGAAACAGTCGTGTGTACTACTACCCCCACGTGTGATGGCAATTGATGAGAAAAGGTGACAAATCACTGTCAGGATGGACGGGTGTCAAAAAATCATCGAAAACCTTTTGGAAATACATTTATAGCCTATCAATATCATAAATTCTTCTAGCTAAAGAAAACAAAAAAAATTCTTGTTTTTTTTTTTTTACTTTGACCGGAAGGAAAACGGAAGCTGAATACACCAATGTATATATAAGACAGGCTAACTAACCCTTACTATACTACGTCTAATAAATTTGAGAATTAGTATCTTCTCGTTGTTGTGTCCCATAGTTTGAGATAGGCCCTCGTCCTTTCCTTCGATGGATAGATGGATGGATGGAATAGTTGACGTATAGGTATAGTACAAGTTTGGTTACGCTCTACATACCAGATAAGATCTGGTAGAAGACCTGGCTTCGTGTTTATTTACGGCTGGGTTTTCTAGATGACACTTGCTTCCTCCCAGCTCTGTGGTGCCATATACCCCGTCCGTCCGTCCGTAAGGGATGATTTCATATGCGTATACAGGCTGCTATATAAATGTAGACCCTTATACCCCCTTGTGTGTTGTGTATTGCTGCTGGCCCTTTGGACATGTTACCCTGTCGATTAAATGGTTTTACAGTCTTTAGGACGAGGTGGGGGACACTCCATTCACCAAAAGCCAGCCAGCAGTGTAGTAGAGAATCTAGGACTAAAGGGGCAAACAAAAAAAAAAAAGAAAGAAAAAAGGTGGGTCATATAAAATGAGTGTTGGATGGTCGTTTTGTTTTTTTCGTCTCTCATTTCCGATCCAACTTTTAAACGTAAACGATTCTGGATGCAATAAAGAAGAATTGATGAAAATGTCGAGAGATTGTATGAATGACCACATCTTATGGTTACGCGCGTCTAGTATAGTAGCTGGAAATATATTAGTGTGATGGGGGCAGCGCCATGTCAAAAGAGTCGTATGACTTTCTTCTTCTTCTTCTTTTAAGGCTGTGGCTGGCGGTGTAGTGTTGCATCTTTTGTCCGAAACATCTGCACTGGCACGTCGGCCACAAGAAGAAATCGATCGATCGGGGCGGTGTATGGAGAACGAATTTACCACCGGGTGTGTGTGTGTGTGTGTGTGTCCACAATAAGTTAGTCGAAAGATCTTTTCTTTTTTAAAAAAAGCGTCGTTTGTGCGTGTGTGGCGGTTTCGTATTGGAGTTGCTGCTGCTGCTGCTGCCCTCCCAGGACAAGTCCAGTTCGGTCGTCTTGAGTTTCGACAATTTCGACTTTGACGGATGAGTTTTCATGGATCGGCCTTTTCTTTTTCATTGGAAAGAGGAAAGGGCAGCAGCAACCGACGAGAGCTGACTGAGAGATTGTTGCCATTTTCGAATAGGGTCATTCCACTCGAGCGATACGCAACGAGTCCCACATGTTTTTTCTTCTTCTTTCTAGATTTCATATCGATTCCTTTGCACGCCACACACGCGACACTTTTTTGTCCCTCCTTCTGTCTGTCTCTCATATATGTGTATAAGTATCAAATACTTTGGAAGATCTAGTTTCGTGCCAAAATTGAAAGAAACTCTTGTTTCAGCCCTTTTTAGTTCTTTCAATTGATGTATTTAGCTAGAAATAGAGTCCAGTATACTGTATATTCTGCATATGTATACTACTACTACCCTTTTTTCTCTCTCTCTCTCTCTTTTGGGGAGAAAAGGGACACTGCTGCTGTGATGGAACTTCCGGAGGCTGGCGAAAGAGAATTGCCCCACCGAGCGCGTTGTCTTCACAACAGTGTAGTAAAATCAAAAGATAAAAAGATAAAAAGAAAGAATGGAAACGATATATATAGAAAAAAAAAGGAGGGAAGCGTAGTTTGTTAATGAGTCCTCGTCAAGCCCAAAGCATTTACCAGTGTAAAAGAGGACCTCCATTGATTAGTACCATACTCGTTAATCATTCATAGAGTGGAAAAGGTCAACTACACACACACATCTCTCTCTCATTTGAAAGAGAAGGAAACTTTTTTTTTTTCCCCTTATTTCTAACGAATGAATGAATCCAGTCTACGTATGTACACGCGTCATTGAACAGTTTCTTATCGCCCAGAATGATAATTTTTCTATAAAACTTGTCATCACCGATACGTCTATGTCATCGTCGGTTCTTTTTATTTATTTATTTTTTTTTATTTTTTTTTGTTGAATTGTGTGAGATTGATATCAAATTGTTGTATTATAAAGAAACGTTCTACGATCATCTCGTCGCATTCCACCGACGCAGCAAACTGTGGCGACGGCGACGCCTCAGCGTTGAGATCATTCAGAGGCAGAGATGACAGATCGAACGAGAGAAGAGAGTAGGCGGACCCTTTTGCCATCATCTATCAATGCGCCACAGACGTGTATAGTGCCCCACCAGTCTATAACTGCTGTGTAATGTAATAGAATTTCATCTGCGTAACATGGAACATTTTAGGGAGTTGAGAGAGAAAATGACGTCATGTTCCTCGCACTACATTTACTCTACTCGTATCACAGGCTACTAGATAACAATTTGGAAGCTCTCCATTTAATAAACTGCACAATGTACACAGTATAGAGAGCCGTGTGATGAAATATTGAATCCTGTCGGATCTTGTTCCAATGTACACTTGTGTGTTGTATAAACGTAATCAATCATCAATGAGCGTGAGAGAGTGCCAAGTTCAGGTGTATATTGTGCGAGCAAAAAGGAAGAATTTCAATTCAATTTGATATAATAAGAAAAGAGAAATAGGAACATGATGATCACGAAAAAAAAAAATGATTCTTTTTTTTCTTTTTTTTGGGGGGGGGGGAGATGTAGAAATTGTCGTTGCACGATCGTGTCGATCAGAGAAATGCGAAGGAATAAAAAGAAGAAAAAAAACGATTCCGAATGATCAATGTGTGTGTGTTTGATTTGATTGTGAGAAAATGTGGAACGATGTGCAGTCGTGTGATGGCTTCATTGACTTTGTCGAATTTAGGAGAGCTTTTCAAAATAGTTAAGAATGATGAATTGATTTCTAATGACCTTCTTTGCATGATGGGCGAGTGAGTTGGGGATTGCCTTGTGTCTTAAACAAAACGAACCGACTGAATTTCATTGACCGTTTTTAAAATACCTCAAGGCGTTCCCACACTAGTTCGTCTCTTTGTGCGCTACAGTCTTAGTATTTTTCGTAGCGCCAAATTTTCGAATAGCAGCAGCCCCCAATTCAATTCAAACGCAAGCCTCTTCTTCATCTTTATCTTCTTCTTCGTCTTGTAGGTTGATGACCTCGCCTTGTTCCTCTTCTGTTAACTGAATTGGATTTCTGTCGAGATTTTCCCCGTTGCAAATTCGCCTAGCGTTGGCCAAAAAGGTTTCGACGCCTTTGGAATTTCCGATCGACGCTGAAAATCAAGAGAGCCAAAATTCTATTCAATTGAGAGAGAGAGAGAGAGACATGCAATCGTTCAATTTTCATGGTAAAGTTCGTCGTCTGACCTTCTATCGCCGCCATGAGTAGACAAAGTTGCAGGATTGCTCCGACATCGCCTGTCAATTCGGCCAGTGCCAAACCCTGTTGAGCCGAAGTTTTGGACAACTCCTGTTGACTATTGGCTGCCCTCGTCACGACGTCAAGTTGTTGATAAATAGAGAATGAAAAACAAACAATAGTATTATTAAATAGAGCTGTGGCGGCTAGCGCGGGACCAAGTTTGCCGCCCTGTTAGGCCTTAAAATAGATCATCAGAGTTGGGAAGCCATCGACAAACTTTTCTTTCTTCTTCTTTACGCACACACACACACAACTACATTAGCCAAGAGAAGACTGTATACAGGCAGTATATGCTCAGACTCTATGTATTATATATATTGATTGTATATAGAAACTCTGCAAGAGCGAACTCACCCAAATAGAGAACGGCTATCTCGATGGCTAAATGCATTTTCTCGTTGGTGTTGCCTTCGTCGCCGCATTGATTTTGTTGCTCTTCGTGCAATCGCATGAGATTCATTTTAGCTTCAATCTCGCCAGTCAATTCTTCATCTTGAGCCGCCCAACCGCAACATTTGACCAGAAAGACGCGGGTGCAACGGTCGAGTTGATCTTTTTCAATGCCTGCGTTCAATTTCATTAATATTTTCATGTTGTATATAAGAAAAAGGGGAGGAGGAAAAAAAATCGATACATTCAGTCATGTCGGTGACCACTTGACGCCATTCGGCCACATCCTCGTCGTCGTCCTTTTCGTTCTCGTCCGCTTCGGCGGCAGACGCCAAAATGCGTGACACTTCTTCAGATGAGCAACGGACGTTATTAGTACCAGCCGTTTCGTTCTCTTCTTCATCTCTTTCGGTTAGAGCTTCCGATGACGACAACGAATCGTCCAGCACTCGACTGCTACTTTGACCACTTGCGCTGCCACTTCCGCTATTAACTTCTTCAGACGGTGGTTGATCTCGATCGGTTCCCGATGATTCTTCTGTCGACGTCAAATTGGTTCGAGACGATGGAATACGTCGTCGATACTGTTTTTTGGGAAATTTCATTTAATAAAAAGAAAAAGGTCTTAATTTTAGACTATATACCGTATACCGTTTTCGTCCGGGTCCTTTCTTTTGTGTAAACAATGTGCGATGGTTGTTGTTGCTTCCAGAAATTCTCTCGGCCTTTCAGGTATTCGAGAGTCTCTTTGGCGTGATGGATGATTTTCTGACTGGACACGCTCTGATTGTGCAACCCTGTGTTGTATATTATTACATTACATATATTATATAAAGATCGATAGATATATATATACTTGTCCATTGCCTATAATATAAATATAAACCCTATGGTCAACTGGCTGATGGCTCAGCAGCGTGCACTCGAGTTGACGACTGTAGTATATATCATTTACCTTCCAGCTTTTTAAAAGGCACATCACATAACTTATTATAAGGCTACTTTTTTATATGACCCGCGGCTGCTGGTTTTAAAGGTATGACTCGTTTCTGGCATTACCTGGATTCTCCAATAACCTCTCCAGGTAAATCTTGTCGACGTGAAGGTCTCCGAGTAGAGAAGACTCGCGGTGAGTGGTTGGACCTTCTGGCCATAGTCTCTGCTGCAATTGTTGACTGAATTGATTCAATGGCTGCTGCTGCTGATGGTTGCCGTTGAGCGGAGGCAACCGAGACGAAGATCCTCTGCCCCGCGGAGTAGTTTTTTTACTGGCAATCGTCGTGGTGCGATATTGTTGTTGTTGCTGAAGCGTTGGCTGCTTGACTATTACAACCCGATTTCGTTACAAAAAGTTATTGATATCATATAATAGACCCAGTGAGCTATAAACTGTTATTGATAGCAATTGATGGCTTTATTGACTTGTTATTATAACAACGTAATATACTGTATACCTCCTAAAGATATTTCGATGGCTTCTTGAGCCTTGCGAACACCTTGATTGAATAGGTCCATGTCCGGTCGTTGTTTACAGCCCATGTGATAAAAGACCAAGGCCTCTTCGAATCGACCCATTTGGTAGAGAACTTCGGCTTTTTGATAGGTAGCTGTTTTTTTTTCATATTTTATTGATTTTTATTACTCAAAGTTGAAATTGTAAAAAAATTAAAAAAAAATGAGGGTCATCATCACTGACCTCTGACATAGGAACTGTCGTTATTTAAAGCTTCTTCGGCATCGTCCAGCGCTCCTTTGGTATCTCCCATTTGTAGTCGACAACGGGATCGTGAACACAAGGCATTCTTGTCTCCCGGTTGCAATTCCAGCGCCTGTCAATCGCACAATAATAATAATAATAATCATCATCATTTGTTACTTAATCAAACAAATAATTTTCTCGATAATGAGCATTTCTGCTGCTCCCCCCTGTTTAGTCAAATGCCTTTCATGTGATAATTGAAAGCGCAATGTAAAATGATGTCATCAATCAATTGAGAACCTTGTTGAGTAAATTCTTGGCCGTGGCAAGTCCGCCGATGCGCATCTCGAAATCCGCTTGCGCCAGGTACACTTGAGCCGGACTTTCTTTAGGTAACACGTAACGTCCTCTCTCTTTTAAAAGAAAACAAATTTTGTGTGTGTCATTATCATCGTCGTTGCATCTGTAATTAAATTTCTGCGCGCACGCTTTCCAACGTGTCGTCTTGTCTATTTCTCTGATTTTTTGTTTTATTAGATGACAGTACCGCTTTTGAGTTGTTTTTCCAACGTCGTTTTGATATCGGCATCGCCTAATAGTACGGCTGCAGCCCGGTCTTTATCCGTGAACGTCTCGTACTTGATGGGAATGCGACTGTCGGTGTTGGTCGTTCGATTGCCCCGTTTGAAGAAGTTGACTAGCGTTGGAGGCCCTTGATTATTGTTCGAATTGTTCTGCATCGATTGATTGTGACTGCTGTTGGTATTGATTGGTTTGCGCCGGGCCACCATGCCAGCCGTTTTGGCCATTTTCAAGACTTTGTTGATTCGCAGTTTGGTCCTTGATGGCGACTTTGGACCGAATGCCGTCGCAGCTACAACCGCGACGGCTGTTTTGTTTTTTTGTTTGGACATCATCGATTTCAATATCTGGATCCCTTTTTCCTTGTCTTTCCCTGAATTGGTTCCAGACGATTGGGAAGAAACGACTGAACTGATTGAAATGGCCGAACCACCAGCCGGGATGGACAAATTGCCAAATATTGGCTTGTTTTCTTTCTTTAGCATTGACAAATCGCCAAATATGTTTGCGGCTGCTGTCACCTTTGGCAATATTGGCAATTTAGTAGTGCTGATTTTGGGTGGCTCGTCTGATTTGTTGTCTGCTGGTTTGTTCAGCTCTGGAATTTTTGTCGATTTTTCGTTTGATTTAGTCGTTTGTTTATTAGTTGGCGACATTTTAGAGTTCGTCTTCTTCTCTTTCTGGTTGCCTTTACCACCCGTTTGTTGTTGTTTTGGTTTCGCATTCTGTTGTTCTTGTTTAACGGGTTGCTGGACAGGTTTTTTAATTGTTTCCGCTGGCGGAACGACGGCTGGTCTGGCTGACTTTGCTGGTTTCCCGAGTTTCCCTTTGAATTCTTTCATTTTCTCGGTTGCATTTGCCTGGCCGGCTTTTTTGCGGAAATTGATGAGTCGCAATTGAGCCGTGTCTTCCGTTTTGACCGCCTCGTTAGCTTCGTTCATTTTCGTTGATTGAAGTAGACGAATTTGTCGGCGATGATCGGGCTCTTTCTTCATGTCTGCCCTCGTGTGATAAAAATCGAGAATGTTTGAAGCGCAACCCAAAATGTTGTTGACTTTGGTGTTGAGAACTTGCAGCGGGGCGGCCATTGAAGTCGGCGTACGGCAATCGGAAAAAATTTCGGCTCCCGTTTCGATGGTTTCCCGATCCAGTCGATCCAGGCGATGGCGAACGGGCCGGCGTCCAAGGTCTGGATAATTTACCTAATTGGACTATTGTGGCGGAAGAAGAAGGACGAGAATTGGGGTCCACCGTTGTGGTTGCAGCTTCTCCGGCCATGGCCGATGACGGTCTACTGGCCGGCAAATAAAATCCTTGAATGCTGGATCCCGTACTGGAACGTCGACGCCGACTTCTTCGAGTCTGTCCACCATCGGACAATCGTTTATTTGTTGCTCTGCCGTCTTTGCTTTTATTCTTTTTGCGTTCCTCTTTTTCGTTTTCCTCTTTCAAATCCAATCGGGGAATAGTCGGCATCGAGTTCCTTCTGTCTTTGTGCATTTGGATGAGATTGGCGGCTGTTTCTTCGCTCGTCATGTTGCCTTTTATCGATCCATCGGGTGGTTGGATGACGATGTGCGGATGACGGAATTTCGACGCCGAATGAACAGTTTTGGCGGTATGCCTCATTTTCAAGAATTCGATCGACAACGTTTCTTCGCCTATCCTTTGGATGAGTCGCGGAAGGGGCGAGTCCGGTCTAGAAACGGAAATGACTAATACTGGCGGCGCTGCTGCGTCGAGACGAGTCTCTCGACGACGACGCCATCGAATATTGGTGATAAGGACTCACTACGGAGATGCTCATTCGTCGGCCACCACCTCCTCGGCGACCGGCCGCTGAAGACGCGGCTGATGAATCTTGGCTTTCACGTTCACCGTCGACATCCGTGACGGAACGAGTTTTACGTAATCTACTGCCGTTGGCATTTTGATGCGATGATCCATCTTCTCCGACGTTGACTTCACCCCCATGTTGTTGTTGTTGTTGACGTTTGGAACGTTTCCCTGGTGACGTCGATTCGGACGCAACTGGTGTCCGTTGTCCAGTTCCATGTTTGTTCGATATTGGAACTTGTTTGCTGTCACCAACGTCTTTTGACGTTGGCTGCTGCTCTTGCCTCGCATCAGATTGTTTTTTCGGCTTGTCTTTTTTCTTCTTCTTTTTGACGACAGCGGCAGCAGCTTCTTCCTGTTGGGCGTGTTTTTGTCTCCATAGCTCTTGTGTTATTGACGTGCTCTCACCACTGGCTCCTTCATCCGCATCAGCCGAGCTCAAGAAAATGGCTTCGACGCCACCAGCAGCCACTCCGCCGCTTGACGATGCCGTGACCGCAATACCGTCGACATTTGGCTCTTTCATTTCCGGATGAAATTAAATTCAAACGCTTTTTTGTCTAATGAAAAAGAAAACGCACCCACACACACACATACACACTACGGACAGTGACTAATCAGATGAGAACACGCTGCTACTGCATAGTAACAGTAGTTGGTTAGTTAATTAGTTAGTTTAGAAGCAGTGCGGCGGTAGTCGTCGTCTAACGGTGTGGTGGTGTCTGGTAATTTGGGTTTTGCGGTAATGAAGGTGAACCACGGAATCACTAAACGAAAAAGTAACCGGAGACGGACCGTCGTTACGAACTCGACTGCTACACGTTAAATCCTTTGACGTATTACCTTGTAGGCTCCTACTAGAGCGCCTACTAGAGCTCCTTCTGTGCACCATGCACAGAAGGACCCGAGAGTCAATTTTTTTTTTCCTTTTTTGTTTAAATCTAAAACCACGGGAGAAAGGAAAGGAAGGAAGGAAGGAAGGAAGAGACGATGTGTAGGAGTACGTATATAACTATAACCAAATAACGGGTCTGAAGGGAGAAATTGTTCGATAGTTCGACTCAACAATCGTTCGGCGTTACCATGACGACAAACGACACCAGAAAATTGAACTGCGAAATTGGTTGGGGCCCCCCTGTTTGACCGCCGGTCTCAATTGTTTGCCTATCATAGGTTAAATGGCAGTTGGTCCCCCTTTGGGTAAGTCTTGTATCGCTCTAGATTCTAGTCTTATTATTCAGCTCGTTTATCAATTAAGATAATGCAATGCAATTTTATAGACGCTTGAAGTTATAATGCAGGTGCAAGTAAAGTTTGAAAATTGGAATTGTAACATTTTTTATCATATAAATGAAAATATCGGGTCTTTTTCTTTTCTTTTTTTTTTTCGATAAAAGAAAGAAAAGCTTCCAGTGGTCGTGCATAGATGACGCTGTTCTAGTTTTGCAAAAAGGCTGCGTATTATATCTTTCTCCATTTATTATTATTTTGGAGATTTGAAATCCAGAGAAGGAAATAAATAGGAAAAGAGAAATATTGCCAGGATCTACCTGATGATAGAAGTGATTGAACGACAAATTGCTACATCCTTTCCACTCGAAAGGGCAACCAACTTGAAAACGTCAAAGGAATTATATTGCAAAGAAGTTGAGACCCTGCTACAATAATACCCCCAAAGATCTCGATGGGTTATTTGATTGAATGTCAGGACTGTATTATGGATCCCATTCCGTAATATTGGCCGGTCTCCCTATTGTCTCCCGGAGTGGATCAAAGTCTCCGGTGTGTAACTGCTGCGCTAGCATAGACGTTGCCTTAAATTGATTCACCAAAGACCTTTTGCTATCTAAACTTAAAGTTTCATTTTTTTTTTGTTCAAAGTCTTATGATCCCCTCTACAGTTCCATATTAGATTCTTTTATACAACGCCGCAAAAGAAGGGATCAACCCAAAAAGAATATAACTCAATCAACGATTCAAAATGGCGTCTTTTGTGTGTGATCAATTCGGCCAAAGGAGAAAAAAAAAACAAAACAAAAAGTGTGTTAGGCTAGAGTTGCATTGACGTGTATGAACTCGTTGGTATAAGCTCGTATAACTTGATGAGAGAAAAAGAGGCTGTGGGCTTGTGTTTTGTTTGCAGAGCCTAACAACTATGCCCGTCTTTGAAGAAGAAAAAGAAAAAGAAAAAAAAAAACTGTTTGGTGTAACTTTAGCCGTGTCGCCAATATGTGCACAGCTGATGTTTTCGCATGTTGTTTGTTTATATATCGACCGTGCGTGCAGCTGATTCGATGCTGACTGGTCTTCTTGCGATTCCCGGCTTCACGTCCGTGTCTCTCCCCTTTTTTTTCTCACCATCACGACACCGACATATCTGACCACAACACCGCAAAGATGCCCAACACCCCCGTTTTTCCTCCCCCACTCGTTCAACTTGCATGTGACTGCAGAAGCTGCAGTGCAGCTTTCACGATACGCATTTAATTGCCCTTGGTTGCGTTCCATCTCCTTGTTGTGAAGACTTTCACGTCACTCACGGTCTAATTGATTAGTGTCTGCAAGTGAGGCTGAAAGAGGCCAGCTTAACTTAATTTTATTAGCAACTATATAAGGGCCACCAACCACAGCGTTCCCTCCTATAGAGTTGATGTGTAATGTACACAATTTTCTGGAGATGAATGTTGAACAGGAGCCGAGAGAGACAAACGACCCCGACGACAGAGATGCATGTGAAGCTTTGCTTTTTCGTCATCACCCAACTCCTACTATACTGCTATTCTTATTCCTTTATTCTTTAGGGCGACGCGATCGTTGGCCGTCACAGTCGCATGAGTGAACGCGCACAACATTCATCAACTCGTATGATTTCAGGCCGGTTGAATCTCCCTTTTCTCTCTATAAACAAAGAGTTAAAGAGCTACGCATCCATTTTTCTTGGGGAGTTGTCAATTGTCTTGTATACACTGTAGTCTCATTAACGTTTTTGTTTATTTGATTAGTCAATATCTCTTATGGTGGAGGAAAAGAAAAAAAGAGTCGATTCAACACGACCAATAAAACAAGACAATCAAAATGATGATGAAACCACACAGACATTTACTGCTGGTTGAATTCCTTTTTCTTTCCTTTTTGTGTCATCCCGTCGAGTTAGCAATTCTTTTTTCGAATGTTTAGATGAGCCACCGTCGACTTTGTTCTCCTTTTGTCCGAAGAGTGAGGAGTTGCGGGATGAGAGTCGTGTGTAAACGGACAAGAAGAACTCGTGTCGCGATTGTTTTCGGGGTCTGCTCTCTTGCTGGCACACAACCAACTGCTGTTGTTGCGTTACGTGACCACACAGGGATAAGAAATAAAAAGAGCAAAAAAAAAAGGGTCAATCGCGCGCTCAAGATAAAAGGAGAAGAGTTCAACACCGGAGGGGACCCAGACCCTCTTCTTCCGTATTATTTAAATGATTACAGGATCAGCCGCACCCTGCAATACCATCAAGTATTATGCAGAGTGCGATATAAAGGTGGTATAATAGTAGCCGTTGTATAATAATAAACGATTTCCAAGTCGGGACACGCACATCACATCATGATTCTCTGTGTTGTTTCTATCTAAGCTAGCAAGTCATTTTTGATTTGCCGACTTCTTTTGTGTGTGTTGCGTCGTTGCTCTCTCTCTCTGGTCTGCGTGTGCCGTGGCATAATATTCACAAGTCAAAAGAACTCAACTGCTCACTGTATCTGAAAGTTTTTGGTGATGGGTATAGAGTGAGAGAGAAAATGTTTGGGCGCTTTTGAGCTGCATTATAATGCGTACATGTACTACGTGTATTAGATTTATATGGCGTTGGTGTTAGACATCACTAAAGGGAAAGTATATGGCAGCTGATGGTCGTCGTGTAAAAGGTGGTGGTGAGAGCGACGAGGGCGTCAGAGCCATTTGCGCCTAGCTGAGTTTAGCATAGATGATGGCTTTAGTCACTCGACTACGTATATACTATTCGTGACCGCAAAACTTTTTCTTCTACTTCTTTTCCTTCAACGTTGATTTACTGCATTTTGGGTATACGAGTCGTTTATTTTTTTCTCCTTTCCATGGAATTGTCTCGTAATAATATAACAGGCCGACGATGCCTTGAAAAAATATCTACTGATCAATATTTACATAAAGTGCAAGAATGCGCATAGCACACCCAGCAGGAAAATGAATGTTTCGTTAATATGACGACACTCGTACATCTTTTGGGAAGTAGCTCAATAACATGATTTGATCTCCTACTACTCCATTTTGATACTTCTTTTTTTTTCTTTAAGGTGGGAATTTCATCTTATTCCTCTCCTCTTTGAGAGGCCTATAGATTGACTGAGAGAAAATGAAATTTTTGTGATGGGAAAAATCCTTTGACCCTAGAGATATTGAATTCCAGGAAGTCAAACGATCACTTTGCCATCATGGAAATGCCGCTCGTTTCACTTCAGCAGCGTCTATCTTCTTTTTTCTATTCGCAATTTCATCGATAGAAAATTTGTTGTCGGCGGTTTTTGCCTTCGTTTTGCCATCGCATTTTTTTTTTCTTCCCCTATTGAGTGGAGGCATTTTTCATGACATGAACCGGAACTTTGTTT
The DNA here is from genome assembly GCA_030770115.1 of Daphnia galeata. Lineage (NCBI taxonomy): Eukaryota > Metazoa > Arthropoda > Branchiopoda > Diplostraca > Daphniidae > Daphnia > Daphnia galeata. Next base: position 325,048 of record CM061121.1, read on the forward strand.
CGTCGGCCGCTTTATTATATCACTTTGCTATTTGTTGTGTAATTCAAGTTGTTCGTTTTTTCTTGTTCCTTGCGTCATTCAAAGCGGAGAAATGAAACAAAACAAAATGGTAAAGTTCCTAACTAATTATTTTTGTTCAATTATTTGAAAATTATGCAACGAATTTCTGGATAATGAGACACATCCCAAGAAATTACGCGATCAACTAAAAACAATTTTAAGTTGAGACCAGGGGGAAATCACTTGATGTTATGCGACAGGAACTGTGTCGCTATACCATCCGGATGTGTCGCTGTAACTACACCGTATGTATCGATTGTCTGTGTCACGGAAACTGTCGTCGATTCATCAAATCGAGTAGCGTCTCTCTTTGAGAAAACTATAAAACAAGAAACGAACGAAAATGGGAGGGAATAGATTGCGAGAGGATGAGGGGAGGACGGAAGACAATAAAGAGGAACGTTGGAGTCAAAAAAAAAAATGAAGAAGGAAAGAAAATAATAATAAATGTCCTCTCGAATGTTGGCTGCGCGATGTTTTCTATATACCAAAATATATAATAACAAAAACATGAGAAAAGGAATCGGATATCCTGAGTGGGACGCCATCATTCTCAACCCAAATCCTTGGTTCACACCTCCTCTACCACCTCCTGCCCCCTCAGGACACGAGATTCGAAAGGTGCGTTCGTGCGTGTTGTAGAAATGAACACAATTTTCTAGAGAAAAACAGGCATAAAAACGTGAAACTTGACGAGGAGAAAAGAATAGTTTTCTCGTTGAAAATTTGAATATACAAGTTTTCCATCGAGATGATTGTACCCATCAACATCATTATACTATTGGAGTTGCTGGGCGTTTCCCCTCAACTGGGCTAAAGAGGAAATAAAAAAATATTTGACAAAAAAAAACAAAAAAAAGAAAGAAAGAAGAAGAAGAATGATTGAGTTATTTTTCTTTTGGAAGGGTTGAGATATAGAGTGGAGTGGGCGTTGCTGGGTGCGCTCGTTACAAGACCAGCAGAGCAGAGTTGTGTGTGTGTGTGTGTGAGTAGGAGGAGAAGGAACGGTCGTGGATATATGGTGCAAATGACAGATTATATTCTCTTTTCTTTATTTTGCCCGCCGGTTGTGCGCTTGGCTGCCGAGCTCAACGGGAGAGTCTCCTTTATCTTTTTGTACACAACTTGAGCGACTCTGTATTACTGTATCTTTATACAGAGGGATATAACGACAGTATAGCAGAAGCTCATGTTTTATTCGTTTGACATCGTGAGGCTGTGTGTGTGCAATAATCAAAAACGGTCAACTCAAATATAGTCTGTCTAATACGACTTGAATTCCATTTTTTTGTTGAGTTGTGACATGAATAACGAATAAAAGAAACTAATGAACAAAAAAAAAAGGACGTGAAACTTTGATTTTACCTTGGTCAAAGCCGATGAGGCATCTGTGAATCTGTAATTATTCTGAAAGGCTTGCGCTTGTGCCATGTTGGCGGCGTACAACGTCTTTTTTTCACGTAATTGTTCGGCCGTTTCTTTGATGGGCAAACCGTCACCGTCCGTTTCCTCCCAATGATCGCCTCCACCTCCCGACGCTCCACCGCCACCACCACCACCATTGCCAGCGGCGGCTGCCAAACGACGGATCATTGTTGGACGAGGATCGCGATAGAGGAATGCCAATGGAATGGGAAAACAATCGACGTTTTTCATCGTTTTTTTACCGCCAACTCCGACGCTCGGACCGACGGATTTGCGGTTTCTCGGTTTGACGGCCGGCGGTCGATTGACAATCGTCGGTTTCTTTTTCTTCACTTTTTGAACTGTTGCTCCTGCTGCTATTGTTGTTGTTTGCGTTTCTGTCGGTGACGTTTTGATTATTGACGGCGGTGGTTTGAGATGAAGACGAACGGATGGATGTGATGCAACAGTCTTTGCTGGAACTGCAGCCATGACGCACTGTCCACTCTTTTTTTTTTTTTTTCTTTTCCCAGCAGCAATTTTTCCAAAGAAAAATCAACACACAAGTCAAAGTCTATGCTGAAGGTGTTGACAGAAATGTGCGGCTGACGTCAGTGACGCCGTTGTCTCGTCGCAATTGAAGCGAAAAATAATGGAGAGCACATGCGAATTCAAAAGAAGAGAAAGTCTCTCTCTCTTTCTTTTTCCACGTTTGCTGGCCTTGTGCCCATCGATCGGCTCGTTTTGACTATTTCCCTCCTTCTTTGATAATAATAATAAAACTAAAACTAAATAAAATCTCGGCCGTTTGAACGATGATGTTGTTCCTATTGACAATTTGTCAACAGGGAGGTCCCATCATCATCACTCTTGATTCTCTTAGGAGTCGTTCGTTTTTTTTTATTTTTTTCAACTGGCAAACGTCACTAGTCACTCCTCCGCCGTTGTATTCCAACAGCAGCACAACTCTAAATGATATCAACACTGGCTGCTCCTGCTAATGTTGTTGGATTGTTGAAGCACTATATCTATATATCGGGCAACAAAGAATTGGACGGGGGTGGATGTTTATATAGCGGCACTCGGGAATCTTTTTTTTTTTTTCCCGGATATGCTAATTGAATTAAGAGAAAAAATAACCAGCAGCAGAGTGAGTGGAAACGAAATTCTTTGTAACAGTTTCTTGACTCTTGTTTTGAGAAAATTTTGTTTTTTTCTGCCTTGATGATGATGTTAAGATGCTGCGATGTGGAAATGAATCGCCTGAGAAACTCTTAATACGTATGTACGTGACACGACGATCAAAGAAAAGAGACGATGTAAAAAATAAAAAAAGGCCGCTCGACTGCTGCTGATCTGGCGCATCGCCAAAGTTGAACGTTTGCACAATTGACTGTGTGTGACCCACCACAACCGCACGGCCGATTTCTCCAACTCAAATGAGTTGTGATGTGTGTATTGTTGTTGTTGTTGTTCTTCTTCTTGTTCGTCGACGACGATCTCCTTTGCACACGAGTGTCGACGCCGACGGACGACGGACGAAGAATCAAAAAGTCAAGTCGACGATTCGTTAGGTTTGTGGTGTTCTGGTTCGGGGCCGGCACAGTACAGAGTTGTGCTTATATATTTGAATATAGTAAGGGGGCAAATGGGCTTGGGGGGGGTTTATGATGAAGGTCGTTTTCTCTCTCTTTGTGTGTGTGTGTGTCTATTTTCACGTTTGTTCCTTTTTGTCGGGAGGAAGACTATATAAAAAAAGGGAAGGGGAGGGTTTTATACACTCCGTTTAGGTAATGTAACGACCAAGTAGTCGTCGGAAAATCGTCCAACCGTCCAAGGCGGCGACCGCGGGACTTGCGCGTTTCTATCCCCTTGGAACACACAACCTGGACCGGCAAATTCCTCCTTGACCAACTACTGGTCTATTGTTCAGGTCTGGTGGTGGTGGTTGGGAGGGAGAACAAAAAAAAAATGATGTCATTGAGACTCTCTAGTCTCTACCTAGCAACTCCCTTTTATAGATTTGAACCAGTTGTGTTGTTGTGTTACCACGGACGATTTGTATTGACAATGAAATTGAACTTGACCGATAACTCTTTTTAAAGGGCGTCATACACAACACACACACACACTGACGTCCATTTCCCATTTGAAAAGTAAATAACCAGTTACATAGCTAGCGGGACTTGTGTATTATATAGTAACCGATGAAACGTTTTATAATCGCGTGAACTTGACTGGCGATGGTGAATGATGGTCAACACACTCGACTCTTTCGTTTGATGGAACGAAGTCGTCCCTTCTTCTTCTTTGTCGTCGTCGTTCACTCTCTGTGTTGTATATTTATAGTGTAGAGTATAGTCGAATGCTATTTATAAGTTTCTTTTACGTTGCGTTAGGAGTGGGGAAAGAGGCACTCTGATGCTGTTCATTCGCATCGCACGGCACGTTAATTATTTAGGACTGCCATTATATACTATGCTCTCTCTACTGCTCACGAATGCCAACATCACCGACATTCAGGAGGCAATGATTTAGAAACTAGGCATAATATTAGGCAACGGCATTACGGTCGATATTTCATTTCAAATTCCTTTTGAATTTTGAATTTTGGACTTTCAATTATTATTCAATTGAATTTTCCTTTATGAATAGTGAAATTTTAAGGCTTTATTCCTTTTTTTTTTGAATTGACATATCAGATGGCCAATCTCTCACAGGGCTTGATCCAGCCAATTGAGTGTAGTGACTGGAAAATATGTAAATATAGCTCCGCATTAATTCAGATGTTTTTTTCTCTTCTTTTATTCATTATGTATACGTTCAACTGACATAGCAACAAAGCGACATTACGTATTAAACATTCCCTTGGTTCGGCTTACTATTCGCTCAGACGTACAAACTCTTGGTATATAATTGAACTGTTTGGTGATTTGTAGAGACTTTCAGGAGATTCCATCATACGTGATAAATAATCATCATGCGTCCCATAACTCCCAACAGTTTTGTTTTTTTTTTCCTCTCTTTTCTTTGGGGATGTCTGCGATGACAGCACAGAATGTTTCCCCATCGAATGATGAACGACGTTGTCCTCAACAAACTCGACACATTTTACGTCATGAAAAACAATTGAACAAAAAGACTCAAAAGTAATCAATGAAAAAACAAGGTCCGCAGACTTTTGCGCGGATTTTGGCCTTGCGCCGGCTGTTGATTGTTATTATATAATTAGATTCAAAGTCATTTGGAAGTCTTTTTTTTTTTTTTTTTTATGTTTCTCTTTATTTTGTCGCAGCTAGGTGTGTAAGGAATATTTGGCAGAGAGTCGGGTTGTCCTTGGAAACGCATAAAGTCACGGGACTTGTGTGTGTGTGGTGCGGTCACAAAGTGCTAAAACGCGTCGTCTATATATTCTCTTCCTTCCACATGCAATTCCACTATGAAGACCCCGTAATAGTAACCTGTCGGTATTATAATAAAAAAAGAGCCGATCCTGCGAAAAAAATAAAAATAAAAAAAAATCGAGGAAGGTAATTTTCTACACGATCATAAAAAAAAGAGGAGAGAGGGAAATTCCCGCGTTCGCTTAGCTTCGATTGATTGGCAAGTCTCGGGACAGTTAGTTCTTTCTTCTTCTTTCTTGTTATTATCGTCAAAGTTGTGAAATTGGATTTGGCATCAGCGGAAATCGAAACTCGTTACCTCAAAAGAGACCGTCGTGTACGTGTGTTGTTAGACTATCGACTCATGTGCTGCTGTGCTCCTGGTGGACTATTTTCGATGTTTCTCATCTGATTCTTTTTTGTTTTTGTTTTATTTCTCTCTATCGTCTTGTTGTTTGTTTGTTGACTGGCTGTTGTTGTCTGATAAAAAGGTTTTTCTTGGTGAGCCCATGAAATGCGTGAGCGTCTACGAGGAGGAGGAGCGGCAGCAGCGCTAAAGGAAATGGTGTGCAAGAAGAGGAAATAGAAAGAGTTATTTCCGCGCGCGCGCCAGCCTCGGATTGGCTTTGCCCTTTGCGAGCTATTACAAATCTGCTGCAGAAACTCTTGTTTTCGTCTCTCCTATATTGCGAATCATTCCTTGATGCGCATCTCTTTTTGAATAGACTTTTGAAATAAATAAATAAATAAAAAATTTCACTCCGTCGGCATTATTGGAATATATTATCCGAAAACTAAATGGTCTGGACGCCCCTGTGTACTGTGATTGATTGCGCGCCACTGTTTGACTATTCATTGGAAATTGTGTGTGGACACGTATATAGACGACAGAAAAAAGTCTCTCTCAAATAGGATTTGTATCAAATATTGGTCGATAGTAGTTCAGTAATATTATAGTATACATGCTGTGTGTGTGTGTGTGCATAACGTGCATTGAAAGGGGTCCTCAAATGGAAAGAACTTTTTGCGTCGTCACAATGGTTTGGCAGAGATCATTTATCTTATTCTCTCCCCACGGTCCATCAACTGCTGCGCAGAATCACAGGCAAGGCAGTCAGAGGCAGCATCAGCAGCGATACGTCTAAGGGCTACATATTCGCTGCACCGGCGTCTCTACGTGTAAACGGGTAGAAAAGGATTGGCTGGCTGGCTAAGGGGAGACTCTATAGCTCGGTATTGCACAGCACTGCATCGTTTTTGAGCAGGAGGCAATAAATGATGTCATTGTCGGACAAGGACGACGACGCAGCCGCACAGCTAGCGCACAGAGAAGAAACAAAACAAAATAAAACACCAAAAAGGAAAATAAAAGGAGAAAAACGTCTCTCCCATAGGAGACTTCCCCGATCCTTATGTTTTGAGCTGCTTACATGTTTTTGTGGAGAAAGCAGAAAAAAAAAACAAAAAAATGAAAAAGAAGAATGTCCTACTACTTGCGACTAGAGAGAGAGAGACTGGCTCACAGCTGATGCTCAGTATACACAGAGAAGGAAGGATCGACATCTTTGGGCGTCCCCTTCTTCTTTCGTCTCCTCACCAAGAGTTCCTTCAGTTGGCGTCTGTGCAGCGTCGGCACCGGTTCGCTCCCGTTTTTTTCCCCCTCTCCCTGGTCCGATTTCCTTTATCGTCGTAATTTATTCACGGGGGAAAAAAAAATACTAAAAACAAGACGGTAATAGATTTTAAGAACCAAATCGAGCTTGGCCATCAAAACTCAACAGCTGCTTTTTGGCCGGTTGCTGCTGCCTCCGTGTTATAAAAAGAGAAAGAAAAAAAAACAAACTTTGCGTGTTTTTCTTTTCTCTTCATTTCTCCTCGTGTCGTGTCCACGCAATTTTGAATGTGCTGTTGTACTCTTGACGCGCCGATCACGTGACTTTGTGTTTTCTAACAAAACAAAACAAAACACTCTTTTTCTCTTTTGGTGTGAGACTTGTTTCCCCCCCCCCCCACCTGGTTATGACGCCACAATTCAATTTCTGAAACGACGACAAACAACAATCAACCCAAAAAAGGTAAGGACAAAACAAATCCCACATTTCCGGTAGCCTACTATACTAAAAAAAAAAGTATGTACCGTAGCAGCGATTGACTCGTGTCGACGACGAAGCCTTTTTGTTTTCTTATTTGCGAATGTCATGTCACATGGCGTCTCTGGTCTATATTGTCATTGTCCTCTCTCTCCGCATCAGTGCCACATATAGTAAATGGATCGCTCCAATCCATTTCCGCTGCTGGTGTTTTTTTTTTTTTCTGGGCATTTCTTCGAATGGGCAAAAGAAATACGCGACGGGCGGCGAAGACGGACGAGGAGGCGTTAAATCGGTGGCGCGGTAAGACGGTGGCGCTCCGCAATAAATACAAATGCGTTTCCAACAGTTCCGCATTTTTTCTTCCTGCACCCGCAATAGTATATAGTGGATGAGAGTTGCAGCTGCTGGACTTGTAGGCCCGTGCGAGTACAATCAAAGAGGGAAACGAACGAAACGGAGATTCATCAATCGAATATATTCTCGCTCTATATCAACTCTTCTTTTGTTATCTGTAAAAGTGAAAACCATTTTCTTCGTGGCTATATTTAGGGCGTCGTCGCATCTTTGTCTCAGAGACAGCAGCTGCAGTCTGGGGTTAATTGTGTTCATATGGCCAAAGACAATTTTCTTTGGAATTCTCATTTGTTTCGCTTTTGCCACACGTTACACGAATGAGCCTGATGGAAAGAATAGTATAAACAATCAACAACAAGCGGCGGCACATTTGACTTTTTTTTTTTTTTGTTTTTTGTTTACGTCGTTGGGGGGGTAATGGGCTCCACACCCAAACATGTTGGGAACAATGGCATTCGATCATTCTGAACTGATCCTAATTAGTGCGACTAACTCTCAACTGAAATGCATCAAACTATATTTTACGTTTTGACTTTATGAAATGAGTCGAAATTGCTGTTCTCCTATAATGATGCCATGGGGCGTAATAGCTGCGAGAAATGTTTCGTTTCCGAAGTTGAAGATGTAAGGAGTGGATACATTAGCATCAAGTCGATGAAGCCAACAACAGTATAGGGGACAGTATTATACAGTAGGGGATGATTGAAACATAGACATTCCCCCTCTTCACCCATGCACCCTTTGTATATGATATGCGAATAGCGCCTGGGTGGAGAAGCTAGGCGGAGTAGACGGTCGTGAAACCCAATCATTATGATCCCATCAACAACAACAACAACAATAGGAAAAGTCTCTTCTTTTTAGAGCGATGACGGGCTGCGAGTCCCGGCAACAAACGGTCGTGCCAAACGCAATTCGAGTCCAGTGTTATACTGCCATCACTAAACTATACTATAAGTTTTTATGCTGTACAGTTTTACGATTGTCTAATAGTTTTCTCTTGTTGGCTGAGACATCTCCATTTCAACTACTAACATTCTGCTATAATATCTGCTGAGATCTTTATCTTCTCAGTGCCAATATATATTTGTTCACTCCCTGTAGACTCGTCTTGTTACATTTAAAGAAAACGTTGTACCAATGAGAGTACCGCTAATGTTGTCGTGGTCTTTTTTCTTCATTTCATTATACGCGGCTGCTTCTGCCATACGTCGCCCGGCTTGTATAATTACCTCTACGAAAGGGGGCTTGTTGTGTACAACATGCCTTGCTCAATTTTGTTTCTCTTTTATCCGAGCAAGTCTGGCCGCCTTATGAGTTGTCTCATTTCATCCAGGGCCTTTTCTCTTTCTCACCATTTTCACAGTGTCACCGAACCCTTGCTCTTCTTCTTCGATAGGGCAGGAGCTGTTGGATGCCAGGACTATATACTATATATCCCAAAAGAATATATAGAATGTGGGCTATACACAATCGAGACGTAATTGAGCCCCCAAAATCTAAGCGCGCAACTCCAGTGACGCTAACCCAATCAATACGAGCCATATCCCCCACCCCCCTATCCGCCCACACCGCATACACAAAATATATAAGAATATATAGTGAAGGTTTATCTTATCAAAAAGCCCAGCTAATAAATGTCTATATACAACAGCGCTATATTGTGGATTCATTTGTTTGTCAAGTGTGCGGTGCGGTAACTTGTATAAAATTAGAGTTCAATCAACTGATGAAATGTACTACCAGTTCTATATAGGTGGTACTTTAGAGTAGGTTATCAAAATAAATAGTTTTGAGTAGAGAGCAGAATTGATTTCTGCGTATGGACAAAGAGATTTGGCTTTGTTGTTGTTTATTGTGCACCGTTTGTGGTTGATTGTTGTTACATATTGAAGCTATACACACAGTGTCGCGACACCTTTTGTTCTTTCTGTCTTATTTGACGCCGACATTTTGGCAGCGGATGCTGCTGTGACGGAGGCGGTGAAGCTCTTCGTTCCCTTTTTATTTTAGATATATTTTTCTGACATGTGAAGAAGAAGAAAAAGAAGAAAAAGAGAGAGAGAGGCGCCGCTGGCATATATTGACTGTTCGGGGATCGTTGAGTTTTATACATTTTCTTTTTTCTCTATTTGATGGTTCTATGGGTCGACATTTCCCCCCCCCCCCCCCATTTCTCTTTCGCTCTCTTTTTCATTTTTATAGATCCGGTCGGTGTGCGGATGGGCGACAATGGCGCGGTATTTTATTTCGCTCTTACCGCACAACGCGGGATCATCATTTTATCTTTTTTCTTACTTTTGTTTGTGGGTGTTTGCTGGGCCGCACGCTTTTTCCGAGAAAGAGTTAAGCCATTGATCTGCTTTTCACGCCTTTCTTCTAAATAAGGGACGTCGCCATCATCTGATTACGTCATGCACTGTGGCCGTGTTTTAAGATTAGACATACGCTGCAGGTGATATTGGCCAAAGAATTTGGCGGTGTGGCCGTCCCCTTGTACGTATACACGTTGGACGGAATCAAAATGATGTCATTGGATATAGCTCCGCTCCGCTTTTCTTGGCAGTATCATCATCTTCTTCTTTGACTCTTGCTCATTCACATGTTTTGCGCTTCTTTTCATAACTGCGATGGCTAATGATGCTGCCCGCGTGTCTTTATTAGTAGACACTATGTGAAACACGATTCGCTTCCTCGTCCAGCTGATGATGTCATTAGCGAAAAGGAGAGACTTCAAAATGACTCGTCGTCTGTATTGCACACACACGCACATATTAGTGAGACGGAAGGAGGCTTAGATTTGTTTATCTTTTTGGCCGACTTGCGCTGCTGCTGCTGCTGCTGCTCTTTTTAGCCCTTTTTGTGTAATGCATCTGACGAGATTATTAGTTTCCCTAGCGAACTACCCCACAATAGATGTATGTCTATAGTCCTCCCTTCTATACTGGCAATGCAAATTTACGACTATTATTGGCATGAATTACAACATGTACCAACGAATATCTTCGTCAATTCTCGTCCCGAAAAGTCGTCGTGCAGTATACTCTGTGTCTTTTCATGTACGGAGTTATATCATAACCTCTACTCTCTTCTTGCCTTCTTTTTACTATTATGGAAGAGTAACACAAGACAAATACGCGTTATAATATGTCGAAAACTAAAAGAAAGAACGAGAGAGAGAAAGGGAAAACACGAGGATAATGGCTCTCCATCCGCTTCAGCTGTCTCGGTTTGCTACTGCAGCCGCCTCTCTCTCCTGCGATTCTTCAGGATTCCCAGTGCGACGCCTTTCAGCAGCCGACTCGACTCTGCTGCGAGGAAGCACGGAGGGGTGTGTGTGTGTGCGCGACTGTCGCTGCAGATTGCTTTTTATTGATTAGAGGCTTATATTGAATATTTCAAATAGGCCGTCATCGCTCTCTCTCCTTCTAGAGTACAGCAGCCGGCGTGATGTGCTGCCCGTCAGAGTCAGGAAAAAGACACTTTATGTCGTTGCCATTGAAACAAGAACAGAAAAGAATTTCTAATATTTTAACTGTGTGAACGTCCGAGTCTTTCTTTCTTTTTTTAAATATATAAACAAATTGTTAAAATATTCAGTATGTTGAGCTATAGGCTGTTCTCCCGAATCTAGTCTTCGCAATCCATGATAGATGATGACGTGATCTATATAACATCTGGAGAAATCCTAGTTCTCTTTGACATTTTTGTGTTGCCTCCATTCGAGTCTCGTGAATAAGAGAATATCGAGTTAGTCTTCCGAATAGTACAATCTTGTTCATCTCTTCTCCAATGAGATTTTCTTTACTTCTCTTCTGGTTATATATTTCTCTCTGCTCTGCTTTTGATCTTTGCGATCTCTTTCGCCGCCTCAAATCAAATCAGCACGCGATTTCTTATTACTGCCATGTTGTGACGGCCTCGTCGTGTCGACTTTTCTTCTTTTTTATTCTTTTCACGCGGATAAAAGTATAACGTCCAGACGAGTCATATCCAAGTGAAATATATCAAACATTGCGTAACAAAGCGGTCGACTGTCATCTGCGACGAACACTGTCGAGGACGGGTCGGGAAATACGAACTTGCGGCCGTCAGCCAAGAAGGGATCAAAACACAAGAAGAAGCTTAGAAAAAAAGAGAAAAGAGTTGACGGCTGATTTCAAGAGAAAAGTTAAAGAAAAAAGTCGCATCAGAACACATGGAGCTAGCAGGGGGAAATCAATACGTTAAATGATATTAGCTAATAGGAGCAATGGAATAATACTCTTGTATGTGTGTTTCTATATAGACTCTGAAGACGCCTTTCCTTATTCCGTGTTAGAGTGCAAGGTGCTGAGTTTGGCTGCTCGGCGTGACGTGAATAGTTTTATTATGGGGCCGGCTCCTCCTCCTGTGTTCGGAAAGTTATAAGCGCGTTGGCCTATATTAGATTTATTTAGTCTATGGGAGACACTTCTATTAGCAGAGTATGCAGTGACGAAAATCAATTCAACACACAAACCTGCTGGAGAAGCAGGACGTCACCAGGTTTTTTTTCGCTAAAAACTTTGACCATCCTGATGAGTCTCTGCATCTTTTCATTTGATATTAGTGGGCCTTTTTTTCTCTCTCATTTTTAAAAAAGGAAGGAAGGAAGGAAGGATGGCAGTGAAAGCGGATGTAAAAAATGAAAGAGAAGGCGACATCGAAAAGAGATGAAAGATGCATGCAACTCGAGTGCCGCGGGTTAACTGTTTGCCCAAGAGACAACAAGGAGCTCTCTCAGTTTTTTATCTTTTTCTTTAATTGCGCCGTCCTGCGTTCGGTAGTACTATGGGATCCTGCTATATACGAAAAGAGTCGAGTCTAAATAGCTCCCATAAACTCTGAAGGACTTTGTTCTGCAGTTTTATTAGTCAACAACTCGCAACTTGATGGTCTTGTTGTTTTTACCGTTTGTTTTGGCGAGGCTTAGCCAAGCGACATTAACGTCCCGTAGTCTTCTCTCTAAATAGGATCATAAATGATGAGGACTACCAGTCATTCTTGTAATAGACCAGCAACGTTTTTCAGCCAATAGAAAAATGTTCAAGTTTCTTTTTCTTTTGTCTTTTCAAGACAAAGGTGACTGTTGTTCATTTGATATTCTGCGGACGGATTTTGTGCTTTTCGGTGCTGTGCTGTCCCTTCGCATTTATATTTATATTTATATATATTTGGCTAGCCATAGCATCCAACTTTATGTACACGTATTTTGTAGATATATAGCCTCCCGGTCTCTTATGTATATAAAGTATACATATATCCTGTTTCTTTTTTCTTTGTTGTCGGTTGCGTACTATCTCTGGTTTCCTCCGATGTCAGCATTGTAAGTCACCAAAATACTCTAGACGATCCTTATACAGCTGCCAATCCCTAGAGGCCTCTTTCAAACGGAATAGAAGAGAAGAATTCATATGATGATGACGCTCCAGTCCTCCGTTGTACAGTCGAGTATAGTCTCTCTTTTACTATTAGCTTGATAGCTTATGGACTTGTGGTATTCTGTTATGACTATTACGCGCGCCATGTCTCTCCAGTTGTACAAATGTACAACAGCCAACGCCCATTTATTATATTGTATTATTATTATAGATTATACTATACATGTCTTCCCCCTGTCATCCATTTTCCCCTTTCAAAATGTTGAAGGAAAATCGGCCAACCAGGCTGGCCGCCGACGCACCGCTTTTTTCGTTGAATAGATAATCATTTTAAACGTTGCCCTTAGGACAGAACTGTGGAGAGACGAATATTTACATTCTATCGGATATTTCATACGTATCATCACATTTTAATCGCCTTTTGCTTGGTTTATTGTGAAAGGAGAGATTCGCGTTTGAGTTGAATTTTCACGTCGTATTATATACGTGACTGTAGAGGAAATGTGTCGTAACTGCTAAACACTCAACTCTTCATCCCCCTAATGCAGCTGAAATCGTTTGATTCCTACGTGGGAATCTTGCAGGATGATGTGGATCATATTGATATGCATAGCCCACAGGTTTACCATGGGCCATGAGTTTAGGGGAAAATAAAACGTCAATCTTTTCTCAATTCGCCAGAAGATAAAAGGCATTGTTCGTTACACAAATAAATAAATCCTCGGCTTTGTAATATTAGAAATTTACAAAGTCATTTTCTTCAGATCTTTCTCCAACTCTTGAATAATTTTTCAAACTATAATCTTCTTCAGTTTAGTTTGATTGTCGTAAAAATCCAATCTAAATTCGTCGTAGATGTATTCATATCTTATTATATTCGAACCAAAGGTTGAACACATTTCCTGGTGGTTGATCTACTTGATTTGTATGTGCGTACACGCATCTAAAGTTTGTTTGTTTTCTTATTTTTCAACCGCTAGCATTTTTTGTTTGTTTGTTTTCACTCTTTTCTTACACACAACAGCCAGCAGGGACGTGAAAAATGAAACCCCCAACTATGAAAGCCCCTGTGTGTATTTGTATTTATATGTTAACTCCATTTTGCTTCCGTTAATACGTTTGGCTCTCTCCCACTGCTGTTTGCCTTTCGACGCGTTTCTAGCATCCAGATTCTTGAACCCTCGGCTCACTTATTCTGTAGCCTCGTTCAACCAGACGATTGAGGTGAAATCGATAAGAAATTGAACCTCTACAGCAGGGAATAAGAAAGAGAGAAACGAAGCAGCATCTGATTTGTCTACTAAAATGGAAATCAAAGATATAAAATAAAGATACACTTTCTTTCTCTTTCTTTGCTGCTCATCCACTTATCGTATATTCCTTTTTCTATACGTAAACTTTAATATATTCCTTAGAAATATGCTTTTAGATGCATTTGTTTTCCTTTTCGTCTGGATTCTTTCTGATCTTTTGATTCAGTTTTCGTTTGTTTGATTTCCTTCGCCTTGTGGACGGATAGGAAAATGGAAGGAAAAAGGATTTCTTAAAGTCATCGAAGAAGAAAATGGAGAAACAAATACGAACATGATGTTGTTTGATTTCATTTGAATGTCAGAGACGGAAGATAAGAAGAAGAAAAAAAATAACATTCCGTTGAAGCGTAGGAGAAGAGGTAAATGATGCACGGAATCGGAGAATAAGAATCGATTTTCACTTCATTTTTGCCTCTAAGCAACGCACTGGACTCGAATGCGTGCGTCAAGAATAGGAAATCGTAACAACAATCGCAGAATCAAATACCGAAACAAAAAATCAAATAGATTGAAATCTAAAATACGATGTTGTACAGTTGTAGATTGAATCTACTATAACAGGACTATTGAAACTGCGCTACTATCCAGGGACTGCGCCATGCATATATCGTATACTATATTCAGATTTCTATTAGATTCGTGGGCTTGTATTCAAAGGACAGCACGGGAAATGGGCTCGACATTATTTAACCGCCTTTTGTAATGGTCAAAGTTGTATATGTAGACATGTTAGAGGGAGAGAAGGACTTTGGCCTGACTGCACACACTGTGTCGTATTGGCAACCTCCCCCCTCTTTGATCCTTGGTTGTTTGAACGATGGCGACTCTTGTTATACGCCAGTATAACTCTCCCTATTTCGGTCCTCCTTTCTCCACTTTTTCGTTTGTTTGTTTGACTTGTGTTTGCGTTTTCGCTTGTTTTGCTTTTGTTTATTCTCTTGCCCAGCATGGGCCTGAAGCTCGTCGTTATTACTCGAGTTATTGTTGGGCCACCGATCCATGTAACAGTTAACGGCTTAATCCAACTGGTACATTATTTGGGTCGTCATATCATTTATTCGGTGCAGATTCCCATCGGAATTATTTCCCAATTTATATTCACTCATCCTTGTACTACGGCTACCAATTTCATGTTAATTTTTTTTCTCTGAAATTGGGACGATTGTTTAGATTCCAGTAGACGAGGAATGACAGAAATTCAATTCTTCCTTTGGGTTTTTTGTTCCCACATATAATTATTCCCGACGTCGAATTGGAAAACGATGAACATTGACATAAAATAAAAATAGATTAGACAGTAGTTTTATGAGATTAAAAGGCGATAAAGAGACACACGTCACGGTGAGTTTATTAGGCGGCTCTAACATCTGCGAAATGATGCGGCATTCAGACGAGGAGAGTAGTATTGCACATGTCACTTTGCCGACGAAAATCTGTGGATGTGATGCCAACAATTCCCAGCTTTCCCCCCCTTTTTTTTTGTGTGTGTGTTTTTGTGTCTTGTCTGTCCCGGAAAAGATGGAGAACGATCCTCGCACGGTCTTTTCAAAATTTGCCGTCGATTGCTGCCAACTCAGCCGAAACTGTGACAGCAGCTGACGGAATAGACTAATAGAATCAAGCAGATGAGAATGATGCGATATATAGGGAGTGACTGTATAGGATTTATGACAGTCTCATATTAGACGTTTCTATATATGAATTGCCGTCCATCATCCTTCCAGCAGTAACAACTAAGTCTATTTAAGGAATATTAGACGAACGCCGGGGCATCTACTATGTTCTAAATGTAGTTATTGGTGATGATTGTTGGCTGGATGAAACTCTAGTCGCTTTGCCGTTTGGGGATACGTGTCAGGTTGAAGTGTGTCACTTGCTTCACACGGTCGTCGCCTGACTCTTGGAAATGTCCTTGCAGCGATAACAAGCTCACACGCTAGAGAGCACTGATTAACTGCTGCTGCTGCTGCTGCGGTGTCATCCATCCAGGATATAGACAACTTGATTTCCTTGCCTTCACTTTCATCTCTCCATCCATCCATCGTCGCACTCTTTTCGTTCGCTCGTTCGTTCGTTCGTTCGTTCTTTCTGCATTTCCTTATTCTCTCACTCTGATGCGCCCGTTAGATCCTGAATCGACTCGACTTAAAACGCAGCATCGAACGCAGTTCACAAAAACGAGAACAAAAGAGAAATCTCTTCTGTTGGTGATGATGTCGAGTGTGTGCCAGCAAATGAGACGCCATCAAATCCAAATGCATTGTCGAGGAATTAACTCTTGTCCTCTGCTGGCTCTGCTTTTTTGGTTCCTGTCCACTGCTGGCTATGCACACACACACACACACACACACTGTGTATGTGTGTACATAGAAAAGGATCGACTCTATGTATATATTATACAATAGGTTTTATTTTATCATAGAGGTCGTCGCTAGGCTCTTTTATGGCCGTGCGATTATATTTATTCTTTCTCTTTTTGATGTATATCCCTTTTGTTGTCGTCTTTTCACATCGAGTCCGATGGCCGAAAGGAGACAAAAAAAAAGGGATTTCAGCTCGTATTCCAGTGAAAAACAAAATAAAAGAAACGAGTGTGGGGTATATAAAACTTGCCACCACAAGTTTTGCCACTGGGCTCCATCGGCTGTCCCGATGAGATTTGAGAGAATTAGGAGAAATGACCTCAATGCCACTGGAGAGAGACTTTTTTTATTTCTTTTTCTTGCTCTTTTTCTTGCGAAAGAGAAAGTCCATGGACGATAAGAGGGTGGTGCTGGCCTTTTTTTGGTTATATAAACTTAAAGTTATGGTTAGATAACAGAGAATCAAATAAAATAGTGGCGAAGGGGAAACAAAATATTAAGAAATTGGCTACCAGCCTGGCAAAGAGTTGATCGTCTTTTAGGCTGCACTGCACTTTCTGCTCTGTGCGTACAGCGGACCGTGAAACTGGAGATCAAACGCCGTTACCTTGGACGGCTCTCCATGCCTTTCCTTCTATTTCCCTATAATTGATGTAGTTTAATCTTTTCCGCACGTCTGTGGATGTTACATACATGGACCCTACAAGAGGTTGAAGCGCGACGCCAAATTATCGACTTGAAAGGAACGACGAATGGAAACTGCGGGAAACGTCAAAAAAGAGTATTAAGGGAAGGAGGCAGGCTGCGTCTGAGAGAATTGAGGTAGCAAAATTGGGTGAAAGGTCGGGAAAATGCCGGGCGAGTATTATATACGAGAACCTTGGTCTCAGCAGAGAATTGGTATAAAGTAGTAGGAAACGCGTGGGCACGTTCATTCCTCACTTGTTATTACAAGTAGTATAGTCGCTGGTATAGCGTATGTAGAAATAGAGAGAGAGACATGTACGTAGTAGGTTTGTACACTGCTCAAACTTGGTAATAGAAAAGACAGCAGGCAGGATCGTCAGGACGAAGAGTTGGTGTTGTCTTAGTTCAAGAACTGCTGGCTAATCCTCAGCTGATGAAGTTGAACTTTAATGCAATAACGTCATCCAAAATTATCTACGGTACTATATATATTTTTTAATTCTTATTCAGTATATATTATTTAAATACGATGGTGACAAATCTCTTTCTATTCCACCAGATTGCATAATAATAGACCTAATAATCAAGGCCGTTGTTAATATTTCCAGGCTGACGCATCGGGATAGTTATTATCAGAGTCGATCCTTCCTAGTCGAGAAGGAGGGCGTTGGATATGAAATTTGATTTGTCGCCTCCACGTCCTATGTCATAGCGCCTTGAAAATGGATGGCAACTAACTTTCTATGCAATAATATTTGGAATGGCACGTTATATTATGCGAGGGATTGGAATAATGAAACAGCAGAGAGACGGGGCCTATAATAACGAGAATAGCGAGAATCGAGAGTTATTACCTTTGCTGGATGACGACTAGACTATTAACTACTAATTTCTTTTTCTTTTCCCTCGACGAACGTCTAACAAACAGAAATCGATCCAGTGAATAGTTTCCGTTCGACTAGTTTTTGGATGCCTATAGCTCCTCCTCCTGCCGACAATCTTTGCTGTGGAGGATAAATCAAGAGACACACACACACGAATTGATGGAAGTGAAGGAAAAGATGAAAAGTGGAGTCATTCATGTGCGAACAACCTGAAAAGGAACCGATAAAATATATATATATATAAAAAAAAAAGGAAATGATTCGAGAGAGGGAAAAGAAATTAGGCCAATGGAGAAACTAGACGTCACATATATCAAAGGTTTTTTTTAGGTGAGACAAATATACGAGTCGTACATCGATAATCATTTATTTAGACCCTCCTTGTCCTCTCGACTGCAGTAGTTTCTTTGTAAGAAAACCAACCAAAAAAAAAACTCGCGTTATGTAATAATAATGGGATCTCTTTTTCACTTGTGTGTCTACGGGTACGTAGTACATTATTTGACCATTTCTTTCTTCCGGCCAGTTTCACAGAGAACAGCAAACAGACACACACACACTTGTTTTTTCTTCCTTTCTTCTTTTTGAGCTGTATCAACGTTTTCCAAAACGATCCCCTCCGCTCCAGCTGTGTGTATCCTTCCGCTCTCTCTCTCTTTACTCGCCTGTTAGTAGGAGTATTGATCGTCGGTCAAGGACTCTCTCCAGCTAGAGCCGATGTATCCCTCATCTCTCTATAGTATATAGCCAAAGGCACGATTATGTGTCAATTGTTGATCACGGCCGGAAGTAGTCGGCTCGCAAAGGGGCCAGCCCCATATCCGATATGACCCATATTTGAAATGCCCAGCATCGTCGTCTATACCAACATTTCTCGAGTGGCAGAAAACTTATATATTTTGATGTTCAGCTCTTGTGATGTTCGATATGAGGACTGTGTAACCCTATGCTCCTGGATTCTCTTTCTATACACAATGTTATGTTGTGTCATTTTTTTTCGAATTCTTCCCTTTTTTCCAGTCAGAGAGGAACGCGGACAGTGTATAGTATATAATAAACAGGAAAAGGAATGCGAGAGTGGCCAAAAAAAAAGTTACAATTTCTCCTTATCGTCGTGTGGCAGAATAAAAGAGAAAAAGACTGCGCAGTCAATGATCCGTAAAGTAAAACAACATTTAAGAGTTGGGGCGTGTCGAGTCAGTCCTTTTTTGGGTTATTCATGGTTCAACTTTAACGCTTTCTGTGCTGAATATTATTTTCCATCTACATATGTAGTGTAACAGTCTCATTATAATAGCTGGTAATATTTAGCTAGTCGGCTGAAGCAGTCGACGACATTGATCCGTCTTTGTAGCACTTTCTCTTGTGTTATTGGCTGAGGGAATCTTGACATGTTGGATGTGGCACAATTGTTTTGTTGCCGCTGCTCACTTTATGGCTTATTGAATCTACATTTTCTTGATGACTATATTATCCCTCTTTTTTTTTTCTTCTTCTTCTCTTATTTACGTTCGTTGGTTTCATTATCACAAAGTTCACCTTTTTTTTCCGTTTAGGTGGGGTTGATGGCGTGCGGGAAATAGGTAACGAAATTGTCTCGCCTTTTGGTGAGGAAAAAAAAAAGATAACTTTTAAAGGAAAAGAAGAAAAGTTTTGTGGAGAATGTTATCTCTTTTGATGACCTCGGTCTTGATGTGTTGATGATTATTGATCCGTCGCCACCATCAACCGACTGCCGTCCGGGTGTTATTCTCTTGATATTCTTGATGCCGCCCTTTTCTTCTTACGTGTGCAGTTGGTTGAATTATCAGATTTCGCCACTGTGTGGAACGACAACATTTCTCATTACGTCACCTCCTTCTCTCTCGTCGTTCCAGACGAACCAACATGGAACTATACTCTAAATGACCTTTTTGTTTTATGAAATGTTTAACGACATTATAGAATGTCGAGTCGCATTGTTTTACTTTACAGAATAAACGTCAGCACTTTGACTGGTATACCGCTGGGAAGAGCATCAGCAGGTGGAATCGCGCTAAAGTGGAATGACGTGTAAAATAAATTGCGTCAATATCATATTTTAATATTAATATATATAGTATAGGAGTAAGAGACCAACTTTTATGGATGTCACCGTGGTGGTGGTGTTGTTGTTGTTTTGGCTAATGCAACTCAACCCATCAGACATTCTGCACAAATCGAATACGACCGGTTTGTTATTTTTTGTCATCACTGTGTCTCGTCCAAATTCTATTATATCCCGACAACTACGCGTCAAAACTGAAAAAAAAGTGAGAAATAAGTGCTGCTGCTGACTGACGGCCTGTCATTTATTGTCGCAAGATATTATCAAGATTCCCGCGTGTCGTCTAGCCGAAAGGTCTACACTAATTCTATTAATTAACTATTTAGCAACAAAATAGAATCATTTTGTTATACTCGTTTCTCTGGGAGTCACACAAGTTGATTGCTCTCCTTGTGCGTCCTTATGTTTTGAAGGGGTCACAGAATTCAGAGAGTGGAGAGATAGACATGCTGGTCAGGTCTCTTCCCGTCTGACGGACTTAAAATAAGCTAGACTCTCTCTCCTGACGTGAATCGTGACATATAATACACGTGAGAAGTAGCTCAGCTGCCGTTCATTTGACGAGTTGCTACCGCATTTTTGTCTTTATGTTTGGCGTCCAAGCCGACTACTCTTGTACGTAATTAAGTTCCTTTCTCCACTACTTGAGACAAGACGAATAGCGCTCTGAGAGGAAGTATACAGACAGCAGCAGCAGCGGTACACACATAAATCTGAATCAAAGACCGGGTAAATTTCATTTACATCAAAGCTATAAATTTGCGATGAAAATACTCAGACAACGTATAATACTGGCAACGGAAAGAACATTGCAATACGTTGACTAGATGATGAAGGTACAATCTAATTATGTCTACACAATAGGGTCGAGTAACAACATTGAAATATGTCGGCATAGCCTCTAGGTGCGTTATGATTACAAGTTTCCTTCTGTACCACATCTTATTCGCAATTTTTTCTAAATGAAAAAACTCAGAAATAATTATATTTCGTGTGTTTGCATAGTTTTGAAAATATCCGAAAACACGCGACTCTGTATATAATAATAATTCATTACCCCGAGTTATATTATTATACATTTCCGTCGATATATTCAACTGCGCCTTCCTATTGGCTGTTTCAATGTTTGTTTGTTTTTAAAAAACGGAATGTATATTCAAACACGCTGTTACGTTACGTTTTTATATCCGCATTGGCCACAACAAACAGGTCCAATAGAAAATTCCTTTGCGCTGCCAACCGCATCCTTCCTTATATAATATAAGACATACGCTGATGCATGGCCAAGACGTGATAACACCGATCTATACGTCTATTATTATTTATATACATTCATATATATAAGCTGGCATATTATATATGGGCTACTTTCACCTCCCTGTAGCATTGCTCGGCTGCTGCGTTAGACGAGATTCTCAAACAAAAATCCTGTTTGATGGGGTCCGCTCCAACCGAGATGAGCTCTCTATTATGGTTAGAAATGAGAAAAGCAGAGCAAATCATGCTGTACTACATCCTTTTCTTCCGACTTGCAAGGCTCGAGAGTCACAACAAAAGAAAAAGGCAAACTTTTGTGCACACAGTCCATCACTTTTAAGGTGCGCGCTGCTTATCGCCTTCGCTCCAGGCTTTTCTCCACGGTAGAAGCAACAAACCCTGCAGCATCCAGCAGCAGCAGTGTCAGCAGCTACACGTAACAGTACGAGTTGAGAAGATTGTGTACGTACAGTAGAGAAGACTGCGTCCTATGTTCCAGCTTTCTCTGCTGTGTTTTCGGTCGGGTTACCCGCGATTTCTTGTGTTCAATTGTGTGAGACTGTTCTGGTTTCTATAGGCCACCGTCGTCGTCTACCTTTTGAACACATTACACAGATCTGTAGAATACACATACACGGCTAAACTTCTTGAATACATATTATATGGTATACGTCCTATAGCAGTATAGAATGTAAATACAACTGTGGCCCACCCAGCAGAGCCGGTAACGTCCAATGTTGTGCTTTCGTGTTTGTCTAAAACTCGACGGTGGTTGCCGAGCTAGTAATGTTCAATATACACAGCACAAGAAGACGAGAGATGTTCACCATGTGTTGTTGCTATAGCATCTGCTTCTATCGATCCTCGCCATGCTCTGCTGCTTCTTCCCTATGTGGGCGATATATAGCTAGTTTAGAACAACTATTGAATCATTTCTCTTTCGTTATATTGCCGTCGCCGCACCTTCTCACTCCTCACCTTTTGAGCAGACAACCGGCTCTCTCTACATATTGTATATGTTCTAGCAGCTATATACGCTCTCTCACCTTATTTAATAATAGAAAGGACAAAGCAGCCATTTGCTGCCCTCAAAGTTCTTTACATATTCAATAAGTAATTGTGTTGAGGAAAAGTGTAATTTATTTGTTTTAAAAAAGAAAAGAAACTTAACAAGGTATAGAATTGTATCAAGTCATCAGTTGGTCGATGGAGTGCTTCTCAGCTTACGTAATGCATTCAATCAAGTCAAAGTTTGTACATAGAGAGAGAGAGAGATTGTATATATATCGGGCTAGTAGAATCTATAAGACTAAAAAGCCAACGCCTCTAGCTCTAACAGGATCTTACTGATAATCGTATCAAAAATCCGAGGAGTCGAGTCGAGTCACCCAATCGGATCAGGACAGTATTATATCAGATTAGATCCCAAATAAAGAAGGAAAGGCCGCCGAAATGGTGAATCAAGCAGAATAACGAAAAAAAGAGAGGACAGATCTTTTTGGGGGATTGTTACAAAAAAAAAGAATAGGATAACAAAAAAGGACCCAAATGTTGATGATATACCTAGATAAGAGAATAAAGTTTTTTAAAGCTGCTGGCTTTTCAGAGGTCGGATTGTACAGCAAGACCATTACTAAATTGTCGCATCTTAACTATTTTACAGGTCTCCTCCTATCGAATGACGCTGTGCTGCTACAATGGAGTCGACGACTTTCAATTATTCGAGCCAAATGGAACCAATTTCTATCGCGCCATTTCCATCGTCACCCGACCATCTCACCCAAGCCGACGACAGCCTCACAAAGTATATATTTTATTCATTGAATTTGTAGGAAAGGAAAAAAAATCAGAATATTTGATTTTGATTTTTATTATGATTTGTCAAAAACAGGATCGTCATGTGCAACAACAGTAAAAGCGATTGTTCGTCAGCCTCACAGTCTGATAGCCATCAACCGATGGATCAACAACAACAACAACTCTACGACCATCTGTTACGGACGATCGCCATCTCGGTCCAGGCTGCCTGCATGCTGGTCGCCCTCCTTCTGGCTTTCCTGGTTTTCCGCTACCGCAAATACAAGGTGATTATTATTATTATTTATCAGAGAGAGCATTGTGTTGTTGTTGGAAAACGGGGAGTCAATATTATGAAGAAGAAGTTTTTCTTTGACTTGTATGGCGCCCATGACTCGCATCATCACCATCAAATATATCACAGCTCATGAGGCCTTGGCAACGGTAGGGAACTTTTACGATTGGCGCGATTGTCTGACTGCTGCTGTCCTGTCGTTTCCAATTGTTGATCCATTCGCTTTCGACTCGCGGCCTATCTCGTTTTGATATTCCTCCCCACCACAATAATAAACGTTGACAATTGTTGTCAGCCATCAGAGATATGACAGTTGGTTCCTCTCTCCGTGTGATTGCCATCTCGAAAGGAATGAAAGATCCTCGATAGGATCCTATAAGCAAGTTTTTTTTTCCCCCGATCAGGGCGTCGTGTTCGTTTTCATTTGAAATGATGACGCACATCTTTTCTTGGTATCACTCCTTCTCGACTCACTAGATCCATTTTTTTTTTGTGGAAAGGGTAGAGGAGATTCTATATAATATAATATTCCTGTCGTCCTTTGTATTCGTGAAATCGGGTCTGTCCATTTTTCAATTTCTTTCACGTTTTCACGTGTTGCATATATTCATGGATCGTATTATCATCTCGTTGATAATGGAATAGGCGATCGCCGGATCGGCTTGGATTCTCCTGGAATTGATGCTGGTCGGTGCTCTACTTCTCTATTCCATAGTAAGTACGACATGTTTGATCCGAGGATTATTCCTAACCATTGATTACGAATAACATCATATTTGTATCACGAAATGAATAAAACTCTGGATCGTAATTTTAATAATAATAAAAGGTGGTGGTGCGCTACTTTGAATCTTCGGCTGATCTCTGCCTATTGGAGCCTTGGTTACGTGAACTCGGATTCACCTGTTGCTATGGCACCATCATCTTGAAAATCTACCGGTAAATATATAACTAGAAAAATAGAGAACTTTATTAGTTTATTTATTTAGAAAAATGTCCCTTTAGACTTTTAGTGGAATTCCGGACGCGTAAAGCTCATCGCTGGGTGGTACGTGAAAAGGATCTGCTCAAATATTGGGCGGTGATGATCACATGCGTCAGCGTCTATTTGGCTTCCGGCACCATTTCGACGCTGGAACACAGCGAACATAGCGAACACTCCATCTGGAAAGTGTGGGATTATTCCGGAGCACCAACTGTTTCTAGTCCTATCGTTATTCCGGCAGATCAGCAATCATCGATAATGATTGATATGGCTGCCTATCCATCTGGATCTTTGCTACCGGGACTCACCACATCGTCGCGATCGACTCATCCGCAACTTTTCCCCAAAAGTATCAAAGGAATTGGAGAAAGTAATAGTGGAAGGGTTGGCGTCAGAGTCCGCAATGATGGGCCTCGAAGTACCAACGCCTCGTTTCTCTTGCAAAAAGCTCGTGTCCTAAGACGTGGCACTGCACTTGGTGGATTCATCGATCCGTCGTCGCCGTCTATCGGCGGCGCTATTTCTTCTTCTTCCATCAACGACGACGACGCTTTTCATCCATCTGCGATCCAAATCAGCAAGGCTGCTCTCGGCTCAGATAACAACAACGACACGGTTGAAACGACGACAACACTACTCGACGTCGTCATTAACGATTCTACCGATGCCAATCAGTCTGCTAACAATCAAACAACAAACAACAAGTCTGATGCTGTTGGTCCTTCTTGTGATTTGAACGTCGTCGGAGCTGATCACAGCAGTAACAGCTTACTCTACGCCCGTTTTCAAGTCAACTCGGGGTCTTATTTTACCGTCTGTCGACAACTTTGGTGGCATTACGTCAACATGGCAGGTAGACAAAAAATTTTAAAAAAACAACAACAACAAACTCAACTTCAAACGTTATTTTTAGATAAATGTATATAAAGGAAATATAGCCTAGTCTGTTTGTTTGTGTGTTCTCAGAGGGTTGGTTTTAGATCTCTATACGTCAGTTGTTGATTATATAACTGTTGGTTGATGAATACCAGTTATTTTTTCAAAAACTGATGAGGAAAAAGCTATTTCATGTTAACATGTTCAGAATGCGGCCCTTTTGATGAGTTCCATATTGCTTTCGTTCCGAATGGAGAGCGTCTCGTTTCATCAACAAATGAACAAAGCCAAGCCTGAATTCCGCATCTATCCACAGAATAGAATATACTATGCGAGTACTACTATATATAGTACATGACCGCATATAAAAGAAATAGGGACCCGTATAACGTGTCTCGCCTACAACTATAAAAGTCGTAATCTATTTTCCCTTTTAACGTATAGGCGAATTCCTGTTCCTTTTGTGCGGTTTGTACATCAGTTCCAGCGCGAGGAATGCGGCTAGCCATCATGGCGAGAAACTATGGTAAAAATACTACATTTATTAAGTTAACTTCAGATGATTGATTGGATGTCTATCCTTTATTCCATCAGTCTCTTTCTCGCCATCTTGGTCGAATTTTGCGCTTCAGTGGCCTACACTGTACTCAGTCGCATCGCATGGATCACCGATTATCCGGATCATCTTTTCCTATTGGAATTTGCACGTAGTCAATTGGCTACGACATTAGTTCTCATCATCATCTTTGCCCCAAAAGTAAAATTTACACACATAAAACAATAATTTACAACAAAATTGTAATTTCTAATTAATTATGTTTTTCAAAAATGAAAAATAGATCTTCTTTATTTGCCGTCAATCGTCCAACAAAGATCTTCAAAGAATGCAGCATCAAACTAGTCAAATTGAATGCGGCGCTGGTGTCGCCGGTGACATTCTCGACCGCGGTCAAACAATTCCCGTCGGAGACTTTAAAACCAATCCGGCTGATGGCGGAGCCGGAACTGACGCTCCGGCAATGATCTCGGCAAACGGTGAAGTCGATCTCGGCAACGTAGATCTTTCCCAAATGGATCCTGAAGTCATTCGGGTATAAATGATTTAATTACCAGCAATCACATTTTTAAATATTCCAAATGTATCATATAATCTCTTTATTTTATCGCCTGACCGAATGACACGATTAACAGGAAGAGCTCAAAAGGGTCTACACTCAACTGCACGTCCTCAAGATGAAGACATTGCGAAAAGATAATCCTCACATCAGCAAACGACGAGGTGGTAGGAAACCTCCTCATCGACGATTCTCTCTTCAGGTTGGGAATTTCACTGTATTGATGTATTCAATTTTTCAAAAAAAAAATGATCCCCTACATTTTTCATGCTATGCGCTAATTCTCATTAATTGAAAATGCTAATCTTTTTATTTCTTTTTCATGGGTGAATGATGCAACTGTGAGCAGAGAAGTCGGGTTCAACGAGAAAAGGTAAGTAATTGGAATAATCACATCATTGAATATTATAATATCTATGGGATCGTTGTATAACAGAAGAGGATTATATAAGCAAAACTTTTGGCATCTATGAGGCTACTACTCGCATTTCTTTTCTTTTTTTTCCGGGTCCTTCTTTTCGAGCCTTTGATCAGCTTAAGCGCTATCCTATTATATGATAAAATTTCCTTGTATAATTCAGTCTGAGCTGCCTACGACGTCCGTAATTTCTGAGTTTGCAAATCCTTCAAATGGATTTTCTTGGCCATCTCTCTATATATATATATGTGCGTGGTGGGAGGGGATAAAAAAAGGAGAGGGCCTTTCATCACTGTCCTTGTTACCCGGTTACGTCTTTTTTTTTTTTCGTTTTTACCAAAGTTAACTTCAATTCTGAAAGATGTTACGGATGTTTTTTATAGTGTAGGCGGGGTCCTATCTGCCATCGATCCAAGGCGCGTATATAGATTGGCCTTTACATTATACATAAATAGAGAGGAAAGAAGCACTTTATCAACGTCAAATCGATTATCGATAGCGCGTGTGTGTCCCTGATACCCTCATTGATATGTTCTGACAATCTCCATTGATATTGTTCCTGATTTCCTCTTTCAACAGAGCAAAAATAGCGGCAGAGCCGTCAGGAAGCCGGACAACGTGGAAGAAACTGGCGTCGAAGAATCTGTTTGTAGCGTCGACGGTCCCAGCAGCGTCCACTACCAACCACCCCCACCCTCGCAACTTGCGCAATCGTCACAGCAACAACAATCGAATCCTTCTGACTCTACCGACATATTAGCATCCGAAATCGCTCCTCTTCCCATGGTGTCCGCCAACACCAAAACTGTTTCCAAATTTTGATCAAATCGCTCGGTGACTCAATTCGATCCACCAACAGATGACGTAACTTTTGATTGGCTTACTCCGTAATTACTTATTTATTTCTTAATTCCACCCCGTTCCCTCATGTACATAAACCTCTTGCTGAAAACGAATGGAAAAAGATCCAAACAAAACAGTATACTTTATTAATTAATTCTCTTTTTATTTAGTGAGCCGTCATCGCTTTTTTTCATAAAATATCCTTATGCATTATCTCTTTCACTTTCTTTCTCTCATTCATTCTTTATTTTGATCCATTTTTCTGGTCTTGGTGGTTCTACCTCGTTTCTTCCTTTCTTTTTATTGGATATTCTCCAATTGTAATGTTATTGCATCAAAACCAAAATGTCCTTCTCAACAATGATTTGGTCTACAATGATGATGATGTTTATTTGATTTATTTTGATTGCCAAGACTTGTTTTCAGTGTATAACATCTCCTACATCATATAATACTCGACGTATAATTGGTGATATATTACACCATGACCCACCAACCAACCGGTTACGGCATCTCACTGATAATGACTTTCCTTTTTCTAAATATTTAGTAAATGTGTGTGTTACTATAATCCAGGATATAATCAATCCATTTCGCTGGCATATTCATTCACACACAGTCAAAAGAGATCCATTCATTTCGTTCTGCTGATATCAATGAACCACCTAGATTGATGAATTTGCTTTTTTCCTATGAAAGAAAAAAGATATGACGACGGCTGTATCATTCAAAAAGACTCTGAAATAAAAGAGAGAGTTCCAACGAGCTCCCGATAAATACTGTGAGAATAAAAAAGGATCTTTTTCTCTCTTTCATCAATTTTCTTATCTTCTTATTCTAATTCCCTTTTATGCGTAGATAAGTGTGTAAAAGTTCACCAAAACCAGTATACATGGAAACAGTTTGTGTTGGGCAACGCCAAAGTTGGGTAGAGGACATACATAACGTTATCGCAGAATGATGATTCAATTTGTCTTTTGTGAAACTCTGGATATAATGAGATAACGGATTCAACGTCGTCAGTGGTGTATTTATGCTTTTGTGCAGGGGGCGGCCACATCATCAACACGACCTCATTATAATAGTGAAACAAGATCAATACTATACGTACGACGTACAGTATATAAAAAGAATAATCAGCTGAAACTCAACTCACGCGAAATTCGCTTATGAAGTCCGTCGATGCTATATAGCTGAGCTCGTTTGGAAACACTTATTAGGAATAGGAAGTAAAGAGAACCTTATTGCGTGCTTATATGCGGTTGGCTGGAGTCGGGAAAGAATAATGAACGTGGATAAAAGATTTGCTTTAACTGCTTTGTCTGTTGTATGGATGTTATCTTTATACATTTGGTAGATGTACACGCCGCCCCACCGCGTGATGCATTTTTATTTTTTCACGGTGCTTATGCATGTCACTTTCGTCAGAAAGCAAAGAAATCCTTCTATAAATTGGCAAAACGCCCGTCTAGTGTGGATTAATATTCTCAGAATATTCCACTCTGTTCAAATTGCCAAAAAAAAGCTCGTTCATCACGTCGTGCAACTCGCGGTATACTATAGGAAGGAAGCTGTAGGTGGATTTATCCCGTTTCGCACGAAATGGTTTTGAATATTGGTCTGAATATATCGTATTTCCCAGGGGAACTATATAGATGAACTTGTCTCTCCTTTTTGTTGTTGTTCAAGTAGCTATTTGTATACAAGCGAGCATATTGCCCATGGGACCCATAAACAGTCACACGCTGCCAACCGACACTATCACAGTAAATTATGGCACTGATTTTTAAGATATCACTTGCCAGAGGCAGCAGTTTATTACGCTATTTCCATTGTTATGCTAAAATCGTTGAACCAAATCGTCGACAAATAAAGCTATCGTCGAATTCATTCTACAAAAAAAAAACATTTTTGGAAGCAAGTATATTTTAATAGGGAGTATAGAGACGTAAATATTTACTTTTGCTGTACTAAAAATTCAAATTTTATGTACGGAATATGTTCCAATTTCTAAGATCCAGCTGGAGTCTATAGCTCTGATCCAGCGATCCAGCGGAAAATAATCATTTTGGGTTCGGCAAACACTTTTGCCGAACCATTCTTTTAACGTCTGCTTTTTTACTTGTGTCAGTTGGTTGTCTGAAATTGTTGATTTGCCTTTGTTCGACAGGCACAGGTGTATTCTAAAAAACAAGAAATTTTCATTATGCCTCGTGCGAAAACTAGTATCAAAACGTTATTAGACACGTGTCTAGAAAATGTCACGCGCAATATGGACGAATGGTGTTCGCATTATGTCGAAACATATGGCAAAGACAAAAAATTTTATCGTTTTGTTGTCGGTCCTTTTGATCCATTGCGTAAGTCGCTCGTCATCCAAAGTTATCAAGAAGTATATATTGCTTTACTTATTTTGTATTTTCTTCAGCTTCCAAACTATTGGTTCAGATTATCGGCATACTCAGAGAAGAAAAACGATTAAAAAAGCATTACCTGGAACTTTTAATAACTCAACAGCTTGGTGTTTTGGATCTGTCCAGAGAAGTGGATGAAATAGCTTGTCACTTACGCCTTGCAGCAATTAGATGTCCAGTAAGATCAACATGTGTTAGTTCGTGTTTTAAGACAAGTGTAGATTTTAATCTGTTGTTGTCTTTTAGAATCTCAAAATTTTGAATTTGACTGGTTGTCAAAAAATTTCTAAACAAGTATACCAGGAATTTCTTCCTTCATTTGAAATGCTGCAAGTAGTGGACATTTCAAACACAAACTCTGGTGACAGTACCTTGTACATCCTTGGAGCATACTGTAAAGATTTACGGTGAATTATTTACTAGTTCAATGAAATATTTCAAAATATTAATTTGAGTTTTCCTTTTCTTTAAAGAGAACTAAATGTTACAAGTTGCCCTGTGACAGATGCTGGCATTCAGGGATTGTGTCTCAGTATTGATGATCTTGGAAAACAGTGTGACAGACTGGGGCAATGTAAATTAATTCAAAAGTTAATGATCAGTTACACTAAAGTTACCAAAAAGGGCATTCAAATGGCTCTCGAAAACTTGCCTACCCTAAAAGTCTTTGAATGCTGTTCCTCCGTTCAAGCTTTGGCAGAAATGCATTTGTCGGCATACGAACATCACCTTCCAGATATCCCAAAGTATTCTTTAATTGATTTGCATTGCACAAACGAGTCATTCGATACGCCCTATAGAAGCGGAAGTTTAGGTCTTGCAGCGTCCCTGTGCGCATCAGTCATCAGAGTTCGCATTGTAACGCAAGAGGGATTGAGTGACATTGATCTTTTGGGTTTACTGGCGCTCGAAAATTTACGCGAACTCAGTTTAGGAGGAGGCGAAGAATGTCAGATTACATTTGATGGTGGCGTGGCTCCCATTTTGGAAGGGTTAGGGAAAACATTAACTTCACTAACATTGGCCGAACTCCCTTGCGTCAACATTCGCGCTATCACCGAGTATTGTCCTAATCTGCGCTTTCTCTTCCTTGTAATGAATCATTCTTATTCTTTGGCTTGGCCAGAAGAAGAACGAAAACCGTTCACTTCGAAACCGATTAAAATCGATCCTGTATTAAAAAAACTTGAATCATTGCATCTAGTCTGCGTTTCTCACCTTTGGTCAACGTCCGTAATTCCATCCGAAAGTTTTCCTTCCCTGTTGTCATCACCGGAACTCGTTCACCTTTATGTAAAAGATTGCGTTACACTCACCGACGAGATTCTCCAGAAAGCGGCTCTTTTACATCAGTTCGAAAATCTGAAGCACTTGGAGTTGGAGCAATGCAACTCTGTAACCAAACAAGGGATTGATTCGTTGATGAACGAAAATAATCCTCTCAAGGTGATTAAATTGTGGGAGTGTCGGTCAATAACGCGTCAAAATGTTTTCGATTGGAATAAAGTGGCAAAGAAAAAGAAATGGAAAGTTTTGGTGGAATGGAGCTAAACCGTAAGTTTTGCACTGCACAGTTGTCGTATTTCTTAAATCTCATTTCTGTTTGTTATTGCATTATGAAATGATTTTTATGACTGTAAATGAAAAACCCTCCCACGCCATTAGTCTTTGCACAGAGTACATCTGTTGAAATAATAAATTTTTGTTATTCCCTAACCTAGTTTTAAATCTTGTTAATAGCAATTCTAAGCGCACTCGTTTCTTAATTATGGTAATTTCAATTTTCAGTGAATTCATCATTTGTATGGATTATGAATCAAGGCCTTCATTAGAAACGTATATTTGATGAACTTTGATTGGAAAAGCCTTCAAAGCCATTTTGTAATTCCTTTTTTAATTCCCTTAAAATAATCCAATTTCATTGTTATTTAGTAAGATTGTCTTTCTATGTGTCAGATTTCTATGCCCAAGTAAATTAATTGGCGCGAGAAAACAGGAAGGACCACTAGGACACGTGACTATTTATTTTGGTCTCGTTTAATTTTTATAATTATAGGCAAACCACCAGCAGCAGCACGGACGCAGTGAACGATGAATTGAAAGCGCCGAGCACAATAGTGCACATAATAATAGTTGCAATATTATTAGTAATTATTACAGGAGTTTTAAGAAGATCCTATATCCGAGGGAGGTGGAGAAAAGAAAACAAAGCCAAAATGAAAACAGCTGTAGAAACATTGATTTGAAATCGGTGAAAAAAAATGACGAGGAAAGCTGCTTGCTGGTTACTGTTGTAGCTGTACATAATAATAATAATAATAATAAGTTAATAACGAGGAAGTGAAGAAGAAGGGCTGGATTTAAATCAAGCAATTTTAGAACTTATTTAAAGACGACCACAAGGCGAACGCCAGCGAGATCATTGATGGGAATAAACATTGATCGACAACCAATCACACACACATACACACGTTAGTAGCAAAATCCTGTTATTTTCTTTTCCTTCATGAAGCTAAATAATGTCTGGAGTTTTTATTATCTCTCGTCCCATCCAGAATTCACGAGGCCATTCAGTGACCGACGAAGCAGACTATCAGCGTGAATTGTTAGTTAGCCGTTAATGGCAAACTAGGCGCTACTAGTTTACTCGTTGGAGCCGCGCTACCAGGCTGGCAGCGGGCCAATCGAGACCTAATCAAACACAAAGAAAACATTGGTGTCTTGGAAAAACTAATTACGGTAAGTAGAAAGAGAGAACTGACCTAATTTGCCCTGCCAACAAAGGATTCATGGCGTACAACCAGTCATAGAGTTCCTTGTCTGATGGCGTTTGCATCAAATACTGGCGGTGCTTGGTGATGACGCTGTATTTGATGTAACAATTAATTCTTAATTCATTTTTTAAAATTCAATAAATGGATTGGTTATACCTGAAAACGTTGACCATTCCGACATCTTCTTGATCCTCTGAATATTCAACAATAGCAGTGCTTAGATTGATGAAACCGCGCTCGATGCAATCCTTCTCGTCTTTGTACAAAAGAACGTAGGGCCGACGGACAACAACCCATCGACGAACCCAGCCCAATGCTCCTTTCTCCAACACGCTGAGTAGTCCTCGACGGGACACGACAGGACTTACGCGTACCTCTTCAATGTCTGCCACGAAGCAATTGTTGTTAGTAGCAGATGATGCTTGCGGATCCACCGTGTAGGAAGCATTAGGAATAAAAGCTCGACTCTCCTGGCCAGGTGACGGCATGTAAAGTGATGGCCCATTACCGGACGGAGTCTCAGGCGAAAGTGGATTGCTGTTATTGGCCAACATGTTATTACTTCCGTCAAGTGGAGTTAGGGAGAGCAAGGACGGATCTTTGCGGATCCGTTTCCCCTGGATCAGATGAACATATTTAGTACAAATCTCTCGCTCACGTTCCGTCATGTGCCACGGCTGATAAGGATCGACGCCATCCGCTCTGCTCCTAATCAAATTCAATTCAAAAGTTTAGTGAAATTTCAATCACAGTTTTTTTAAGTGAATTCAACTTACCCAACAAGTGGAACAGGTGGAGGTGATGGAGGAGATGTTGGTGATTTAATGACTTCATTCGTGTGAGCTTTAGCCATCATATTGCACATTTCTTTCTCAGATTTGGTAATATCTTGCCCGATAGAACGTAGTAACTTGCCGGAACTTGCCATATTCGTCTTTCCATCAAGACCCAATCGCTCGCGAAGAAGAAGCCAATAGCGAGTCCGGCCAACTGCTTCTAAACGTGACAATTTTTCCAGTTCCCACTGATGATCGAAAATGAGAGAATCGCCTCGAGGACGCCATCCATCCAAGTTTTCTTCACCGCGGACGTAGCAAGCGCTAGTGTCCATGACTCGTCTCTGTCTTCTTTGAATTCCTGGACTACCCCCTCCACTGCCGTTACCGTGACCGGACACTCGGCGCATCAGCACTTCGTAGATGCCTGACATCCGAGTCGATTCAGCGTGTCTTGTTCCCCGGAAGAATTGCTGCAATTTCAAAAATGTGAAAATGTTTTACTTTCAATGAATAGTCTGTTTGAATTTGATTAATAACCTTTAAACTACGAGTTCCAGTGCGTGCGTCACGACCCAGAATGGTGACACAAAGATCTTTGGTGATGACGGAGAGCTGCTCACAATTGTCCAACTGGACGTAGGCGGACATGGTCAAGTAGATGTGCTCACCAGAAGGCGTGACGCGATTGAGGAGAACAGAGTTGTGCAACGACGAATCCCAGGCGGCTTCGAATCGATAGAAATGGCGCGTGTCACCTGGAAATTCGAGAACTTCTCCAGGGAAAAGTCCCAACGAAACAACTGACATGTCATTTTCGTAACTCTCATCACCGTTGTCGCATTCAGCTCCCGTGCGGATTCTTCCCACAACCAACTCCCGGACGTCATTCCAATTTAATTCTTCTGTGACTTCATGGACGAGAGTAATCCGGATCCGGCGCTGCAGTCCCTGTCGAAGTATGAACTCACTACGGCAAGGCAGATCAGGATTCCGTTCCACCATCACCGGAAGGTATTCTCCGCTGGAAGCCAATTCCAATATCTCCACCCAGACCAATAAGTCGTGTTTAGCATCCACCTGGAAATAAAACAAGTCACCCAAATTAAAAACAAACACACTTTCCTGACAAATAATTCTGAAATAGATCTCCTTACCTGACAAGTAGGACTAGGAGGAAGCAATCCAAATTTGGTGGATCGAAGAGGTTGACTAACGGGTAATAGTTGTGGAAGCATCCTTTTTGGTGGCAAACGACTATTGCCGGATTGGAGGGCGACCTGATTGGCGACTCTGTCACGGCAAAGTGACTGTTGCAGATGTCCGTAAACTTCCAAAACCAGGGGTTGAGTGCGCAGGTAATCGACAAAAGTTTTTGTCACTTTGACGGTGATGTTCTGGACATGGTAGAAGCTGAGAGGGGCACCATTTCCCCGGTTGGCGGAATTGTTGCGAATTGGCTCGGTGGAGAATGCTTCATCTTGATGATGTACAAAGTGAAACTGACAGAAAATGTCGCTATATTCCATGGGAATATTAACCGCGTGCAAAATGGTAATTCGGAATGTAAAATCACGTCCGACAGTTAAATGATCAGCCAAAACCGATTCTTGTTGTTTTTCGACATCATTTTCAGCGGTTTTCATACTCTGTTGATCGTCTTGATTAGAAGATTCTAGTCCGCTCGATTCTTCATCTCCACGATGACCGTGGCCTTCGACAACTCTACGGCATTCCTCGTCTTCGCCTTCTTTCATCTGCTGTTGAGGTCCGTCGTCTGAGTAATGAGAAAATACTCGACTCTTTTCCCGGTTTCTCTCAGAAAAAGAAATCCTGGCTGATTGCTTGACTCCGCTGGAATAGTCACCGTTCTCATCGTCGAGGACAGCTTGGACGGCAACGCGGAGATATCCCCTAACGTCACCCTTCTCGTTGACAATGGGAACATTGTGAACCAATGGGACTGGATAAAGCAAACTTCCCAGCAGGACAAAAGCCCGTCCAACTAGTCGGAACCAAGGGAAACGATCATAAAACGGATCATTTCCGCTGATTGTCGAATTGTCGACGGATTGATTTTGACCGGCCAAAATAGCTGGAGTCGATCCAGGAGATTGGCTAGGGGATTTTTCGGCTTCATTACGACACATTTCACGCATCAATTCCAGTCTCTGACGCAGTTTAGTAAGACTCCAATAGTGGACGGCTCCGTTTTGGTTATCTTGTACCTCAACGGCGACAATTGTCCGTCGACAAGATTCCTGAGACCAAGGATCGTTGATCCTGTGAGAAGTAGTTGAAGAAGGCGAGGAGGCTACCAAATGATGTTGGTCTTGTAATTCTCTGGGCAACGGCGAATACGGCGTGTCGGTCAGCAAAGTGAACTGGAACGTTACTCTCTTTCTCAATTCCACGGAAATGGCATTAGCCTCTGAAAAGAGGAAAACAGATTACCAATAATCAAATGCTGCAAACATCAGTGACCGTAGGTATATTACCTTTGAGGAAAACAGCGTTACCCCACAGGTCGTCTCTGAGTGAAGTAAATTGATGGAATTTCCATTTGTGATATCCCCAAGCGGCCATTTGATACTGGCGCTCTGTCCAACAACATTCGGCTTCAAATAAAGGATTGACAAAGATGGCATCGTCAATGGCGTCATCTGATGTGCACGTACTGTACAACGACATTGTCATCGTTTGTTCTTCAACTTTGCGCTGAAGTGCGTCGATTTGAGCCTCGTAATTCTTCCTTTGTTCGGCAAAAAGCTGATCGGCTTCTTCTTTCTCCTTCCGATGGATTTCCTCCAGAACATTCAATCGTTGCTCCATTTCCAATTTCAAGTCGATACCTTGCTTTTCCAGCAATTCGATCTGGGCAAAATTCCAGTCGACATTTTCCAGTAAAACGGGTGTCTCGGCTGGTGATTTGGTGGCCGACTTTGCTGAAGGCTCACGAGGCTGACCCGGATGATTGAATCGGAAGACGTGGTGCTTTCCCAAGATGACACGATTTCCCGTCCGTAGGAGGACTGGTTCGGTTACAGCCCGGCCGTTAACGTAACATAACGCATCTGGAGCCGGGGCTAATAAAACCAATCCTTCACGGTTTTCAAAGATGCAGTGCTCGCTGAGGATATGCGGCCCACACAGTTGGATATCTTGTGGAATGCAAGCTTCAGTCGATCCCACCCGCGTAATACCGTCTTTGATGTAATAGAGTAGGCACTCGGACATGAAAGGATCCTCGTTCAGGTTCACCAAATGGGGTGTCTGTTAATGGAATATCGCAATCAAGTACACACGAGTTAATTACAAATGTTTCCACTATTGTCAGAGAATCCTCAAGGGAATACTATGTACTTTTTTGGGCGAGAAAACACCCACGGTGTCTCCATCTTCTTTTACGGCCACACCCATTTCGGCGAAAACGGCTTCGCGCTGTAATCGAATCATTTCGGTCCGTTTCAATTTGTCCTCCCACGTCTCGTTTAATTCTGCACACAATCCAAAGACAAGTTAATTCAATTCCGTATGGAAACTCTGTGTGTACATGTCTCGAATAGAAATCAGAGGATTTAGACTTTCACCGGCAATCAATTTCTCATTTTCTTGGAGCTGGTCTACTGCGTCTTCCGCTCGAGATGGAACTGACGCCAATCTTGGACGTTGTGGTTCTCCTCCTACGCCCGTTGCTCCAGTAGCTCCTTGACCACCATTTTCTCCTCGATTCTCTTGATAGAAGGAGAGAAAAACAAAAGAAAATTAAGCGGATCCCAAATGGAAATCCAAGTCGTGCCATTCCCCTCCCAAAAAAACAAGACTTGTGAAAAGCGCCCAAAGAAGAAACGCAACTTATTCATTTGTAAGCAAAATCGTGCCAAAATGAGTTGCCATCAAATGTGGAATCAGCAGCAATCAACTTACGGTCCTTATTATCCCTCGTGTCGAGCACCCGAATGATTTGTCCGTCGGGACCTGTTTTCACGATTTTACCTCGTCATCATCGGGACACATTTTATTGTTGTTGAATGAAAAGAACAACAATTTTTTAAAACGAAATGAATGTGTAAATGTTTACCTTCTTCTACGTCGATGCCTTCAACTCGCAAAAGTTCCCGAAGACGTGAAATTTCTTCTTTCAGCTCTCGGATAAGTTTGGCATTGGCATCTTCGTTGACAACTGCCTTACAAAGAATCTGCTTCGCTCGATCAGCGTACCTGAGCGTGGAAAGAGTTTCTTCGTAATTGATGTCGGCCGGTGAGATGGCTGCTATCATGGCCGTTTTGGAATTGCCGCCGAGATTCTCACGAAGAAGCCAAGTCAAAACTGAATCACGATACGGAATGTGATCGCCCTTTTTCTTCTTTTTCATTGCCTGATTTGATTTGTTTGAGAAAAAAAATGCATTTATTATATTTCCTTTTTTGTTTTCACAATTCAGGTAGAACATCCCCCCCGAGGGAGAAACTCAAATTTTTACCGTCTGTTCCATTTATGAAAAATGCAGCATGAATATTGAATAAAGTATATTGGATTATTATTATTATGGTTATAAAACCTTGTTTTTAATCATTTACCATTTCTGCTAGAGCGGAAATGACTTTGCCGAGAGTGGTGAGACTCTTGTTGATATTAGCTCCTTCTTTTAAACGTGTCCCTTTTGCGCCGGTAGCGTCGGCTCGTTCCGAACCCGCCAAATCAACCAAGGAAATTTTACTGACTTTCTCCGTTGATAGACTTGTGGTTTGATCGAAACGTCTCTGCGTGAAAATGAGCGTGAAAACGGCATGTGATCGACTAGAGGTCTCGTTCATGTTCGTAGCTGCCACCGTCCTGTTTAATAATAAGGTAATAATCTAACTCTACTAAGTATTAAAGACGAATGCGAGGAGTTATTTGTCTTGACCTGGCTTTGTTGCCTTCGTCGATAAGCTCGTTGATATCGTCGAAACAAGTCACGGCCAACTTGGAAAGATCCTCGACGTAGGGTCCCAAGAGAGGGTGCTCACGTACGCGCAAGTTGTTTTTGTTTTTGGGATTGAGCAAGTCACGAACTCGTTCGCAATAAATTTCCATGTAACTGACCTGTTGTGTGTGTGTGCCAGACAAACAAACCAAAGGGTTTTTTTGTTTTGTTTTTTAATAGTTGACTTTGTGTGTCTTGATTAGAAACAATGTGCTCCAATGAATGTTACCGACCTCGACCGAGTACTGCATATCTTCATTGGTGTCGCTATTGATTCGACCGAAAAGATCCATGCAAAGTTGTGGAATAATGCCTTCTTGGCCTTCTTCTTGTTTGCCCATCATCGTAAACGATTTTCCGGCTCCCGTTTGGCCGTAGGCAAAGATGCAAACATTGTAACCTTTCAAATTCAATGTTTACGTTTTAAATCAAAAATTGATTAAATTGAAAAAATATCACCTTCGAAAGCGTGATCGAGCATCTCTTCTCCAATATCTTTGTAGACATTGATCTGCGGTGCGAAATTGGAGTCTTGAGACTAGACGCGACGAAAAATAAAAGGGGAAAACAATAGAAAATCGATAAGCGATCGTGGCGTATTCAATGGGCTGTGCTTGCACTTTGACATTCGCCCAACACACGCATCAGTGGGTTGAAAGTGCACACAGTTGAGTGTAAGACGAGAAGGAAAAAAAAAAAAAAAAAAAACAAGACCATAACTCACGTCATGTGACCAATAAGAGTAATCAAAGTTAAAACTCTTGGAAGCCTCCTTGGATCCAGCTGGAACTTTCGGATTGGTTATGACTGTGGAAGATAGAATGATAAACAGTTACGATACTACTATTATTTCAAAAGAGAATTAAAAAAAGTTGGATGATGGCGGATCTTTTCCATTGATCAGCAAGAGAAGCAAAAAGAAACAGAACAGCGTGGGAGGAGAATGAATGCGTCATTTACTGCCATTTGTTTAGTTTTTTTTCTCAAGAAACTGGCACAGCGAGTCTCGCGATTTTTAAAAGGCTTAGAATCAAAATGAGAAATTCGCCATTTTTGAATGACGTCAATCCTTACCGGTGGTATTGTCGACCATCTCGATAATGCATTTGGAATCGCGGTTGATTTCTCGACTATTGAACGGACGCACGCGAACGGCCACTTTAACGGACGACATTTTGACTTGATCAACGACTGCTATCCAAATAGAAACAATCACAGTCCAGAAGAACAGCAGCACTCGATGCAATATCCAGCAGCGACCCTGTCAATCAAACAAGACATTAATACAATTAATAAATGGGGTTGTCCCCATTCGCGCGAAAGAGATATTTTCGATTCTTTTATTATTCTCTTCTATCTCTAAATCGAGAAAAGAGACGCTGTCAAGGGAATCGAAACTCACGCCCCTTCTTTTTTCTCTTCTTCTTTCACTATATATTCGATCGACTTAACAATAGGCAACGCCGGAATGTCGTTTCGTGACAATATGAGGACGCAATCCAGTCGCGCATAATACATATATACAGCGGCTACTTCATTTTTCCTCTCGAACTGCTGCTGCACTTGCTCACTGTGGAGACCTCATGTCCGTATTTCAAGAAGATTTAGCATTAACAATAATTGCCATGTAACTCGATGTATGAGAGAGCAAAGATTTTTCTACCAGCTCCATATGTATGTATAATGTGCATTATACGGTAGACCCGCGTACTTTTTTATCACGTTTCCAATATATAAAGCCGTAAAATTGAATAACATTACAAAGGCAAATGATGGTGGAGCTTACCGGGCTTGGAATAAAAGAGTAACGTTTAGCTATATGTATGGAGCTCAGTAACGTTGATCCATGACACACGAATCGATTCTTCTTCTTCTTCTATTCAACTCTTACATATGATGAATAAAAAAGAGATTCCAAAAAATAAAATAAAAAGCCCTTCCCTGCTAACACTTTGACAACAACCGAGAAAACAACTTACTCGGGGACTGGAGCCCAACACTGAAGGTGCCACGGCAGTATTCAACTCTGGAAAAACCGTTCGTCACCGAAGAGCTGCTCTGTGACTCGACGATATCGATCGTCTTCGTCGACCTGCGCAGTACTAAACGCCATTGGTGAAATTGTATGTATCCCCCCGCCTTCTGGAGAGAGAGAAAAATATCCCGTTGAGAGTTCTAGTGCTGGCGGTCTAGTCACTCTCTTAAACGGACCGACAGCTT
This sequence comes from Daphnia galeata, assembly GCA_030770115.1. Lineage (NCBI taxonomy): Eukaryota > Metazoa > Arthropoda > Branchiopoda > Diplostraca > Daphniidae > Daphnia > Daphnia galeata. The sequence continues at coordinate 365,817 of CM061121.1, forward strand.
TCCGCTTGGAAGAAGGTTTATTTACAAAACCATTTTCTTTTCACTTTCCGAAGCGGTGCCGCAAAGCACCTACGTACTACAATGATGGTAATTCATTCTGCAAATATGGCTGAAAGCATTCGTGATCGATAAAATACGTAGAAACCATGATGCAACACAACAAAACACTATGAAATTGATTTAGAACCTCGATAAAAATTTGCCTTTTAAAAATTATACGGAAAAATGGAAGTGATAAATTTACAAAATGTCAATAAGGTTGCCGAAACCTGGTTGTTTACATCGAATGGCCGCCAGGGACCAGCTGGGAAGTTAAACGACCGTGTCAAAACTAAATTTTTGCTGCTTGAGAAAATAAACTGTCACTAATGGCTAGTTTACACAAAAATCGACGAACTACTCTTGAACGGATTGAAAAATTCGTTTCTAGAATCTATTTCACTGATGTTAATTTGTACGGTCGCATTTACCCTCAGCAAGAGAATGTCGGTAGGAAAAAATAATTCATGACGTTATAACTTTCACCAATCATAACGATTGTTTTGTACAAACATTTCAGACATATTTCACTGGGCCTTACCTCAAGATAAACACTGGAAGTCAATTTCCTTTGATGAAATCATCAAACAAACATTTCTTCCCCAGAAAATTGGGGACTGTTTTGGACCCACTTGGGCAACACACTATTTCAAGGTGCATGGTGTTGCCAGTTGTCAATACAAAATGATATTGAAAAAAAAAATTAAATTTATTTAATCATTTTATTTTATTTTTAAATAACAAAAATCTTTTTGGTCTTGAAAAGATTGTCATAAAGGTTCCTGATTCTTGGTCTGGGAAAGAAATCCACCTTCGATGGAATTCAAGTTCAGAAGCTCTTCTCTTCAACTGTCTTGGAGAACCTCTTCAGGTACACTCAGCTTCAATGTTAATGATAAATAGAATTTAAATTAATTTTATCAATGTAGGGCTTCACTGGCAGTCCTGATCACCAGAAAAGAGAAGAATTCATAATTTCAAAATCATGGAAAAAAATTGATCCAGCAGCAGAAGAACTGATTTACTATATTGAAATGGCTTGCAATAGGTATAGATGGTTAATTGATATACAAATTAAACAACAAAATACAAAATACATTTTTAAATTGCACAGTATGTTTGGAGCTGGTAAAGGAGGAATGATTGGTAAACATACTGTATTTTCTTTATTTAGTTGAATTTTGAGAAGTATAACATTTTTTAATTACAGACGCTCCCGATCCTGACAGAAAATATTCTCTGCAAATGGCCGAAATTGCGGTTTGCGACACAGTTGCATACCATCTGCTGATCGACTTAGAACTTTTGTATGAAATGGCAAAAGAAATGACAGAAGTGGACGGGAAGGGTGACAGTCGTGGTTATCAGGCCTTGTACGCAGGAAATCAAATAATAAATTGCATTCAGGCTGGTGATTGGAAGTAATTTCGTATATTGAATATAATATTTAGCAAATAATTACGTCCCAGATATTCTTACAGGGAAGCTCAACGAGTGTCAAATGACTTCTTCAAGTACCGTAACGGCCAACGCGCACACATAATAGACGCGATGGGTCATTGTCATATCGATACTGCATGGCTCTGGCCCTACGATGAAACTATCCGCAAGTGCGCTCGCAGCTGGTCATCTGTGATTGCCCTAATGAAAGACTATCCAGAAATGACTTTTGTTTGTTCTCAAGCAAGTTGAAACTAAATCCGACGAATTAATAGCTAACAGTTCGGTTTCATAATGACAAAATCATTGATTTATTCAGGCTCAGCAATTCAGTTGGGTGAAGCAGCACTACCCTTCGCTTTATAAGGAAATGAAACATTTTATAAGCTTAGGACGATTTATTCCAGTTGGTGGAACATGGGTTGAAATGGACGGCAATATACCAAGGTTCATTGACTTTTCAATCAAAATGAAAGCAGATGATAGTGAATTGATTTTATAGCGGCGAATCATTCATCCGACAATTTTTATACGGGCAGCGATTCTTCTTGAAAGAATTTGGAATACGATCGCAAGAGTTTTGGCTACCGGACACTTTCGGTTATTCAGCACAAACTCCTCAAATATTGAAGGTGTATTAATATTTTTTCAGTTTTTAAGAAAGTCTTTTATTAACTTTTAGTCTTTTACGTATATAGCACGTTGGAATTTCCAGATTTCTTACACAGAAATTAAGTTGGAATCTGGTTAACAAATTCCCGCATCACAATTTCTTGTGGGAAGGACTCGATGGGAGCACAGGTGAGTTTCTTTTTAAAAGTATGTATGCGCACTCGATTTTTAATAGCCTAGTATTGTACGCAGTTATCGTTCATTTCCCACCTGGGGATTCATACGAGGCCAACTGCAAGTAATGTTTTATCGATCATTCAATCGACCTACGGATGTCTAATCTATTTTACATTTGAAGAGTGAGCGAAGCATTAAAAACGGAACGAAATTTGTTGGATAAAGGGCGGGTGACACGGTCCGTGATGCTCTACGGCTTTGGAGACGGTGGTGGTGGCCCTCACAAACCAATGCTGGATCGAATGGAAAGATTAAAAGTAGGACTACGTTCTATATACCAAAAATTGAAAACACAGAAAAGTTTCTAATCTGATTAATAGGATGTCGACGGTGTGCCTAAATTTGAACATTCAACGCCCAATAAATTTTTTGAGAATTTAGAGGCCGAGAGCTCGCGGCTTTGCCGTTGGGTTGGAGAACTTTATTTGGAACTTCACAACGGCACTTACACATCCCAAGTAAGAACGAATTTTATTCATCTAGAAAGAAATATTCATTTTGATCATCGCATTCAGGCCGATATGAAGAAATACAATCGCAGCTGTGAATATAAATTACGGGATGCTGAGCTACTGTTGTCTGTTGCATTGGCTCTTGGACGGATTCCATTGGTGGATGTGGTTGATTTACGAACCAAAATCGACGAAGGTTGGCGCCTTCTTCTTGTGAATCAATTTCACGACGTTTTGCCAGGATCGTCCATCGAACTAGCGCACACCGAAGCCAAGGAATGGTTTCTTAAAAGCCTTCAACTAGGAGGGGAGGTTGTTGATCGCTGCATTAGTTATCTCCAAGGTACGTCAACTGCCAGTTATTCGTTATTGCTCAACACACTGCCTTGGGCGAGAAACGCTTTGATGTATGAGAACGAGAAACCTTTAAAAGCGATCACCGTCAAGCCGATGAGCTGGGACAATGACGAATTCGTCGATGTTTCTCCTGTCGTTATAGGTAATTTAGTAAACTTTTCTTTCATCTTCACCATTATTAATATTAAAATTGGGTCTCATTTGATATCATAGAGCAAGGGGGTGGAATCTATAAAATAAACAACAAATGGTTTTCGGTGGAAATTGATTCCAGTGGTCGTATTACTTCGATTTTTCATCACTCCAGTGGCAATCAGGTCATACCTACCAAACAATTTGGGAATCAACTTGTACTTTTCGATGATATTCCTCTATATTGGGATGCGTGGGATTGTATGGACTATCATATTGAAACGAGAAATGAGGTGAATCGTCCGTCTTGCACTGAAGAAGAGGTTCACGTAGAGTTGGCGACTCCATTAAAAGTGACTTTGAAGTGGAGCCAAGCTGTCGGTCAGAAGAGTCGTGTTTACCAGAAAATTCACATCACTGCCGTCGATTCGTTCATCGAATTTGAAACTCGTGTTCAATGGGCTGAAAATCGAAAATTTTTGAAAGTTGAATTCCCAGTTGAAGTTCTAGCCAATCAAGTAAGCGATTTCTTGCCTTTAATATATGCTTCATCTTATTGCTCAAAAAATTTTCTATTCAGGCTTCTTTCGATACTCAATTTGGTTTCCTGTACCGGCCGAATCATAAGGTTTGGAACTATACTGGAACAGTATTTAGTTCATGAATCTAAACTTTTGCATTCTTTTATTATAAATTTACAGAACACTTCGTGGGATTCTGCTAAATTTGAGGTTTGCGGACACAAGTACGCAGATCTTTCAGAACCTGCATGGGGTGTTTCTGTTTTAAATGATTCAAAGTATGGATGGAGCGTGCAAGGACGAACAATCACGTTGTCGTTGCTTCGATCACCAAAAGCTCCAGATGCTAATTGTGATATGCACGAACATTTCTTTCGTTACGCGTTGATGCCGCACAATGGTAATTTTTTTTCTCAACTAGATGAAGGATATTGTTTTTTAAAAGTAAATGTTTTCTTTTTAAATTTATTGCTGTAGGTTTAAAATCACGATCAGAGGTGATAAGGGAATCCTACAATTTTAACGTTGGATTGATTTCTGCTAAAGTAGCAAAAGATACCAGCACCAGTGGCTCGTGGTTTACGGTAAATCCGTCTTCTGTCATACTGGAGACGATCAAACCCTGTGAACCAGTGCTAGATGATGGTGAGACGGCCCCAGTAAAGAAAATTCTCATTCGCCTATTTGAATCCTGTGGCGACCGAACGCTCACCAGGTATATGCATTGAGTTTTTTGTTTTGGACTTTTATTATTTGTAACTTGTTTCCTTACGTTTTTAAGGATCGAAACAAATCTTCCATTTATAAATTACATGGAGTGTAACGGATTAGAAGAACCAATCGAACCTCTATTAGTTATCGAAAATTTGGTAGTTTCTGATGAAGGGAAAAAGTTTTTCACTGCTTCCTTTACTCCATTCCAAGTAAAAAGTTTTTTACTTTCCTTTTGAAAATGTTTTGTAAAAAAAAAATTTTAGTTGAAACTTGGAAGTGAATACAAAACACGAGGTGGTGGTGATTTTTAAGATGAACGACAAAGTTTATTCATATGACTAGGGGAGATCGGGATTGAAATCTTTACAACATTTAGATGGAAGTACAGTCCAGTTGTAGTTGTAGGAATATCGCACGCGTAATTCTGAGGGGCACAATTTCCTCGTTTTCATGAGGCTGTCGTGTTTTACTCGCATATCGTTGGCACTTTGTTTATGCGTAATGAGATACTCGTTGTAACATCCTCGAGACTTAAACTCAGTATCAAAACGGACGTCATGAATTCGGTGAATTTTTAAAGGTGAAAGCCACACACCAACAGAAACATCTTCACTCTTATACTGTTGAAGTAAGGGTCCATTTTTTGCTATGAATTCTACTAAGTCTGATGACAAAATATAGCCTCCTCCCAAGGCATAGGGAAGATAAGTGTCACAGAGAAACCATTCAGATTCTTTCCACTTTCCTTTTTGAAAAACACTACTTCCACCCTTAAAAAATCCCCAGTAGAGATAATTTTGTGGTTGTTTCTTCAATTCTTCTAGAAGTGGAGATATTCTTACAAATGAATCATCATCACACTTGAGCAAAAAGCTGAAGTGATAATTGGAGTGCAACCACTGGAATCCTTTTTTTACTTTAGTGGTTAAGCTAATGTATGATTCATTCACGGAATCAAGAACAAGCATGTCGTGATGAGAAGAATTTTCTTTTAGCACATTGTTTAAAACTTCTTCAGCCAATCCTTTGGAACCCACAACAAACATATGTTTCATGTTCTGGTGGCTGGTTGAAAGCCATGTTTCTCGAATTGCTTTCCTTGTGGCAGATTTGGTTGGATCACTAAAAATCAACACAATCAAGTAAAACGCTTTTTCTGTTGACTCGATAATATTTTGGCTTGAAACTTCATTTGTCACTGATGGTGTTTCTGCATTCTTTGACTTGGAGTAAACCACAACAGCTAACACAAAAAGTGGTAAGATAAATAAACAACCAAAACAAAAAATATTTTTTACAATCCGGTTTTTGCTTTGTCGCCAAGCTCTAGCCATGATAAGAAATATCCTGTAACTCTTAAACAACACGCAGGTATTTTGACGAGCTCATGTTTGATGTTTGCAAGAAATCAATACAAAATCATTAGAATGTTTACATCCGTCACCGATTTCTCTTCTTGACAACGCTGGATAGGAAATTAGGAACGCAATCGATATTTGAATCGGTTCGGCACCGCCGCATTAAAATAGCTTGGCGTCCTCTTTTTTGGCTTTAGCCACGACGAACTTCTTACTTGTCAATCTACGGCTTGCTACTCCGGCGTTCACATTAAGTTGGTAAGTTTATCAATCGACATCGTTTAGATTTTACATCTTTCTAGTAATAAAATTGTTTGTGAACTATCCTTACATCTGTAAGCAACAGATTTTGTAACTATTTCGAAAGACCCCTTCAAATTTCTATGGGTGGAAATTGCAGAGTATTGTTGACGTCATGACTTGTAAATTGTAGAACTGTCCTAACAATGCTTTCCCTCTTTATTGTACTCTAGAAATTTAATAACTTGAAATATGGCTGACAACGAAGATCTTTTGGATTACGAGGATGAGGAGGCGACGGAACAAGTAGCTGTTGAGGGAGCTGTAGATGCCCCAGCAAAGAAAGAAGTCAAAGGCACATACGTATCAATTCACAGCTCTGGTTTTCGAGATTTTCTGCTTAAGCCGGAGATCTTGAGAGCTATCGTTGACTGTGGTTTTGAACATCCTTCTGAAGGTAATTCTTCTTCAAGTTTCCTAGAATTGTGTGACACGTCATTTTGACTGTCTACAGTTAAGAAATGTAGTAGAAATGCAAAATGCTTTAACCTGGGGCAAATTTCTGTACCATGCAAACTTGTGGTCTCGAGCTGAACCCCAGGAACAGAAATTCACTAGCCTGACTTAATTTTTGCTTGATGGCAATATGTTCTCATGCCCCATACTGTGATACAATTATGACAATTTTTTTCTTACGACTTATTCAATCTTCTCTGTTACAGTTCAGCACGAGTGTATTCCTCAGGCTGTTTTGGGAATGGATGTTTTGTGCCAAGCCAAATCTGGTATGGGTAAGACTGCTGTTTTCGTATTGGCCACTCTCCAACAGTTGGAAATGGTGGAAAATCAGGTTTCTGTTCTTGTCCTGTGCCATACTCGAGAGCTAGCTTTCCAGATCTCCAAGGAATATGAACGTTTTTCCAAGTATATGACTACCATCAAGGTAAGACTCCTCTGAATGAATTGTCTTAAGTGCTTTACTTACTTTGTCATTGTTTTAGGTTGGTGTATTCTTTGGTGGTTTAAATATTGCCAAAGATGAGCAAACTTTGAAAGCAAACTGCCCCCACATTGTTGTTGGAACCCCTGGTCGTATCCTGGCGCTGGTCCGCTCGAAGAAACTAAACCTCCGCACACTCAAGCATTTCGTACTTGACGAGTGTGACAAAATGCTTGAAGCTCTAGGTATAACATTCAAAAAATGTTTCTAAAGACGTATTACTAAAAATATTTTTATTGTGGTTGATTTAATTTAGACATGCGTCGAGACGTGCAGGAGATTTTCCGCAACACACCTCATGAAAAACAAGTGATGATGTTCAGCGCCACGCTGAGCAAGGAGATCCGTCCTGTCTGCAAAAAATTTATGCAAGATGTAATTAGCCCTTTCTCAACTTGGCCTTTTTCGAATGGAAGCAATGGAAAATGCCCTTTCTGCACACTCATCTGCGGTGTTTTGCTGGAGCTCATCGTCCCTTTAAATTGCTCTAGAACACACGATTCATGGGGGAGGGCCGGGGGATAAAATTGTCTTCTTGCGTCAAATCGGGGGAATTGCAAGTATCGTCAACACGACGAACGAAATCTTAATACCACAATGTAGATCACGCTCTCGAGCGGATGAACCTCAGCGTCCAACATACTGCGCTATGCACCTCCCTATCACTCCGGTCTATGGGGGACTAAAGCAACACGACCATCACATATCTAAGCATCTCACCAACATTTTGCTGAAGGGAGGTTGGGTGGGTGGGGGAAAGCAAGTCCCTTGGAATATTTCGGCTAACGGAGCAATCGAATGTTACAACTTCTGTATCGTGAGCTACTAGAGGAACGACGTTTGTCCACTGCTGCGGTGATTGTTGGCTATCGGCACCATGTACGCACAGCAACTGCCGGCAGTCTGGAGTGTTGTGTCAAGCGGTCCGGCTCGCAGCTCGATTCGAAGGCTCGTCCATGTTGAATGAATCCTACACCCTATACGGACAACTTCGTGATGGCTTGTCTGGCTTCCATTTGCTGTACCATTCCAAGGCCATCCAATTTTTCAACCCCTGTTTAAAGTCACTTTTTTATTTTTTCCATTTAATTTTGCTCTTTCCCCATCCCAAATTCTCCAAGCAACCTTGCATGTAGTGTTTCTTATGTTTAACAAAATTTAATCTTGGATATAGCCGATGGAAGTATACGTAGACGACGAGTCCAAACTTACTCTACACGGTCTCCAGCAGCACTATGTCAAACTAAAGGACAACGAGAAAAACCGAAAATTATTTGAGCTCCTCGACGTCCTTGAATTTAACCAGGTATGCTTCATCTATTCTAATCAATTTTGATTTCCAATAACCATTGGCTAATTTCATTCATTAGGTCGTTATCTTCGTAAAATCTGTTCAGCGTTGCATGGCGCTTTCTCAGTTGCTTGGAGAGCAGAACTTCCCTGCCATCGCAATCCATCGTAGCATGACGCAAGAAGAGCGCTTGTCACGTTACCAACAGTTCAAAGACTTCAAAAAGGTATGTTGAGTTAACACGAAATTATATGCCATGTCTAAATGTTTGTATTGAAATTGCAGAGAATTTTGGTGGCTACAGATTTGTTTGGTCGTGGCATGGACATAGAACGTGTCAATATCGTTTTCAACTACGATATGCCTGAAAACTCTGACTCCTACCTGCATCGCGTTGCCAGAGCCGGTCGATTTGGAACTAAGGTAATGTAATTAAATTTTTTCATGAGATCCATCTTTCAATTTCAATTTTCAAATAGGGTTTGGGAATTACATTTGTGAGTGATGAGAGCGACGCTAAAGTTTTGAATGACGTTCAAGAGCGCTTCGACGTTAGCATTACACCTTTGCCAGATGAGATTGATCTGTCGTCTTACAGTAAGTTACTCTTTGTGTGGTATTAGATGTGTTGATAATTAATTCAATTTTTATCTTAGTTGAAGGACGTTAATCTGGATGGAGACTTACAAAAGCAGTTCGTTTTTTCATGTGACGATTCCAATGTTTTTATTTGTCCTACACCGATTGGAAAATTTTTAGCCCGAAATAATACAAATCAATGATGGTAATCGATGTTCGATTTATATGTGTAATTAATTTCATTTTCCCGACAAATACACTCAAATTGAAAGTATAAAATTTACTTTTTACATATTTTCCATAAATCTTAGATGATTGAAAGTAAAACCTGATTGTAAAGTAAACCATTGAAAAAAAACTTGCAATTTTTTAAATTGTAAGTGAAATTAATTCAAACGTCATCTAAATGAGATTTTTTTAATTGTAAGTGAAATTAATTCAAACGTCATCTAAATGAGTATCAAGATTCAAGTAGCATTGAAAACTCTGAAATGTTTTTCCCATTTCTAAATTAAATATGAACAATATTGAGCAGCATTGAAAAATTTATTTGTGTATTGTTTCATAATCAATGTAATAAGTATTACTTTCTTTTTTTCGTTTTCGAAACTATGCGAGTGCCCGGTTTGGTTTGAATAATTTCAGCATATTTGCGTTTGTTGAACCTAATAATGCAAAAAAAATATTAAACTAAATTCGATGATGGATAAAAGTGGAATAAACATACCTCTGGAAGTCTGCGTCCGCCATCAATTCGTCAACAAGGTTCTTCTTTCGTTCCTTTTGGGGTACTCTATCATGATAGAAGTCTGCATGACTGTCAACTACAGTCCCAACCTATTTTTAAGAATTTGACAGTGCATCATTTCCAAAGCAAAATTAATATGTAAACCATTTTGTTTAAGTACCTGGAAATATTTTGGGATAACTTTAAGGTCATTTTTCTTGTAAAACTGTTTGGGATTTAAGATGGATCTCATTTGGATTATTTCCAGATCCCGAAGCTTTTCTTCAGTCATTTCTGTTGCAGGAAGGTTAAACCACTTGCCTCCTTTGGTTTTTTCAGCCTCCTTTTTTCTCTCCTTTTTCAATAGTTGTTTACTTGCACTGTATTTAGGAACACTCTCTAATTTTTCAAACCCAGCGGTTAACACAGATTTTTCCAACAGTTTGTCAGTATTAATAAGTGATGAGTTGGATGTTGCATTGCAGCTGTTTGAGCCAGTTCCCACACTTAATTTCTTTTCTTTGTGAGGGTTGACATCAATATACACTCCAATATCCTTCATTCCAGTTTCTATCTGACTCGCTAGCACAATACTGAAATTAAATAGCCATTTTTAGCATCATATCAGTTAAGAATTAGAATTCAAATCTTACTTTTGTCTCCCATTTCTATTTCTCTTAGTGATAGTGATCGGAGGTTGAGAAATAGGTAATTCTTCATCGGATTCTAAATCTTCCTTGTCGATTTTAATATTGATGGGAAGTCGAGCAATAGACTTGATAGAATTTTTCGCCATGCTTACTAAACCACGATATAAAATAGACTAGTAGTAAGTAGTAGTAGAAAGACTAGTAGTTGTCCGACTCAGAGAGAGAGGGAGATTGGGCTTAAAACCATTGCCTACTTAAACGTCTAGGCCGGCCGCCGCCCGCCGGCGTTCGAGGTGTACCCCCCCCCCCCCTTCTTTCAACCTAACCGGTACACAGCGCATCTAGCGGCGAGGGCAGTGAGAAAGCGCTAGAAAAAATCTCACCGCTAGAAGCGCTGTGTACCGGAATAGTCGGAATACGGCTGCTGGGTTGTTATGGTTAAGGCAACAAACGTGTTAAGTCACTAAGTTGTAAGTTGCTGGTGTTGTGAATTATCAATTATGTGATTAAAATGTTGTTCATCACTCAGTTTGACAGTGTTTCGATTGGAAAATTGTGTTGGACGTTGGTGTTTGAATACACGTGTGCGACTTGTGCTTTTCATGAAGCATACATGAAAGTAAATAAAAATACTACAAGTGACTTCCAAGACAGCTTTATACTAGAGTTTTAAAGTAAGTTTTACATGATTGACTTTTATTAAGTTGGAAACAAAGTTCATTTGTTTAATATGCCAAAAACTGATTCCTTTGATCCACTGGGTTTTTTTTATTTACTTCCGGTTTCTAAATGTGCTCATAGCTCAGTAAATGTTGAGGTGACGAAAAAAAGAGCCCGATTTTCGGGATCCTCGTGCAAAATGGGATAAAGTTCATGTTTCCATAGAAAATACCCGAAAATCGTCGAAAATCGCCAAAAACGACGGACTATGTCTCATAGGAATTTTTTGGTGGCCATGTCATGGATTTCGATTAAAATACATCAATCCTGCCTGAAATTTGACGAGGATCACGAATCTGTTAGTAATTTTGATTACAGCTCAATATTTGAGGAGTTATCAGTCTACTTCTGGTGTACTTCCGGTAAATTTGAGTTTTCTAATTTCCTAAAAATAAAAAATGATATGTTTTCCACACAGTTTCTATAATTTTAAGCTTAGTTAGGTAAAGAAGAAATAGTCTATTTAATATTTATTTGCGCCAAAGAATTGCTGGATTGGCAATCCAGTCTTAAGGATGAGGGTCTAAATACTGACGCTAGATGTCCTTCGCTGTTGTTGTCCTTTGCTTTGTCATTCTTCCTCTGTGCGTTATTTTTTCGATTTATTTGTTTTATTCTGGATAAAATGAACCATAATTTTGTAAGTAATTCAACCTAGAGCATTACTAGATAACTGGAGTTGATATTTGTACCCAAATTCTCTACTTGAAATCCGAAAAAATTTATTGTATGCCCGTTGTCAATTTCAGGTCTGACAGAATCAGCCTACATTGACCACTTTAATCAACTAGTGGCTCAATGTTCCTCGTTTGTGTTTCAATTTCCTTATTCTGCTGCAAAAATAAAGCTTTGTTACTAACGATTATAGGATTACATGTTCTACATTGGTAAGCATATTTTTGGATAAAAATGAGATTCTTTTTCGTGACAGGTGTGATTACAAGTTTAACTTGTAATTGTTACTTATTTTACAGGTTAATTTACAAGTGTGACAGGAGCTTCAAATCACGAACAAGGAAGCTATGGTGTATCAAAAAAAGACTGCTTAGAGTGGATGGAGGTAGTGTGAATTTTTGTATTTTTCTGTTAATTTACATTTTAATGATATTTATGGCTTATTCAGAAGAGAAGACTCAACAGTCAGCTGGTGATTTCTAAGGAGGCTGCTGATCTGCACCAAAATCTGTCAAACGTATGTTCTATTGGAAACTAGAATTTGGTTTATGTTGATTGCAGTCTTATGATTCTTTTATTATTTTATTTAGATGAAAAATTGGTGTAGACTGAATGCTGTGGCGCCCTAAAACTTGTTCATCGTGGATCATCACATCTGCAGTTCTGCACGTTCAGCTTCATCTGTTATTGCTGTTGGTATTTATGTCTTTTTTGTAAGTTTACCCGTTGGCTGCCACGCCTTTGTTTCCCCCATGTTAGCTCTCCTAGGGGCCCGCTTCTGTTTGGTCTTGTGGTCTATATGCCATGAGATTGAACAGTTGCACTTGCCTATCTACAGGATTCGCCGAAAGGCGCTGTTAGGGTCGTGCACCATAGGGACTTCCCCCTTGTCGATTCGGTGATGGATTCTAGTGGCGTGCATGCCAACTTCTCCCATCACCGTGTCAGCCCGGACTTGTCAGCAATGGCAAGTCCCACCTTGGTCGTGGATCCTTCGGACACGGCGTGTAGATAGTAGAAGAACAACCTACGGGTTGTATGGCGTGGCAGCCAACGGGTTAACTATGTGTAATGTATAATTGTAAATGTGTTTGTATAAGTATTAATGTAAAAAGTGGTGGAATTGTGGGTGGAGGTGGGACAATAAATGCAATTCCTTGTCATTTTCTTGTATACTTGTATATTTTCGTTATGTATAATTTATCATTAGAAGATATTTCAACGCTTAATAGACTTACTCTGAAGATAAATATGAATCAACTAGAAATACACAGGAAAAAATTTTAAGGTTAAAATCTCCACTTATTAGTAAAAAAACCTATTATTTCATGACAGTGGATAGCCAGTAACATTCAAGATGACAATGAACAACGCAGACATCTCATAAATTTAGTTGTTAAAACTAAACCCAGAGAATAGAAAGTCTTTTAGGACAACATAATACAGTTGGACTTCTTTTCAAAAAGCAAATTAACGAATACTTAAAAGCGTATGAAAGAAAAATCTTGATTTTTTGGCAATCAAATACTATTTTACTCGCATTTCACAAAACCTCATTCTATTTTATAAGTAAAATCATCCTGATCTCTCAACTGTAAACACTTAAACAATTAATCCCAACAATTCGTATAGTTTTTTAAATTGAATACAACTCTTCAGAGAATGGCTACATTCTTCATTTTTGCAGTAGCCTACTCGGATCACCACTCGGATTTTGTCATCATTTAATTCCTTGGAGTATGGAGACCTAAATTGATTATAAGAAATAACATAGAAAAGTATATTGACTTCATTCACAACATCCAATTATTATAATTAACCAATAGTCTAAACTTGAAATGTCAAAAAATCAGAAAAAAAATAAAAACATCAATTAATGGACTTTACCGATAAATCCCCCAAAACTTGGAATAAAAATCAACTACGCAATTCCAATATTCAACATTAGGACATGCACTGAAAATGTTTTGTGCTGAACTTGACAAATGATGATTCTTATTTTTTAGCAATCCAAAAACACAACTGAAAAAGCATCTTTCCAAAAAGATTTTGGCATTCCAAGAATTTCAACAAGCTCTTAGTTCCATGACGTTGGTCGATTTGAATATGGCACTTTATGGCTGCAATGAAGAGGAAGTAGAAGATGGGCTCCGGTTCTTATTAGATAAGGGCCAAGGACAGTTTAGTTGTGTTTTGGAATTGCTTCAAAATTTTGGAAAGCATTTTGCCAAAAACATTCACTGCCCGAACGAATAAATGAATGTCGAAAGATCATACCTGCTATCACCACAAGTTGTATCTAATGTAACTTGCATATGCTTGTTTGCTCGTCTATAATGGCTCTAACGTGCATTTAAGAGAAACTAGCACTAGACTCACAGGTTTTTGCTTCTATTAAACGTAATGGAAATTCTACTTCTGCAAAACCTGCTTGAAATCAAACATCTAATCCGACTACAATAACACAAGTGTTGCCATCTGACTTTACGAGTATAAACAAAAAAAGTCTGCTCAGGTCAACTGTTCAATATTTGAAAATATGAAATGCCTTTCCTAATCTCGACCGATTTTATTTATGACAGGAGTAAATCATATGAAACTTATTTAGACATTGAACTCTATTGACTTCTGAATCTGAGAAACAAAAAATAGTAATAAGACAAATTCATAGCTTGGAAAATCAATCTTTACTGATTTACAAATTACAATATATCGCAGAATTAACTGTTGATTACTATTGGAAATCGGAAGGAGCGACATTGAGTTATTAACGCACAGGATTAACGCACATTGCAAACTAAAATTAGAAATTAAGCCTACATCAGCCAGTGTACATCAGTCAACCAGTGGAATTTGGTTCGGCAAAATCGGTCCACCAAATATTCTTTAAATTCACTAAACTGTTACTGCAATTATTAATGGCAAACGGTACCCTAACCCCTAATAAATAAAACTATTCCGCAACGCTCAAATTCGAAGAATTAAGTAAAACAGTAAACTCAAGTATTAATGACGAAACTCTTCAGTAAATAAGAAAAAGTTAACCTGACAAAATTGGTTAACGGTGTCTTGTAAATTTCCAGACTGGATAATTTTCCACACCGTTAAAGGGCATCGGGGATTGTTGGGAAATGTTTCATGTTCAAAATGATAACCATCCTTGGGCTCCTGCACCTGAACCTGAAAACAAATGATATGGGATAAATTAGTAAACTAAAAATTATTGACAAACAATATTTCAAAATAAAATTCATCTTGACTGAAATGGATACAAAAATATCCCAACAGAATTCAATGATTACTAGAAAACATAAATAATTTTTTTAAATAGCTGCAAATGCACGACAAATAAGCCTTTACCTCTACCGTCCGCCAAACTGGCAGTTTCACAAATATCAATAGCAGCTTATGAGCTTAACCAGTGTAATTAAGTCTGACAAAATTTACCTATCAACACACAAACCATTTCAATGATTTACAATAATGAAGGGAAAAAATGACTGAAGGCTAAAATGTTTCACTATTGATAGTAATTTACAGAATGAACATGTTGAGGCTTCAACACAAAATTTCCAACCATGCTTTGTGAATTCGTCTCAAATATACACCCTGTGATAGTGGTCTCTTAACTTAGAATTTGACAATTAATTTAAACAGAAACAATTTTAAATTACTGAAGGAAAAAAATCAGGCAAATGTTATGCTCTAATTCATAATGCAAACAAATCCTAGAAATTAAAACTTTAATACCTTAGACCAGTAACATGCTAGCCTCTGGAATGGAAAGCTGATAAAAGCTAAGATTGATGGAAACTTAAATATATTAACCGTCTGAGCACGTTGAAGATTCCTCTCTTCCAGCCATGCGGTCATTTTCAATCTTCATGTCTGCGATGAAGAAGATGTAGAATAATAGAAAAGGCCAATACAGAATAAGAAACGTTTAATAGGAAAAAAAACTACCTTTTAAAAAGCTTAAATGTTTCGTAATTGATGGAAATTTACCGGAATGAACACGTTACACCAAGCATGCTTCGTCAATACGTCTCAGATATTATAATATATGAACCTGATCGCAGACGACGCCATCCGATTTATATCTTTGTTGTTGTTGAATTACTCGCAAGATGGCTTGAATGGCTATAGCCATCTATGGAGAAAAAGAAAATAGGCTCCCGGTTTTGTTTGCCGGCTTACTTGAGTAGAGTTTAGCTTAGCTGTTAATTTTCAGGTTCAGAAATCTAGCCTATTACCTGCTGGTAAGTGATAATGCTCTTAATACTTTTAAAAAGTTATGTTTAATAAAATTTAACTGTAAACAAAATAACCGAACCCGCTACAGCTTACAGGTGAAACTGATAATGTGGAAATGTCATGTCAGCTGTCACTTGTTGATCGCATGATCGTTCATTGAAATCTTCACTTCCATTTACTCGTTTAATTATATGGTTTATTTTTTGTTGTTGTTTTAAAGTTTTAAAAATGCCACCAAAGAAAGATGCTGCTCCTGAACCAAAACCTCTCATTGGTCGAATTGGTACAAGTCTGAAAATTGGAATTGTTGGTCTTCCTAATGTTGGTTAGTCATGTCATTCAGCTTATTAAGTTGTGAATCGATACTATAATAAATACTAAAAACTCTAATTATTTTTTCTGTGCAGGAAAGTCTACCTTCTTTAATGTCTTGACCAAAAGTGCAGCCCCAGCTGAAAATTTCCCATTTTGTACAATTGATCCTAATGAAAATAAGTGGTTCTTATGATTCCCATATTACCTTTGTGTGAGACATATCATACTAAACATAAATCTTTCTTTACGTAAGGTAGGAGTTCCTGATGAGAGGTTTGATTGGCTGCTTCAACATTACAAACCATCAAGGTAAAGTTTCAAAAAAGTGCATTCACTTTCAATAGTATCTTTGATCATAATTCACTTTTTAGTTTTATCATAGCCCAAAAATTCAAGCATACCTTAACATTGTTGACATTGCTGGGTTAGTAAAGGGAGCTCATGAAGGACAAGGATTGGGAAATGCCTTTCTATCTCACATTCGGAGCGTCGATGCAATTTTTCATCTCTGCCGTAAAATATAATATCAACTATTCAGTGATGATGAAACCCTGAACTTGCTTTGCGTTTCATAGGGACTTTTGAGAGTGAAGAAATTACTCACGTTGAAGGTGATGTCAATCCTGTTCGAGACATCGAAATCATAAATGAAGAACTAAGGTTAAAAGATGAAGAATCTCTCAATGCTGCAATTAAAAAAACGGAATCGTTAATGCGCACTGATAAAAAGATGAAGACAGAATACGTAATGCAAATATACACAATCATATTATTGCACTCAATAGCGCAATTTTTTTAGGATATCTTGTGTAAGATTAAGACTCATCTTGTTGACGAAGCAAAACATATTCGGTATGGAGACTGGAACGTTCAAGAAGTAAGACATTTTTTAAATTTTATGAAAAGCAAATCCTCATTAATTTGCGCTCACATAGATCGATGTTTTGAACAAGCATCTCTTTATTACTTCCAAGCCAGTCATTTATTTGGTTAACATGGCCGAGGCAGATTATATCCGGAAGAAAAATAAATGGTACTCGTATACTTCGTGATGTTGAATGTACACTAATGTTTTGATTAAAAGGCTTCCGAAGCTTAAAGAGTGGATTGATTCCAACGATCCTGGTGCCATAATGATTCCTTTTTCTGGTGCATTTGAAGCTAAGATTGCTGATATGGATGAAGACGCACGGAAAGCTTTTTGTGAAGAATATAAAGCTAACAGTACTTTCGATAAGATTATTGCACAGGGCTATAAATCCCTGAACTTAATGTACTTTTTTACTGCGGGTCCTAAGGAGGTCAAAGCTTGGACCATTCAAGTATGGTACCTTTTTCCTTTATTTAAATTTATTAAATGAAATCGAAAATCTTTTAAATATTTAAAGAAAGGAACCAAAGCACCACAAGCAGGAGGTCGAATCCATTCGGATTTCGAAAAAGGTTTCATTATGGCAGAAGTCTTTAAATTTAGCGACCTGAAAGAAGAAGGCAGTGAAGCAGCTGTTAAAGTACATTAATTACAATAATATTAGTTTAAAAAATAGTAACACGTTTGTGATTTGGTTGGATACAGGCAGCGGGAAAATATCGTCAACAAGGTAAACTTTACGTTGTGGAGGACGGTGATATTATCTTGTTTAAATTCAACGCTGGTGCTGGACTAACCGCTGGAAAAGACGCTAAAAAGAAATGAAAACACATTCTTTGAATCAACACTCGTCTCTTAACAGCAAATAAGAGTGAACTGATTTAAAATAAAATTAGTTCGAAAGAAATGAAAATTTTTGTAAGTTCATTCGCTCCGTCAACAGCATGATGAGTGAAAAATTGAACTGGCGAAATATACATGTTGGAACGATCATATAATTTGAATCATGCATTTTGTTTTACCTATTGTTTTAGTTGTCTTGAAAAAAAAATATTTGAAACAATCTATAAACCAAAGACACTAGTTGAAAGTTGAAACTTGGGGCGTCCAGTGAGAATCAAGAGTGACTTATAGCTATTGTTAAAAAACCTACTAGGCTATATTCTTCATGAAATCATGATCAAAAACATACGTTTCAAATTTCTGGTTAACTCATCTGGTTAATATTTTAAACACAAAATTATTGTGTTCTAATAATCAATCTTTTGAACAATCTAAATTTTGTCGTAAACTCGGAAGTTTCATACTTTCGACGGGAGTTACCAGGCAGCCCATGGGCCAGGACGGCTAATTTTTTTCCTGTTCATAAAATTTTTTTCCTGTTTCATAAAGCCCGCTATTCCCGCAACAAATTTAGACATCTAGTGTTTACTTCTTACACCACAAGTATTTTACCCCCTCTTGCTTTTGAGCTTTTGAGCCACATTTCTTTACCCGGTTTGGTTTTTTATAAATCGGTTCTATTTTAGTAAATTTTGCGAATTTCATTCAGGTACGCATAACTTCTCCTTCATTTGAATTCGCTGAATATGTTAATCAAAATTGTACTTCGAAGTTCAAAATTCGTTTACTCGTCACGTAATTTTTTAAAGCTATTGAACACTTACACAGTCTGTCACTCACTTCATGGTCCATGTGCTCATTAATTCTTATTTTCTTGTAATTTTTCATTATAATAGAAAAATAAGTGCAAAATGCCACCCAAGAAAGAAGCTGCTCCAGAGCCCAAACCCCTCATTGGACGTGTTGGTACAAGTCTTAAAATCGGAATTGTTGGACTTCCAAATGTTGGTTAGTTAATTACAGAAATTATGAGTAAATAAAGGTATTGACAGTTCTCTTTTTCTGTAGGCAAATCAACCTTCTTCAATATCTTAACAAAAAGTGCAGCCCCTGCTGAAAATTTCCCGTTTTGCACCATCGATCCCAATGAAAATAAGTGTTATTTTTAGCAATTACTCTTTTTTTCTAGTTACTGTTTTCTGTCATATTAAACTTGTGTTTCTATCTTTACGTAGGGTAGCTGTTCCTGATGATAGGTTTGATTGGCTATGTGAACATTACAAACCAGCCAGGTTTGTAAGATTTTTAAACTAATTTTCTTCCACTCTATTAGTGATTGTTGAAAAACTTTTACATAGTAAAGTCCAAGCCTACCTTAATATTGTGGATATTGCCGGGTTAGTAAAGGGAGCTCACGAAGGGCAAGGGTTGGGAAATGCCTTTCTTTCTCACATTCGGAGCGTCGATGCCATCTTTCATCTCTGCCGTAAGTAGAATTAATAGTTGTGTAGATTTTTGCCTTGACGAAAAAATAATAATTTCTTTAAATTATTAGGAACTTTTGAGAGTGAAGAAATTACTCACGTTGAAGGTGATGTCAACCCTGTTCGAGACATCGAAATCATAAATGAAGAACTAAGGTTAAAAGATGAAGAATATCTTATGGCTACAATTAAAAAGACGGAGTCTCTAATGCGTAGTGACAAAAAAGTTAAAACAGAATATGTAATCGAAAAGATATCCTGTAATCAATTGCTATTGCTGGTTCTAATAGTTTGTTTCCATATTTTAGGATATTTTGTGCAAGGTTAAAGCTCATCTTGTTGACCAAGCCAAACATATTAGGTATGGAGACTGGAACGTTCAAGAAGTAAGGAAAACATTAAATCAAAAATTCTACTTGATCTGATCATATACATTAATATTAATCTAGATTGAAGTTTTAAACAAGCACTTGTTTATTACGTCTAAGCCTGTCATTTATTTGGTCAATATGGCAGAAAAAGATTATATCCGAAAAAAGAATAAGTGGTATTTAAAAAAAGAAAATATCCAATGTTGAATATGGAAATCATAACTATTATTTTCCTCTATTATAGGTTACCTAAGCTCAAAGAGTGGATTGATGCGAACGATCCTGGCGCTATGATGATTCCTTTCTCTGGTGCCTTTGAAGGCAAGATAGCAGATATGGATGTTGACGCACGAAAAGCTTTTTGCGAAGAAAACAAAGCCAATAGTACATTTGAGAAGATTATTGTACAGGGCTACAAATGCCTTCATTTAATGTACTTCTTCACCGCGGGTCACGATGAAGTCAAAGCTTGGTCCATTCAGGTTTGTGGTTCACTATAAATCTGGAAAATCTGTTATTTCCTATATCTAAATTGATGTATCATTGCAGAGAGGAACGAAAGCCCCACAGGCGGCCGGTCGAATCCATACAGATTTCGAAAAAGGTTTCATTATGGCAGAGGTCTTTAAATTCAACGACTTAAAAGAGGAAGGCAGCGAAGCAGCTGTTAAAGTAATTTTCATCTTACATTTTATTTTATTGGATTTAATGTTAAATACTTTCCTCTGGGATCCAGGCAGCAGGAAAATATCGTCAACAAGGTAAACTTTACGTTGTGGAGGACGGTGATATTATCTTGTTTAAATTCAACGCTGGGGCTGGACTAACCGCTGGAAAAGACGCTAAAAAGAAATGAAAACACATTCTTTGAATCAACACTCGTCTCTTAACAGCAAATAGAGAGTGAACTGATTTAAAATAAAATCGGGAAAAAATTGAAAATATTTGCATTGTCTTTTATTTCTGGTCACTTTTAACACACTAGAGACACGATGATTTGTGAGATGTCCAGTCAGAGCGTTGACAATCAACACTACAATACTTTACCGACCGACAACGTGAACACCGTTTGAGATTTTCTTTGATCTGTTTACATTTAGAGCAAACGCTTGGCTCTAGCGCTTGCTCTTTAAGGATTGCATTTTTTTCCTCTTGGTGTTGGATGGAAATTCGGTTAGTTGTTGCCACTAGGTCTTCCATTTCAGCTTCAGTCCCTGTCTGGTCAGCATAGCACGGAGAAACAAACGTGGCAAGCCATGGGCTATTTTCTCCAACAGGCAGTTGCTCGATCGGCCAGGCGTTTGTAATTATTTTAGTCGAATTTAAGCGGAGCAAATATCGTAACACACCTTCCTCTCCCTCCGAATTGACAAATATTGGGCACACTTCGGATGAAGACACTCCTTCAACGAAGATACGTTTAAAATCCTCCGTAGCCTTTGTTTGTTCAAGTTCACCACGATCAACCAATTTTTGGGCTAGACGATGGTCATTAGCTGTTAACAATAACATTGGCGCTCCTGAGGGAGAGATCAGCACTGGAAGGTGCACCCGAATGAACCATAGATTTTTCAGTTTAGGATCATCCTAGAAAAATAAATTCTTGATGTGATTAATGAATGACATACTTACAAAAATCTAAAAATACCTTGGACCGAATAACATACAAAATATTGCCATCGATTGTAGTGGACTGAAAAAGCGTCCGAATGATCTCCCTTACGCCTTTCAAATAAGAGGTAGTTCTAGTTGTTTCATCTTCTGTTTCGTTCAACATCTGATGCTTCAAATCACGGCATTGGAATTGACAACATAGATGGTAATTAAGGTCTTTCAAAAGGCTTTTGGTATTCCATAAACTCAGTGAACTGATATCCCATTTCTTACGATCTTTCCACTCGTAAGGATGGGGCTCGTTGGTTGATTTTGGTAAGATCAAGCGAACGTGGTTAGTTTCCGTCTCACAAGATGAGTGTACGTCAGCAACTTTGAATGGCCATGGGAAAGTTAACTCCTGACAAATCTCACCAGCTAGAAGTGTCACTTGATGTGCTGCTTCGGCTGGCGGTTGTCTGTCTGTAGACAAGATCATATCTAAATAATAAGAAAAATCAATAACTAAACAAGACTGTTGGGTTGGTTAAATCAAGAAATAATACCTTCCTGTTTAATTCCTGGTAAATCAACATGATAAAACCCTTCGAACTCTTGGCAAGTAAGGAAAGCAGTCGAATCGGCTTTACGCGTGAAAGGTGCAGAAACATCCAATATTGTAGTGGAAGCATCAGCCAAAGAACAAGAAGAAGTAACATGTGCATTGCCACTTATCAAATAGGCAATAGTGTTTTCTAGATCAAGACGGTGATCCTCCAAAAGCATAAATGACACTATAATATCACAACCATCGCGTCTCAGTCCAAAGTTATCGATAAAGTGCTTGTCATTTTGATTAGCCAAAATAAGTCGTAGACCTCCATCTTCTTTGCTTGTGGGTTTAAGTATGATTTTGAGTTGAAGAATTGTTCCGCCGTTCATCCACAAGTGAAGGGTTTTCCAAGCCAGTTGTAATGACGGATGTAAAGATGGTTGTTCTAGAGATTCACGACTGGTTTCAAGAAGATCAACTCGAGCAGTAAACGAACTGACCAAGTAACAATAAGTAAGTGGGGTAAATGATGAATCGAATATGTTTGATTTCGACACCTCAAGTTCACTAAAGATCTTCGTTTGAAGCGCTTCAAAAAAGTCGCTGATAGCACCGGTATTTTCAATTCGCATATTTGTGAAATTTGGGCAGTGTTTCCAGTAGAGATGGACGGACGATCGCCAGCTTGTTTTAAGGGGTAATGTGTTGCCCAGAAGCACATGATTAATCAAAACTAAACCAAATAAAGAGGGAATCATCTGAATTGAAGTGCCGAGAGATTCTTCCACAAACTCTTTCGACGAGTCATACCGAATGTCAGCAGTGTTTTCACGCCACGGAGAAGATTCAGTCAAGAGAACTGCATGAGGATCGTCAGCCAACACGAGACGACCAGCGTTGAGAATATTTGCTAATCCAATCTGACAAGGTAATTTAGAACAATCGACAATATTAAATGGCTCTGTCCACGTCCTACGATAGCACAGCTCTAATGGATCGCCAATGTGAAAATTCAGTGTTGATTCTTGAATCCATTTTTGGTAGCTTTTAACTTGATTGCACAAACCCGTTTTACAGGAGTCGAGAAAATCACCCTGAGCGGGCAACTGTTTGAGATTGAAATATATTTCAAACGGAGAAACGGAAGAAATCAGTGCCCAATGACCGGTTTCTGGTTCTAAGAGCGTTGGATTGACGCAAATCATTTTTTCTTTGTCCGGAAAGCAATTGCCTGTTTCAAAATAGATGCGCATTTCTTCGGCATTTCTGCTTGTATTTTGATCAATATGAGCTTTAGTTTGAGCAATCATCCACTCCCACACCTCAGCTAATGTTGGCTTGTAAACATTGTTTTCTTGTTTTGAGGTTTTGTTAGACAGTAATCCATGAATATGATTTATAATGGATTCATATCTGAAAATACATTTTTAAATTAACTTTATTATGAAAAATGTTACATTTAAATTCTGAAATGTATAACCTTTGTTGATGAATTTCTTGCATGGAAGTTAAATTCATTTCAGAAACTGAGGAAATCCAAAAATTCCATACATTCTTCAGGATGGACATGTCATTTTCTGCAGGTATTTTTAAATGATCTGAGAAATTTCCTTTGCTCAAATCTGTGATGTCCCTCAGAAACCTCTCTTTAGTCCCTGATGACCACTCCATATTATACCATATATTCCACAAATATTGTAAATTTTCATCACTGTCAGGATCAAATTTAATATCAGTGATTATCTTAGCAAACAGGACATTTCTAGCCATTGTCATGGCAGACACATCTGTTACAGTGATGTTAGAGATTTTCTGATTGGAACAAAGAGAGGTAGATTTAATGGCAAAAGGTAAATCTCCACATGATAAAATGAGAACCTAGTAAATGATAAAAATGTTAACTTTTCATAGGATAATGCCATTATAGGAAAAACTAGCTACAACTTTGGTTGCGTACCTTGATAGGGATATCACATGTTGAACCATGGTATTCCTCGAGAAAGTTTTCAATGGAGTAGTTTGAAAACGAATAGCAAGGAGAACTCGGCAAATGACATTTTCGCGAAGGAGATAACATTTTGTAGTTAGGCTGTTAATGAATTTAACACGAATTACTCTTTACACTGCCAACCGATCAAACGTTAAACAATATTAAAGATTGCCATCCGATTATCTATCGGACTGATCGGACTGATAGAATTCGTCTGCTACCATTTTGAACTTTTTGCCTTCGGGCCTATAAGCATAAGGTTCAACAACTCGTTACTGGAAAAGGGTTGCTGCGACTGTGTGTGTGTGTATACTTTTTTCATTTCCTCTTCCTCATATGTATTGTTATCGAGGTTTTGACAGTTGCCTCGAACATAGAGGTATATTTACAGATTTTTGTGTAGAAAAGTGATCTTCCGTGAAAGATTGTACAGTTTTATAAAATAATTCGTTGTGAGCAACTGTACATTTCATAGTTCTTAATTTGTGTATTTATTCTGTATACCAGGTTACCACCTTAGTTCTGTTTAGAGAACTTATTGTAAGGAAAATAAAAACCAAATGCCACAAAAAAGGACACAAAATGAATCGCGATAGCCCCAGCAAGCCAAGATCTGCAATACCAGGTATAGCTTTAGTTATTAAAATGTAGTTTAGACATAAAGGTGTATTGATTGTTTTAAAAACATTTTCCTTTTCAGCTTATTTGACTGGAGACACAGAAGATCCCTATCCAAGTCTTTCTGACATACATGATTATGAACCAAACTTAGAATTTGATGATACTGAACTCCAACAACCAGTTGATGATGAAGGTATTGTGTAATCCCAATTTTATCAAACAATAAATAGATTTGAATTTTTTTTAAATTCTAGGTGAAAGTATTGGGATAGGTATAGAATCAGATGAATTTCTAGAGACTCCTGTATCTGATGGCACTATTGAAGAGAACTTTGAAGAAGCATTTGGCTTGCCATCCTTAATTCCAGAATACCCATCTCTAATTCCAGTAGAAAGGGATGCATCAAAAGATCTTGTGGATGATTTCATTGATGTTGCTCAACATAGAATTGTTGATGTGGTGGGTGATGACACATATGGCCGCAAGGTTATTGGTATGTTATTATTTATTTATCTTACATTATTATTTGTTAACATTCTTGTTTTTCCTCAGTTGTCTCTGCTTGCAGGTTACCAAGTAACAAAGTACTGGATCATAATAGATTGTTGAGGTAAAATATTATGCACTTTTATGCTCATCAGTAAATAATTTAAATATTTATTTTACAGTTACTTGATGCACACCTTGGATAACTACGTTGAGACTGATTACACTGTTGTGTACTTTCACCATGGTCTCAACAGCCAGAACAAACCATCTTTTCGGTGGCTGTTGCAGGCATATCGAGCTTTTGATCGCAAGTACAAGAAAAATTTGAAAGCCTTGTACCTCGTACACCCCACCAATTTCATTAGAGTCATTTGGCAATTATTTAAGCCATTTATCAGGTACATCTGTTTCTCTTTATGTTCACTTTTCAAAATTATAATGTTTGATTTTTTTATAGCATAAAATTTGGACGGAAAATGATGTACGTTAATTACCTCAGTGAATTGGGTAACCATATCCATCTTAATCAAGTTAACATACCGCCACCCGTCTTAACGTAAAAACATTTAAATTATATGTTGAACTGCTTTTGAATTATATTTTTTTTTAAAATGGCAGGCATGATGCTCAGCTGATGTCAAAAAGTGCTAATAAGGCTGGGCAAGGTTCTCAGGTGGATTCTTCTTCTGTTCAACCTTTACCTACCCAACAATTTGGTGTGACGTTGCAATTTATCAAAGAACGTAACAATGGCCAGGTTATTCCACCTATAGTTTCTCGATGTGTCGAGTTCCTCAGCCAACCGGATGGTATTTCCTCGAATTATTAAAATCGGGAGAATCAGTTAGTGCAATGTGAACTTTTCTTTATAGCTCTGGAAACGGAAGGATTATTTCGTCGCTCAGCTAGCGTTGCGTTAGTCCGTGACGTTCAATCTCGCATTAATAGGGGTGAATCAATTGATTTTCAGCGTGATTTTCCTGGCGATTATCACCTAGCGGCTGTAACGCTGAAAACATTTTTACGCGAACTGAAGGAGCCCCTAATGACTTTTGACCTGTTTGATGAAATCATAAATTTTCAACGTAAATTAGTTGATCCTAAAATGTATTTCACTGCATCTTAAAGAAATTCATTTGATAGGTTTGAATAAGGAGGAGCGTGCTCAAATGGTAAAAACACTCATCTTGGAAAGGTTACCCGAGGACAATTACATCTTGTTGAAATACCTTGCACAATTTCTGGCCAAAGTAGGGTTCTAATTTCCAATTTAAATTCAATCATTCTCTATACAAATCATATTTTCATTCTAGGTTCAAGATAGAAGCGATTTGAATAAAATGACATCCTTCAATCTTGCAGTGGTGTTTGGGCCCAATTTAGTCTGGTCTCAGAACCAGCAAATGTCTTTATCGGCTATCGGTCCCATCAACGCGTTGACTGAACATATTTTGTCTCACTATTTAGAAATTTTCATCTTGTAGTTGAGACATTCCATTGGCTTACCCTCCACCTAGTCTACTTGGACTGCTAATTCCCCCGTTATTGGAGACTTTTCATAATCAGATAAGACTCGCGCTTACCACTTTTTAGTTCACGGTTGTGTCAAATGAGTGTTCTGCAGGTCAAGGTGTATACAATTACCTCTCAAAATGATTTTATATTCTATTATAAGGTAAGCGATTCATTAAGTGAATTGTAAAAAACGAACATTATCCTAAAAAAGTCTAGGCTTTGACATTGTTTCCCAAATCTGTTAATCTTAAGAGAAATCATAATAATACCAAAAGAAACCAAACACTGGCTGGGGCTATATTAATTTATTTGTCACTTATGAACAAAAAAAAAGAAAGTGCAAAAAAGAGCGTAAGAAAATACATAGTATGATATACAAGTTTTAGTTGATTTTTTTCCCCCTTCATTGATGAGTCGCCACGTTTGAAGTAATAATGAGTTCAAAAGTATTCAAAGCCCCACAAACGGATAGAAGATGAAAATATCCCTACCATACCCCACGAAAAAACGACACGCACGTTAACCATGCACTTATTGAAAAAAAAAGCTTGACATTCCAAGAAGGAAACTTTATCGGTTTACTCAACAATAAGTTTTACAAAAAGTGAATTGCTATTTTGGCATCGTAAAAGCCAATAAGAAATTGCTCGATAATATTCTACATCTATCAAGCAAAAAAAACGTCTATCACACCCAAGATTCTCAAACATTTTGAGATGTTATCTATGTGAAAGGTTGATGTTTCCCCTAGACAGCGTTAATTGAAAAAAAAAAATCATATGATATGCTCGAAACCGAACATTTTTTTCTGAAGGAAGAACTGAAATAAATCCACATTTCTTATCCAGAAAATGAAGAAGGGAAATAGAATAAGGAGACACAAGGAAGGTGAAATAACTAAATTAAAGCGTCTTTCGATCGCACCGTAGGGAAATGGATAAATCAAAATGAATTCGCGTGATGGTTTCATTAGGTGTGGGCTTTGTTTTGCAAACACGAGAAAAGGAAAGTTTACACCCCACCCAAAGGCACACTACTTCACTGGAGTCCTGTATTGTTTGAAATTTTTTCAAGAATTGTTTTCTTATTTTACGTCTGTTTTAATTCGATAAATCTGGAAAAGTTTGGGCAGACTTTTTCTTTAATGTAAACTAACCAACTTTCATTATTCCGCGTTTTGTACTCGTGTTTCCTTTTTAGTTTGAATTGTTTCTCTCTTCGTCCTTTTTTAAGCGGTCGAATTATCGGTAAAGCTCTGTGAACGAGTTCTTCGATTGGTTGTCTTCGGGACAGTCACAGTCTTGGTTGTCGGCTCGTCAGACGAGCCATGTACAATTCGACCAGAGCCATACCTTTTTGTCATTTGATGATGAAATGATTGTTTTGTGAATCGACGAGCATCACCTAAACTTTCTGATTCGGATCGTTTTCGATTGCCTAGTGACTGTTTGCAAAAAAAAAAAAAAAGTTAAATCTACTTTCTACGAATATTTAAAAATAAATAAATTACCTTGGATCTACGTTGATCGTGAGGCTGGACAACGCGGAAATCTTCAATAGTTTTAAACTTGGACAAATACTCCTGAAGTTTAGGGTCGACCGAGAGTTTTTTCCCGTTTTTATAGTACTTTAAAAAGGCCCAGAACTTTTCAAGACCGTAAAGTTGACCCGTTTCATAATCACGAATAGTTTCTTCTTGGAAGACTTGATATAGCTCATTGCGATAATGTTTTTCCAGTCCGTAAGAAAAGTAACGGAAGAGACATTCCAGCCCGTAACGATATCCGGCAGCTGCGTCTTCTAAAGCCAGACGACGGAATTCGTCAAACATTTTTCGGTTAAAGTTGGCACGAAGGAAAAACGACCAGAAACGGAAAAGCGTATTCATTTCTGGTGATTGACCAACTCCAACACGTTTACGCTCTGTAAAATTCAAATGATCGTTTAGGAATAAAAGAGAATTTTAAAGGTAATTGAAATCATTTCACCTTTGAGACAACGAGCTCGGTAGCGCGTGTACACTTGCTGCGTAAAACCATTTTCCTTGAGCAGTGCGTGTGATGGATGTTGGAAACTGGGTAGCGACTGTGGTGTACTACCATAACTACCTGCTATCGAACTCTTTTCAGCCGGACTAGTGCCCAAATCACAGCTTCCGACACTTGTCGTTCGTACTCTGTGTTCTTTTGAATCTACGACCCAGCTAAGTATTTCAAAAAGGATACATATTCATTTTTGTACTAATTGTAGAAAACGTATGTTTTATTACCCGACGTGACATTCTACTGGTGGATTGTCACCATGTCTCGTCTTCCTTTTACGCGGTGTGCGTTCATCAAAGCTAATCGGATCCGTTTTCGTGACTGGATAAAATCGTGGCACCTAAATGACAAGGGGAAATGTAATTAAAATAGCCATGATTTAGTTGTAAAACTAGTACTTCATGTTTTCTCCCTCGTCCTCGGTTAGGCATCGAAGATACTTTTAGGGAAGGTGGTGGTGGTGGAGGAGGTTGGGAAATATCCTGTTTCTGTGACTTGGGCGCTATCTTTTCGAAATCCTCGCGCGATATTAAATTGACAGTCTGATAAGAATGTAAAACAATTAAAAGCAAGCCGAAACAACATTAAAGAAAACTCAATACTTTGAAAGTAGATGTGGGATTGACAGATGGAGCCCATTCGTGATCGTTCCACAAGTCCTGCTCATAGTAACGTAATCCATCTTCAATGTGATGAACGAGTTCTTGTGTGATTTTCGTGCGAGAAGTCCAGTCTCCTGTTCTATCATATCCTTCGTGTTTTGTGGGTCGTGTACTTTGCGTTACAATCAAAATCTAATAGAAAATAGGTTAATACCATCTTTGATTAGAACACTTCCAACGAATGCTACAGGTTACCTTGTTTATAAAGTCGTCGCCAACTTCGTCATATTCACCATCGTCCGAATCGGACCAATCGGTGGTAAAAGTATTTTGTTTGACTACTGGCAGGGGACGGTCTAGTTCCTCGTCAAACTGAAAATCCAGTTCTTCCCTATCTTCACCTTTAACATCATTTACATTTTTGGATAGGCAGATTGATGACTGTCTTGAGCGACGACCGACGGATTTTTCATCCGCTGCAATTTCATAAGGTAAACCTCCGTTTGAAGACGAAACTGAGGAGTGTCTATCTCTTACGCGGCGCTTTACCTAAAACAAAAACAGAATTTAAGAAATGCCACAAAAAAAAAGTTTTTCGAAATTGGTTTTCCTACCTCTTTCCATTCATCTTCGTTTGTTTTTGAAAGACTAGTCTTTGCAATTTCGTTAGTCATGACTAGAAAAAATAAATGTTATTCCAACAATCTTAGATTTACAACAAAAAGTTGCAAACCTTCAGATTTAGTTGATTCGATTTTCGCTGGTTTAGGTTTAGCCGGTTCAATTTTCGGTGCTTCAATTGTAGTCTCGGCTTTGGCAGCAGGTTCAGCATTTGTAGTATTAACTGTTTCAATATTTACAGGTTTCTCGGTGTGACTTTCTCCCACAGGCTCCGCCGTAGTAGTTTCTGGTTGATGCTCTTCAATCTTAGCCGTTTCAGGAAGAATAGGCCATTTTTCCGGATCGTTAATAGTTCGAACCTTTTGAAAATGTATTATTAAAGGTATACTCTTATAATGATCACCAATTTGACAAACCTTGACCATGTCCTTGATTTTTAACAAAGTTGACTGTTGAAGCGCTTGTATAACTAAACTGACGTCCTGTGTGAGTGCCTGAACGCGATGGAAAGATGCAATAAGCGAAATAGGAAGGTAACCTTCCGTGTCCATTTTTCGGCGTAAAAAAAAGTCCCTTT
The DNA here is from genome assembly GCA_030770115.1 of Daphnia galeata. Classification (NCBI taxonomy): domain Eukaryota; kingdom Metazoa; phylum Arthropoda; class Branchiopoda; order Diplostraca; family Daphniidae; genus Daphnia; species Daphnia galeata. The sequence goes on from CM061121.1 coordinate 396,303, forward strand.
GTAAGTTGTCTTCACTGAAGTAATATTCTCTATAATAAATAATTCACTCGTGAGAATGAGTTTGTTAAACAAACAAAATCGTTTTTCTTACACTTGTTTTCTGACAAGATCTTTTACAACCGATGCGTCTCCAACCGCTTTAGAATGTGGTTGCAGAGCTGCGGGGACGAGAAGTGCTACGTTGGTAGGAACATGACCTAGCCCAACGCCTCCGACGGCCATACCCACAAATGGAGTTACAAATGGCGAGTCTTGAGTGCCGTAATCTGCCAATCCAGCTGAGAAGATGGGCGCCATAAAATCAGAATATTCAATAATTCCATCACCATGAGGTGCCGATCGAGCGCGGCCAAGCGCATTGCCACGTGATCTATGACGTCCTCGTCCGGCGCGACCAGGACCAGACATTCCACGATTATTCCTTTGAGAAGCGCCAGATTCTTGCTCATTCAACCTTTTTTCTTTAACTTCTCCTATTCAACACAAAAATTTTAATAAAATGAATAATAATGCAGGTGATAAATTTAAGAAAACCTTTTGCCGCACTTTTTCGTCCATCTTGGGAGGTGTTGTTAGAAACATCTTTTGGGGATCGGGTTGATTTGTTTTTCTGAGACTTGGGTCGGACAGAGGGCGGCTCAATGTCCAGAGGTACCCAACGTGGTTTAGGTCCTGTTGTGAAAGTAAATGAGTAAAAAAAGATGCTCCACAATCGTCGTTAAATGATGATTCTACCTTTTTTCTTCTTGTCAGCGCGGTTTTCTTTATTTTCCACACCACGCTTGTCTTTATTGTTAAGAGCTGCGTTATTAGGGCTTGACTGAGTTGTCTTTTTCTCGGTTTTTCGGCTTAGGATTTGAGGTGGCTGAGTTTCCTCGTCTGAGCTGATAATTTCTCCTTCTTCCAGCTCTTCTCCAGTCGATCGCCGAACGTTCTTTTTTGGAGTTGCGGGTTTTTCCACGCGGCTGGGAATTTCTGATTTCTTCTTAACTTGGTCATTCTCAACAATTTCACCTTCCTCTAATTCTTCCACAATGACCTGGATGTTTCAATTTGTAAAAAATGCCAGCCTTAATAATTTGAAAGGAAACATCAAGGAGAGAACCATACCTCATCTGCCCAGGTGCGAGCTTTGCTGATAACAGAAACGGTAACAGTCGGTACTTCCTCTTTCGGACGGACGACTACAGCTGCAACGGCAGCCTCGCCCAAGGTCGGCCAGTCTCCGACGTCACTAAAATCGCTAGCCTGATCACGATCATCATTACCAAATCAGAAAAAAACACGACTATATTTAACTAACGAAATAAACACTTTGAAGATACATGAAATAGATAAGACAGCCCATGTAATTTTAAAAGGAATAACCTAAAATTTCAATTGGGTCAGGTATCCTAAGGCAAATGAAATAGATCAGACAGTTTTCTCCCCTTCTACACCCATTTTGGGACCGCACTATTTGCGACACTTTGTTCTGCGAAGGGAGAGGGATGGGTTTTAATCTTGCCCGAGGCCATCATTCTTTTCTGCTTCGTATGGATCGCAACGAAGTTTTAACTAAAAAAGGAACACGTGGTCTGGCTACGTTGCCTACTAATAATCACGTTTAAGTAACCCGATCCCTTTTAAAACTTGGACTTTTGAACATATTATCTTATCTAAGCCTATTTTGTTTTTCTTTTAACAAGACGAAACAATATAACAGTTTGCTCCGGTTCGGCGGCACTTACCTTGACATTGATTTTTCTCCTATCCATAATGTTGGCTTTAACCACAGTGGGTTGCTGCTGTCTCTGCTGCTGGAGTGGTCTTCCTATATGAACCAATTAATATTTTATTACAAGTCTCCATATGAAAAGAATAATTCTCAGTTCTATCCCTTTTCTCACATATGGCTGTAATATGGTACCTGCTGCCATAGACACCTGTGTTTACTTACAGACATACCTATATGATGAATGAGCACATGCCAAAAAGTTACAATCCCTTACCTAAGAAATGCCTTGATGATGGCTTCAGTGGTCCAGCTTGATGTGGACCATTACGATTGACAGTCCAGGGATTTACTTTCGGAATTGGGGCTTCAATAAATTTGGGCTTGTTCTCGGTTTCTTCCTTCATCACATCTTCAGCAGATTTGTCAGTGGAACAGGAATTTTCATCATTGGTTTCGGGATTCTTGTTGGAGATTGCTTGACAAGGACAAGTTGATCCATTCTGTTGAGAGTCGCTAACAACTTCTTTAGAATTAACGGGAGGTGAATCGACAGCAGTTGACTCTGTTAGGGCCGCCATGATTATTTTACGTCTTAGCCAACTGGCCTTGCTGACACGTGTGGATTCCAATTAGCAGCCACAAATGATCTAATAATGCAGATCGGGATATATATAACTTGCAATAACGTTTACATACACACAAATTTTCTATGACTCGTCATCATCCATCAGATGGATCACTACGAGTTTTCTTCCCTTCACTTGTAAATGAGATGAGGAATAGAGTGCGTGACAAAAACTGACACGCGGAAAACAACACAAGTCCGTATGCACAGACAGTTACCTGCGTTTCCCTATTTGGCCGTATGAGGGCTGCCAAACACATGTGTTCGAGAACCGACAGGGTTTTGAGACACGATTTAGAAACAACTTGATTATTTTCCTGTTAGTTATTGTTTTAAAAATTATGCAACTTTTAGTTATTAATATTTTAATGCAACATAAAATTATTTATTAGCAGGAATTTTCAAGTTTAAATTATTTTTCCTTAACAAATCTCGGAACCCTAACGGCTCTCACAAGACAAATTGCGGGAAATGGAAAGCGGAAGGTGTCAATAAAAGTTATCAATCCTAATTGAAATTTAATTTCAATACAAACGAACGGAAACGACTATAAAATTCTGAATGCAAAATCATGTTTTTTAATTAAAACCAAGCAAACTTGTATTCACAAGATAACCTATAGAGATTTAAAATTCGAAGTCTCCTCTCCTCAGTTGTCCATAAAATAGATTAGCCTCCATTGAATTAATCTCTTAAGTACAAAATTTAAATTTTTTCTAAATTACGCTAAACTTATTAAAATTACAATTAATCTATACTTTCAGAAGTGAAATATCAAGAAATGGCATCAACGAAAAAAAGGCTAGCCCGGCCCTTTTTGAGCGCATCTACGGTCTCATTCAGCTTGGCACCGTCGCCAATAGCTTTGGCCAAGAAGAGGCTTCAATATTTAGTCGTCTCTTTCGGATTCTTTTTGGCACGATATTTTCCAAGACTGCTCGTTGCAGAGGAAACCCGAGGTAAGAATAGTTATTTATCTGTTTTCATCTGAGAAACTGCTTATTTCTTATTGTGAGGAATCGCTTTTTAAGAATCTCCTATTTATTCTGAATATCATTATCTGAGTCGGTTGGAGATTCGCCTGTTTTAATTCATACTATTGTTGTTCTTGATACAGGCCGCAAAGATGAAGCAGATTTTGGTGTCTCAAACCGTCAAAGTTCAGGAGGGTGTTACTGTTAAAGTAAATGCCAGGCGAGTTACCGTTGTCGGCCCGCGCGGTAAATTGACCCGAGACTTCAAACACTTGGCACTTGATATGCAGGTAAACAATGATATTTTTGCGCAAAGGTATGCCGGTTTCTAATGCTGACGTTTTTTCCATAGATGATTTCCAAGGATGAACTCCAGGTCAATAAGTGGTTCGGCAAGAAGAAGGAAATCGCTGCCGTCAGAACTGTTTGCTCTCATGTTTCTAACATGATCAGAGGAGTCACCAAGGTATGATTGTGATGACTTTTTATTTGAATGACAGGTCTTGTAACTCATGATTGTCGTTCATAGGGATTTGAGTACAAGATGCGTGCTGTCTATGCCCATTTCCCCATCAACTGTGTCACATCTGAGAACAACACCGTCATTGAGATCCGTAACTTCTTGGGTGAAAAGTTCATCAGGAAAGTAAAGATGATGAAGGGAGTCACTGTTGTCAATTCTCCAGCCCAGAAAGATGAGCTGGTCCTCCAGGGAAATGACATTGAAGCTGTTTCCCAATCAGGTTAGCTTAGAAAACCAATATTTGTTGTTGAACCCAGCTAATTTTGCTTTTCTTATTTCACAGCCGCTTTCATCCAACAGTGTGTTAAGGTCAAGAACAAGGACATCCGAAAATTTCTTGATGGTATCTACGTCTCTGAGAAAGCAGCTGTAGATAAGGAATGAAGCGGGTTTTGTACTGTTTGAGATGGAAACTGAATACACAGTACTTGTGCCTGAACCTTGTCTTTCTTTGTCATTGAACATAAACTGTAAGTGCCTTAAATGGCATGTAGATCCAATTTCACCAGTGTCAAACTGGAATAGCTTTTATTTAAATGTCAAGCATAGGAATTTTTTCAGACTAACAATGTATTTAGAATGAAATTCATCAATTTCAAAAGGCAGAAAAACCAAGATCATTAAAACTAGAAGTTATGATAAGTCATTGGAAAGCATTTTTCAATTCAAACATTTAACCCAGCTTGCTGGCGACAACGTTCCATCAAGGCGCGTAGCATGAATTGCTTTCGCGACAGAGAGCGCACGTTCTTAAGAAAAACATCAAGTTCGATGACACCTCGTCTCAGTCCTTCTCCTAAGTAGTATATGGCATCCTCTGTTGCTGCTTCTTCAGCATAGGCATTGAGTAACCTGATGAGTAACCATTGATTACATATAAGGACGATTTGACCAAAAGAAAACACTAAATTTTGACTTACTGTTTGTAAATCGGTGCCGTAGTGACCACAGCTTCATCAACATCGAAATTTTTATCCTGCAATTTAAGTTTTCCCAAAGAGTCTTCTAGTTCGGAATTTCGTTCTTTAAGCGAAGAAATGCTACGTTCAACTTCGTTCTTGAATTTAAAAAAAACATTAATGTGGAACATATATTTTAAATTCTTAAAAATTGTACTTGTTCTTGGTCAAGTCGCCTTCCCAGATCTTCTAATTTACTCTGTCCAGTGCGCAATTCATTTTCTGTCTTTTTTAACGTCTCAATTTCAGCCTGAGATTGGGCGAATATTTCACTTAGACGTCTTCGAACCTGAAAAACAATAGAAAGATTTGCAACATTTTGTGCAATGAAACTTGGTGAATATTCGGTACCTTGTCTTCAACTGCAGACAGCAAAGATGCTCGAATGTGGTCTTCCGATATAGTTCCAGTGGACTGTGCATTGGTCACACCTGCCGGGGTTGGGTAAGGAGGGTAAGCCGAGTTGGAGACAATGGCTCCTGGAGCAGGTGGGTACGGTGGATATCCACCCGAGTAAGATGGGTAAGATGTAGAAGCTGGTCCATTCACAGGAGGATATGGCGGATATGGAGTAGCGGGAGGGTAGGCGGTGGCAGATGTCGGGTAAGGTGGATAACCTGGAATTTATTTATTAAAGTGAAAAAAGACTATTCAAATGTACAAATGATAATAACCACTACCTGCCAATGAACCTGGATATGCTGCAGGATTGGTTGGGGGTTGTCCAGCAACTGAATAGACAGGTGGTTGTTCACCAAAGATAATAATCATCACTTGCACTAGGGCAACAAGATCTGACTCATTCTGGTGATAACATGAACAATCATTAGAAAACAAGTGTAGAATGAGTAAATCTGAAAACTTACAGCTGACCATACATGGAGGTATGGCATGTAAACTTTTCCATTGTGATCAACATGCTTGGAAATTCTCAACCTCATATCTGATGTTGGTCGGACAAACACCATTGGTGCATTGACTGGATGGGTCTCTAACAGCCACAGAGCCACAGGAATATTGTAATCGCTTCCTGTTTGTAGGAGGATAAAGTAGTGAATTATTTCCATTTGATGGAAACATGAATGAATTGTTTACCTTTGTAGTGGACTGGAATTGTTCCACCTAGACAAAGAAGTTGCTTTGAAGCACCATCATTGAAAACTGTCAAAACAAATGAACAAACAATTCATTTATTATTATGATAAAATTGGAAAACATGACATAACCAGATTTTACCAAATGTTTCCACTTTGGGCTGTAATCCTCTGTAGTGCTGAAGTAAATTCTGAACATCGCGCTTAGTTTTATCCGGATTCTTGTAATACTATAAAAAGAAAGAACATGTCAAAATCATTGTACAAATTGCAACATCATTGATTCGGATTTCACCTTCTGCAAGTGCGAGCTCACGTACGAATCCATAAGGAATATCGTTCAGTACTGAGACAGCACTCCAGTTAGTCACTGATCAACAAATTAATGTAACTCTAGAAACTGTTAACTCGTTTAATTGAAATCAATAACACAAGGGATTTGTATAATAAGCCAAGGCTGATCTCTCGTCTTCTTGCCTATTTTTGGGGAGTTACGTATTGTTGTTTTGGTTTCCTGTCGACCGCTAGAAGGCGCGATGATTAACGTTCAAATTTCAAACACTAGATGTCACTATTTTTCTTCTTTTGATTTCGCCCAAAGCCACCTGTGACAAGGGAGCTATCACCTGAGACTAAGAGGTAGAGTCCGCAGGTAGCTTCAAGAGAACTTGTTTGAAAAATTGTGTTCGTTGAAGTTTCGAGTTTGGCTTGTGTACAGTTTGCCGAAACCGGGCAGTTTTGGCTTGTATTTTCCAACATTATAATCAATTAAAGTTTTGGAATTCAAAGACGTGTTACTGCAATGTCAGGGTGATCAAATTACATCATTGTATATAATTTCTAAAAAGGCATTCCTCAATTTCCAAGACATTGGGGTGTGTGTGTTTGTGTGTGTGTGTGCAAAGGGCCCCACCCAGAAATAGCTAACCACGCCGTCTTCTTCGACAAGTTGTTTTCTTCGTAAAAATTTCGAAGGCCTTCGAGTAAGTTTTTGAATTCTGCTTTTTTTAAAAAGAGTAATTATTTTAAACCTAAATTTTTAATTTGTCACATTTTCTAAAATTATATGTATTAAATGGCAGCATCTCCCATTTTTTTTTATTTGGAATCCTTACATTGTTTTTTTTTTTGGGGGGGGGGGGGGGATTTCTAAAAATTGACGATCGACTAAGAATCCTTAGAAATGTATATTTTTCGCCAAGTGGTCCCTGTGCACACGTTTTTATTTAGCTGTGGTCAGGTTTCAACCTTAAGAACAAATGCTTAACATTGTAGTACTACGTCTAACCTTAAATACTAATCTTCCAAATAGCATCGGCTTCCAATTATTAGCCGATAAATGGCCGAGCTACAATAATAATCCTAGTCTACATTACTCTTTCTAGGCTGCTACTCTGTCATCATTTATCGTCCCTGATAAAAGAAAAAAAGTAGAACTTGTATGTGTTTTTATTCTTTTTAATGGGCGGGAAAAAAAAACCCCGAGCGTGTGCAATGCGTTCCTCTTGCGTGCTGATCCTGCTGGTGAACGAACGTTTTAAATACCATCAGCAGATGGGTAGAGTCGAACTTAAGCATTGTCTCGCGTGTCGTCCGATCCTGAAACAAACAACGAAAAATTAAAATAAGAAGAGAACTGGACAGATGTATCTCTATTGATCTCTTATTCTTTTTCCAAAAAAAATAAAAAAAATAAATAATGTTTCGGACACTCATCCACTCGAGTGCTGGTAATCCGTCGTGGATGAATAAGGACCCTCCCACGCTATAGTGAAAGGGGGGGGGATCATGAAATTCAAGCTAGTCGTATGGGAGGGTCAAATGCTTTTGTTTGATGAGGGTCACATCGTAACGGACATCATGTTCGGTTTTTCGCCCCTATTGTCGTCTCGATAGCTGCGAGAACCGACGAAAATGAGCAAATGGGTCGAACTTGTTGTCACGGATCCGTGGGATCGAGACACTACTTTGATCGTCTCGTCGCTCAATAATTTTTGATGATCTGCTGCTGCCAGGAAATATAGCGACAGATGCTGTTTAGTATATATGTACTAAATGTTTGTTCCAAAACAGTCGTTGTAACCCCTTTTTTATAATTTAGGACAAAAATACTAGATCTGATCATTCATGCCCATCTGTCGCTATTCATTGAGCGACGTGTCAACTGTTTTTTTCCTTCTTCTGTTGTTGTGGCTGTTGACAGGGCACAAAAGTCATCATCAACCCTGGGAGAACTCGCGTGCCTCTATTGTTATTTCCGTCATTAGCAGCCAACACTCTTGTAATATGTGCTCCAGATGTCTTTTAACACTGAAAGTGTAGAGCGACGAACGAATGGTGTAAAACAATCAAGAAGTTGTCAGTAATTTGGCGTCTTTTTAGGAAAACTATTTAAACAGGAAATGAACTTTGTTGTTATCTTCCTTGTTGTTACGATTGAATGGGTCCAAAGAGACAAGCTCGACTCTCTCGAGGATTTTGCAGAAGAATTTGTTTTTTCCTTTTCTTCTTCTCGACTTTCAAATGTTACGACTCCCTTGTTGTCCTTAAAAAGTTTCATTTTACCATGTCCTGGGAACTTTTTATCTCCACAAACAAAAAAAAAGTTGGACAGAATGAAATAAACCCCACCAGATTTGGTTAACGGTCGCGTGCCGGGAATTTTAAAATGAAACGTTTTTTTTTTTTTTTAAATCAAATGCAAAGAAAATAAAAGATGGCCATTACCAGATAAATCCTATTCTTGTAATGCATTTATCTGTCGAATGGGGAATGCAACGTAGCGTGATGTATCGATCCCGTATATAAGAAACAGCTTCTTCTTTCCCTTATCCGTCAACTGATGGAAATTTATGCGTTCAATTCAATAGATGTCGACTGTTTGGTTGTTGCTTCTACTGGTCACCCCATGTGTGATCACTTGACTGTGATTTTCATACCTTCTCTTCTTTGCTTGTAGCTATTCCCAGCATTATTATTTTTTCTCTCCCTCGATACGGATATACGGTTTTAACATTATCATCCCCTTCGAAGGTATCCGAAAAGTCTTTTGTTATCTTCCAACACGTAGAACACACCACCCCATATAATATTTTTTCACACAAGAGTCTACTACTACTAGTCCCTCCTCTAATATAGTATGGCCCAAGTCAGTTGGGACTGCTGGTGTGTAGTTGTAGCCAGCTGCAGTTGCTCCTCAGTCGGCCTCCCGGAAAGTCACAAGAGTTTTGTTCTCTGTACGCGTGTCATATTTGGTGCAACTAACCAGAAATTCCTTTTTTTATTTATTTTTGTCTTTTGCGTCTTTTAGTTGAACTAGATGAGGATAAACTGTCAAGTGTTTTCCCCAAATGTGATGAGGAATTTCTGTTGACAACGGTTGTGTGTGTTCAATCATCAGGCTTTGCTGGTGTGTGTCACAAGGTGTTTCGCGTCTAGACGGGATTTTTGTTATCCTTTGGGTTGTTCACGCTGGCTGCGTCAGTGTGTGTCGTAATATCTCTCTGTCTGCAGTGTTTATTTGTGCCGCTTATTTACGATACGCGCGTCCGGTCATCATCGAGCCGGTAATTTCCCGTCATTCCGACAAAACATTTTTTTTCTTTTCTCTCCTGTTGTTGTTGTTGTTGTTGTTATTGTCAGTATATACACAGACGTGCAGGTTTCCTGTACTAAACAACAAAAGATGAAATTAACGCTACTGACTATCTATGGCGAAAGAGCTCCCCCAATCAATGCACATTTCTTTTCTTAACAATAGCATAACCGCATAGTCCAGGTTATGTTTTCGTTGCTCGCCGTTTAGACAACTAATCTTCAGAGTTTCTTTTAGCTCCTAAATGAGGGGGTTTAATGACGGCTTCCGTTTGCTTGTACGCTCGTGCTAACGGCATTTCTCCATCAATCGTAAATCACAGAAAAACTCTCTGTTAAGCGATGCTATTATTATCGCATAAAATAATATGGGATTGGTTGTCTAGTACCAAGTAGAACTGACGAACCATTCAAAAGCATTAAAAGAATTTTCTATGGGAATCATCGGTGATGACATGTCTCTCCCCTCTCGTTGATTTATCTTTGAGTGTGTACACACAATACGTAATGATTGATTTTTGCATCGTCATCATTATTATCATCATCCTATCGAATGTGTGTATTGAGTGAGAGGGGGAGATTTATTTGATGTAATCCAATCTCGCTCAGCTAGCGCGTGTTCATTGACATCCCCCCCCCCTCGACACACACCCAAAAAATCACGAATTCTCTCATGTCAACTTTGCGTGTTCATCTGCAGATGACGTCCCCCCACCAACTAAAATATTTTTTCTACAATTCTACTCAAGCATAAGAAAAATAAATAACACAAAAATTTTTTTGAGTAGAGTTCGCTTGGGGGGTCATGCGCCGTCGTTCGGGATAAATATAGACTTTGTGTGTAGTAGTAGTAGACAAAATACAAAAGAACCTAGTAGCTCCGGAAATCATTGCTATTTTTTTAAAAGGTGCTGTATAGTGGTAAGGGTACTGTGAAAACATATGCCGACGGCCGGACGGCGGAGCCCCCCATTTTACCACTGGGAAAGATTAAAAAAGACCAGCAGTACACATTTTCAGTTGGCAGCTGTTGGACTGTTTCAAAAATTTCTTTTGCACTTTGCACTCTGGCGCTTACTAAATAAAAAAGATAAATCTCAAGTGTGACAGTCTCCCCGTTCCGATGTTTTCTTTTAATTTTCTTCTTTTTAAAAAAAAATTAAAAAAAGAGAAAATGTTGTTCTTTTATGTAAGCAGCGCCATAGTCAGAGACGGATCACTTTGAATTGTTATTCCTCTTCTGTCCTTCACCAAAAAAAGGAATGACATTTAGAAATCGAAGCGATTAACATATTATAGCCAACATAGGGGAGGAATCAAGTCACGATGATCGTGGGATCATCCCACCATGTAAAAATTCCTTCCCATATGTTATCACCCGTCATCATCAAAATCCTGGCTGGATTACATCCGCAACCATATTTTCCCAAAAATTCATGAAAATGAAAAAAAGGACTTTTTGGACAATGAAAACAAAAAACATATAGGCGGATATAATAGCTCAGCTCTTAGTCCGTTGTTGTCTGTGAGCTGCTGCTGCTGGTTGTGTGTACATATTAAAAAATGATGAAAAAGTTATGAATGGGAATCTTTTTTCTTCTTCGCTTGTCCCGTATAATAACACGGCGGCCGCCATGGGAATTAAAAGCGTACAAGACTCCCCACCAGTTCCGTTTCCGGCTTTGGGGATTTTCGGGTGTCGTGTTTCTCCCGTTTGTGTTATTTATCCCCTCCCTTTTTTCCGTCCCGTTTTTTTCAATATTTATTTTTATATTATGAACTGCCAGGGTCAATTGTTCGAACACAACGCTTAACACATTTTCTGTCAATAATCATTTTTGTTTATTTGTTTTGGGTTTTATTAGGCGTGTGGCTGTCCAGTGATGCGATAGTAGCTCAGATCTCGCCGCATTTTCTAACCCAAATAGAAAATCACAAGACACAACAATTGAGTTGAAACAATGAAGCCTTTCTTCGGTACCGTTTTCCTTTTCATTTTGCTGGACTCGTCCGTCGGCCAACAGCAACGACAACAGCAGAGTCCTCCTACGCAATCGACGCGCATCAATTTCCAGGACACCAACAGAGACACTAATCAAAGGCCAAATCTTTTTAATAATAATATTGATCCATTTTCTCGACGGCCGTTTGGCGTCGGTGACAGCAATACCAATGCCATTTTTGAAGAACCGTAAGATTGAATTTCATTTTAAAATTTTGAATATTTTTAAAAAATTTAGTTTTTTCCTTGTTTATCCAGGACGTATTTTATTGTGGCCAGTCGGATCATTCGTCCCAGTCAAATTTATCGAGTAGCCGTCTCGATTTTGAGTTCACCCATCACACTTTCAGTCCGGGCTTCCATTTTACGTAACGGAGTTGACATTGGCTCGGCCACGCAAGAGTGCAAACCGGGCATTCCGGAAACCCTTCTCATTAAAGTATGTTTTCCATATTCTGAAATGAAGTCATAACAATAACAAACTGTAAAGAAATATTATTTCAAAAACGTGCACTTTTAAAAACAGATTCCAAGCACAACGGTTCCAGGCCAATACCGACTCCGCGTTGAAGGCAATACCGATCGAGCCCTGGGCGGTACCGCTTTCCTTAATGAAACTATTCTCAACTTTTCACAGCGTTCCATGACGATTTTCATTCAAACCGAAAAACCAGTCTACCACCAAAGCCAAATTGGTAAAAAAAACAAAATCAAATCAAATTCGTCCTCATTTTCGGATTTTCTAAAAAAAAAAAATTGTATCTGCTGGTGTATAGTGAGATTCAGGACGATTCCAATCAACACAGAGTTGCGTGCATTCGACGATGCCGTAGATGTCTACATGATTGATCCCCGAGGCTTCGTCGTCCGCCGTTGGCTCTCCAGACAGGTATAATCAACAGAAATAATAATCAACATGAATTAGTGTCATTATATCGTGGGTCAATTCCATTTTTTCTTTTGTCTGTTGCAGTCCAACTTTGGTGCCGTCAGCTTGGACTACGCCCTTTCAGATCAGCCCACCTTTGGCGAGTGGACGATCCGCGTGACGGCCCAGGGTCAAACCGAGGAAGAACATTTCCACGTCGAAGAATATTATCAGACGCGATTCGAGGTCAACGTCACTATGCCAGCCTTTTATTTCGATTCAGATGATTTCATCCATGGAACTGTCATGGCAAATTACACGAGTGGCGCTCCCGTACGGGGAAATTTGACCCTAAAGGCAACATTCAAACCTCTCAGAGCTACGCCTTTGATTCCGGACAGGCCAGGCTCAATTCGCGACTCTGTCATTGAAAGAAATCTCACATTCAAGGAAGTGCGCGGTGGTTGGTTCTCGCCACATACCCGCGAGGGTTCAGAAGTCCTCCAAGATGTAAGTTGTTTAGTTTTTTTTTATTTTTGTTTCTCTTTTTTACAGCCTAATTTCTATGTTTTGTATTCCATTAGTTTCGAGGCTTTTATACGTTCAAATACCCGATGGCTGAATTACAAAGAATGGTGCCAAAGCTGGACGGAATTGAGCTACGAATTACGGCCATCGTTGGCGATCGTTACCGTGAAGATTATGTCGAAGGATTCTCAACGGCCCGCATATATAACTCGTCTTTGAAACTCAACTTTCTCGGCGGAAGCCCTCAAGTCATTAAGCCGGCCATGCCTTTCACTTGTTTCGTACGTTCAACTCATCCATAACTAATAGATTCAAAACAAAAATTCTTACGTATATTTTCTTGGGTTTATATAGTTGGCCGTGTCTTTCCACGACGGATCGATTTTACCAGCGGAACGATTTAGATACGACCGATTAGAGATCCGACCGACGGTGCAATTCCGCTCGAGCGCTTCACGGACGCTAGAAGTTCGCGAAGCCAAAGCGCTGCCAGAACAGCCGGGCATTTGGGAATTTACAATTGATTTGCGTAGTGAACTGGCCCAAACGACGGGCAGCAATGTTGGAACGGGAGATAAACGCGTCAAAGATTTAGTGAACGAAATCAGCGCCTTGAAATTAGTTGCCAATTACAAAGATGGATACGGAGAACGGGCCACTGCTGAGATGTTGGCTCTTACTCACTATTCAATCGGTGATAAACACATCAAAGTTCTCACTTCCACCAGAAGTCCAAAGGTATTTAATAGTCAATTCTCTTGTATTTATAACTTGACTCTTAAATGATATTATGATTTATTAAAGGTGGGAGAATATCTCATCTTGCACGTGCGGACCAATTTCTACGCCGAAACGTTCAATTACATTGTCGTTTCAAAGGGAATTGTTCTATTGACTGGATCACAAAGTAGTTCGCCCAGTGTGACTACTCTGTCGATCCCGTTGAGCGCCGAAATGGCTCCAGTTTCTACGGTGGTCATCTATCACGTCGCCAAATACGGTGAAGTCGTTGCCGACAGTCTCACTTTCCCCGTCAACGGAATTTCCCGCAACAATTTCACGTTGACTCTTAATCCTATGAAGGATAAAACGGGTGACACGGTCGAAGTTGTCGTTCTCGGTGATCCTGGCGCCTACGTCGGTATTTCCGCCATCGATAAAGGATTTTTCAACATGCAGGTCTATTTGAAATTAAATTTTGAAATTAAAAACATTTTGTTATTAAATTATTCATCTACAGGCTGGAAACGAATTGAGTTACGCTGAAGTTATTACTAAAATGACGTCGTTTGACGAATCCCTCAACGGAACTCTGCGTCATTATTGGACGTCGCGTGAAGGTGACGCCGAAACGGTGGTCAATTATCCGGCGTCAACATTCGGCATCGACGCTAATCGAACATTTGAATACGCTTCGTTGGTCGTTTTCACGGACGCTTACGTTGTCCGTCGTCCAGATGCTTGTAACATCACCCTGGGCTTTTTGGCTTGTATGTCTGGATCTTGTTATCGATCCGATCGACGCTGTGACGGCCAATACGATTGTGAAGACAGATCCGACGAGTCTGGATGCCCGTCCAACACTCGCCAAGAATTGGCCCAGTATCGTCTCAAAAGGATCAACCGTTTGCTCCGCATGTACGAGAATTCCTGGTTGTGGAAGGACATCAACATCGGTCCACACGGTCATTCCATCTTTAGCGTTCAGATCCCTGAAATTCCTACCCATTGGGTCGTTTCGGCCTTTTCCGTCAGTCCTAAAAACGGTTTCGGTTTGGTCCGATCTGCTCGTGAATTCGCCGGTTATCGGCCGTTCTACATAAACGTTGAAATACCGACCAATTGTCGACAAGGAGAGCAAGTGGGCATCAGGATCACTCTCTTCAATTACGCCACTATTGAAGCCGATGTCGTGGTGACGCTGGCCGACTCGCCGGACTATAAATTCGTTCACGTCGAAGAGTTTGGTGAAGTCAAATCTTACGAGGCCCGTACATCTCGCGGAGAAAAACAACATCTCACATGGATTCCGGCTCAAGGATCTCAAGTTGTTTACATTCCCATCGTCCCGACTAAACTGGGCGACATTGATGTGACCATTCAAGCGAAATCGTTAATTCGTAAAGATCAAGTTGTCCGTCGTATCCATGTGGAAGCCGATGGTGTGCCGCAATATCGTCACACTTCCGTCATGTTGGATTTGAGTAATCGAGCCTGGTTCTTGCAGTACGTCTACGTCAACGTGACTGAAACGCCAATCATTCCGTACGAGAAAGATCGTTACTACGTTTTCGGATCCAATCGAGCCAGGGTGTCAGTTGTTGGTGACGTTGTCGGTCCGGCTTTCCCTAATATGCCAGTCAATGCCACATCACTGTTATCTCTGCCGATGGATTGCGCCGAGCAGAACATGTTCAGTTTCGCCGCTAATCTCTACACCGTCAAGTACATGCGTTTGACAACACAAAGGAAACGTGAAATTGATCGACAGGTATTGAATAATTCATTTTTTTAAAAAACAAAACAATGGAATTGATGTTTATTCATTCATTTTTTCTTAAAAATAGGCTTTTTACCATTTGAATATCGGCTATCAACGTCAATTGTCGTTTCAGCATAGAGACGGAGCATTTTCATATTTCCGAGCCGATTGGGATTATTCGTCCAAGTCGGTTTGGTTGACGGCTTTCTGTGCCCGTATTCTAGCCGAAGCCAATTTCAACGAATGGGAGAATTATTTGTACATCGATCCAGGTGTCATCGCAAAAGCGGTTGATTGGATGATTCAATTTCAGTCACCTGAAGGTGCGTTCTACGAAGTGGCACCGCGTTATGCTGATCGCAAAATGAACAGTACAACTTCGTGGGGCTTCAACGATCCTATTCGCTATCGTAACATTTCACTGACGGCCCATGTCGTCATCGCCCTGACAACCATTCGCGATTTACCTGGTGAACTTGGTCCCAGAGTGGCCGTTTCACGTTCTCGCGCCATCTCTTGGCTCGACCGCAATCTCAACTTGCTGGACCGTAACGGCGATCCTTACGAAGTGGCTATCGTCGCTTACGCTATGATGTTGGCCAAGAGTACGTCAGCCGAGGCGGCCTTTGGCGTTTTACGACGACACGCCCGCGAAGATGGTGGTTACATCTATTGGGGAAAAGAGCCCGTTCCTTTGCCAGCTCAAAGGCTTGAAAACCAAAGACCTTTCCTCCTTCCTCGTTTGCCTAATCCGTTTGACGCAACCAACGTCGAAACCACAGCCTATGCCTTGTTAACTTATGTTGGACGTCAGGAGCTTTTCGTTGAGCCCATCGTCAAATGGCTCAATACTCATAGATTAACAGATGGTGGATGGGCTTCTACACAAGACACCATCATCGCCACTCAGGTAATTAGAATCGATTTTTTTTTCAAATATTTAATAGAGAAATATTTAATTTTAATCAATTCAAGGCTTTGATCGAGTACACTGTGCGCCACCGAATTCGTGAGGTGACATCGTTGACTTTGCACGTCGAGGCGACGTCCAATCCTAAATTGCAACGGACCATGTACATCACGGAAAACAATTTGGCGACGCCACAGTTTATGGACATCCCCAACGCTTGGGGTACAGTGAAAATTCAGGCTCGAGGTGCTGGCTACGCCATTGCCCAGCTCTCTTTGCAGTATAATGTGGACGTCAATCGTTTTGTAACGCCACCGGCCGTCAGAGCATTCTCCGTTTTGCCTCGTTTAAGTTTCTCAGGTCGTAACAATTCTCACATCAATTACGACATTTGCTCGAGTTGGACCAATCAGCGAGAGTCGAATCAGTCTGGTATGGCTGTGCTGGACGTTGCCGTCCCAACGGGCTACTATATGCAACAGCAGGTGCTGGATGAGTATATTCTGTCTAGAAAAGTGCGAAATCTGAGACGGGCCAAATTTCTTGATCACAAAGTTGTTTTCTATTTTGACGCGCTGGACGGCGATCAAACTTGTGTGAAATTTACGTTTGAACGTTGGCATCCGGTGGCCAACATGACCCGCTACTTGCCCGTCCGTGTCTATGACTATTACGCTCCCGAACGGTTCAACGAAACGGTCGTAGAGACATACGAGCTCTACGTGATGGACATTTGTCAGGTTTGCGGTAGCTATCAGTGCACTTATTGCCCTACTTACAATCACGCCACTAGGGGGTTAATGACATCATCGCTCACGATGATTGTCGCCCTAATCTCTGTTATTTTTACGGCCATCTATCAAAGATGAACGAATTTCCTCCTCCTTTTTTTAACGAGATTATCCATTTCTTAATTGGATTTCATCTTGATCCCTCCCCCCACTTCCAATGTATCTCTTTTGACGATCTTGATGTGTATGCCAGTTGAACGATATATGATGCCGTCCACACTTTTGTGTCTAGTTTTTTTCTCTTCTCAATGTATATCAACACACCTGACTCCATTTTATTCATTTTATTTTTTTTTTGAATTCTTATACAAAACAAATGTCAAATGTATTCGTGCCATTGTAGTGGCGATGAAATTTGCGGGCAGCGCAGTGTAGAGACATGTCATTTGCTGATCATTGTGTCCACACCCCCATTTCTTTTTATAATAATAATATCCCTCATTCTATAATCTCTTTCAGAACAAAAGGATGGATTAACTTTTTTTTTTACTATCGGCGTCCTGTTTTTAATTTTTAGCAAATTAGCAAAAAGAAAAAATACAGTTTTTTGTGACTTTGAACAGAAAAAAAAACATTCTTTGTTGTGTTGTTGTGAGTCATTCGATTATTTACTTTTTTGTTTCGTTTTTCTATACGATGGCATTGCTTGGGCTTCGTGCGCAGTGTGGTACATGCGACTATTATGGCGTTGGCCTTTTCCTTGCTAAATAATTTGGAAGTTGACAATTGGATTTTCTCGGCTGTTCACGTGGACATCCACCAGGTCGGGCAAGCTGTTTTTCTGAATTTCAGTTGTCTTGAAGCTTCTCATCGAGCTTGTTCTATTCCAAACTGGCGTCTCTAGGTAAGATTGCGTCTTTTATTGTTTGTAACTTTGTATATTTTCTTTGTTTTAACGATGATATTTGATTATTGTACATAAGGTTTATTGTTGCTACTATGGACGGTATGCCAATGCACAACTGCCCGTTCCGTACAATCGGAACCGGGAACTCTCACCAATGTCATGTTGCATGATATCTGCACTCAGAATCCGTATGGACCGAAGCGTTTCTTTTTTGATCAGGGAGAAAATGGAACCATCATCGCCAAAAATATCGACTATGATCGCATCGTTTCCATCACGTCTAGAAGCTATTACTCCACTTTTTACGATCAACAGCTAACATCCAATATTGGAAACAGTCGCTTCTGTTCCGTGGAATTGACAACCTGTCCAGCATGTTCCATTCAAATTCATTTGAAAATTCTCAATCTTCCCACCTGTGAAGTCAGCCCCAACGTCACAAGCGCCAACCGATGCAGGTAATACATTTCTATTCTTTTATTGTAGATTTCACGGTATGTAGGAAATTAATTGGAATCTGTGAAACCTATCCAAATAAGGCGACGCGCATTCTTGATTTTCTTATACTCTCTAATGGCACGCAATCCTATTAGGCGTTACGTAAAAGACCAGAGTTGACGTAAACATCTTGTAGCGATACGGCTTCCCCCGTGCTCGATCTTTCTTTGAATCCAAACATTTATTTAACTTTCTCGTCTATTTACAGTGGATGCGATCATTTAGTTATCAAGGAAAATTTTTACTCTACTCCACGATTGATTTGTGGCAAATCTTCCAAGTTGGCGCACGATTCACGCACTCAGGATCACTACCGTTCGGTTGGACGAACATTGACCATTAGTTTCGCTTTTAGTAAGAGTTACGACTACGCTTTTCTACTGGAATTCGCCTCTGTTGGTAAGTTTTAATTTACTTAACTGAAATCAAATATTAATGACTCAATCTTATTTTTATTTTTTTTTTTAGTAAATACGAGGACGATTGCAGGTAGAACTGGTGAATTTGGTTACATCAGCAGTCCTCATTTCCCCGCTGTTTATCCGCAAGATTACAGCAATGAAATCAAATTACAAAACATTGAATTCGTCAATGCGACTACTTACACCGGATCCATTATGCTCATTTTTGACGATTATGCACTCGGATTGTCATCTTTCATTGAGGTTTTTATTCACGTACTTTAAATTAATTATCTTTAAATTAACAAGTGGTCTTTTTCCATAATAGATAAGTGACAGCAACGAAGTCAGGCAGTTTGCCCTTGGCAGTGCAATATTCCGCCCACCTATAGTTTTAATCCAAAGCAGTCAGGTGGCAATCCGCTTCTTCGCTAATGGTGGAAGAGCTTCCGGCTACCGAGCCTCCTACAAATTTTTCAACGGTATCCATTCTACCCATTACAATCTATCAATAAGTTAAATATCATTCTCGTTTTATCAATAGAATCAGCAGATTTAATAGAAGTTCCAATAACGGATTGTGGCGGATTAGTGGACGATCACGGTGGAATTATTACGATGCATAACATGTCATCTCCAAACGCAGCAAGACTTTATGTAAGTTTCTTATTCACAAACTGGAATAATATTCAATCTATTTAACGAATTGTAAATTTCAGGATTGCATCTGGCTGATTAAACCACTACCGCTGTATCAACAAAATATGAAATCTCATTTGTTTGTTCGAGTGGAACAGCTTAGCTCTCTTGGTAAATTTTATTTTCCGGTTTCAAAAGTACCAAAACTAATTTGAATACGTTAAAGAAAGGGGAACATCATTAGACATCCGCCAAGGATTGATATCCCTTTCTCCACTAATTGAATCCCTGACAAGTCCGATCAATCCACAATCCTTAACTTCAGAATATCTAGTCCCTTCAGACGTTGGATTTTACGTTCGACTTCGCGGAAGATTGACAAACGAATTCAAAATGGCTATAGCTTATGCGGCTTTCAGTTACACTGGTAAATTAATGTTTTTCTCTGGCCAATAATTGTTTTTTTAACAATATATCTTTCAATTGAAATTGAACAGAATGCTACGCTATCAAAGACTTTATCTGTCTGAATCATCGATGCATTTCCAGTGATTTGCGCTGCGACGGATTTAATCACTGGTAATAAATTTAGATAAAAATTTTAATAAATTTAAATAATATTTTTTAATTTAAATCGCCGCATTTAGCGGCGACGACAGCGACGAGCAAACATCATGTGGAGACAAAGGTATTTCCCAGGAGATATATTTCTGTTGTTCTGTTAATGTTACACTAATTCAAAACAGTTGGCATTTCGCCGCAAGACCCTGTATGGTGGATGACTCACACGCCAAAGTATTACTTTCCCAAGACCAACGGTTATGATGATTTTGGTGCCACTTCATTCGTCTTGATGGTTGCTACGTTAGGTAATTGACACGTTCTATTATCATTCCGTGTTCGAGTGACATACTTACATTTGATTAGGTGTAGTTTTGTTTATCGCCAGCATTTTGGTTTTGCTTTATCGGATGTCGTCTTATTCGCAACTGATGCGGGAACGTCAAACTCGACTGGATTTCATTCGATCGCAAATAAGTAAGTTTAAACTAGAAAATTAGTCAACGACATTTGACTGACCCTCTTTCAAGTCAACAACCCAGATGAACGGGAAGTCGAAATAGAAAACCCTCCAAGCTACGAGGCACCGCCTGATTACGCCGAAATAGGAAAAATAGCGCAGATGGAAAAGTAATGCAGCGCATACAAATACTTTTGTCAATTGCAAATTTTTAAAAATGCTCATTACATTTCTTTGCAGAGAAAGCGAAATCATTTACGAAGGTGGCAGGGTCTTGGTGATTTCGACTCCGACGCCTGGTAACAAGAGACGACGAGAATTGATCAGACAATCAAGATGTCAATTGGGGCCAGGAGAATTACTAACGCCAACTTCGTCTAGATCTTCTACACCTGCCCGTTCGCGCAATTCTACTCCGCAACGGAATCGCGTCCGTCGTACTCCCGTCCAGATTCTTACTCCTGTCCACATTAATCATGTTCAAGCTATTGACACGTTCATCCCAAACAGCCCACCTCCTCCTTACGAGATCAACCTGGATAGTCCATTCCACGTTGTTCGACTCGTTGAAGAAGGCAAAGAGCTTTCACCAAACGAGAGCAACGACGAACCGAATATTCAGCTGGCAACTGAGATCACAATTCCTTCCAAAGAGTTGGACTGTGGCTGTCCAGGAGCTTGTGGTTGCGGACCTCCGTCGCTTAATTGTTCAATGGACTCGACTGCTCCTCTACTTCGATCGCTCTCATTTACATCTAATAGTGGTACGGATTTTGAAGTAGAACAACCAACGCCAGCTTCCGTTGAATCAGAGAAAAAGGAAAAAGATGAGCTTTCCTATCCAGAAGGGAGTTTTAATGAAGCAATTAACCATCGATTAACTCGTTCTTTCCTCAGCGTCGATCGCAATCAACATCCCGCTTTAGGTAAGACAAAGAAAATTCCATGGAACAAGTCTTTTTGATTCGATTTTTGTAAACTTAATCGGAAGTAGTTAATCTATTATTTAAGTCTCATTTACTGTATATTATATTAGGGAAATGAATAATAATATCTTTATTGTATAATTTAACTAGATATTGTTGTTGAAAAGTTTCCCCTCTTTTCTCTTTGTATTTATGCAGACTAATAATAAACCTGCTGATTTCGATAGTTTTGAATTATTCTGTCGTTTTTGAAGTCTATAGACCACGATATCACACGATTATTATAGTATAGTAATAATATTCGTTAAAACAATAGAACAGTAACAGAAACGACTAATTTATCTTACTTATCAACGACTTTTGTAGCGTGTAAAGCATAATTGATGTCGGTTGTTTTTATCCAGTCCCAGTTGTTCATCAAGGGATTGTATGTGTATCCACGGACCTGCCTCAATTGGCAATTATCTGTGATTCCAGACATAAATTCCAATAAGATATTAAGAAAAGTTTTTATAAAATATTTGCCTATAATTTAAAATGCATACTTTTGCCAAGGAAGGAAATCATTTCATCAAGAGTAATAAACTTTTTCCAATCATGAGTTCCTCTTGGGACAACATTGAGGACATATTCTGCGCCCAAAATGACGAGCGCCCAAGATGCAGCAGTCCTGTTTTGGGTTGTTATAAAAAGTGAACCTCCTGGCTATAGAAAATAGAGATTGATGAAATTAAGTTCATAGATAAATACTGTAGATGGATAATTTACCTTAAGTAATTCGCTGCATTTTTCGATAAACAGTTCTTGATTATCTACATGTTCAATCACTTCTGACGCAATAACTGCATCGAACAATGTTGAATTACATAGTTGAAAATTTTCGATAGTTTTCACTTCATAGGAAACATTGTTAAGATTGATTTTTTTGGCGTGTCGATAAGCTACTTCAATATTTTCTTCACTTGGATCGATTCCTGTCACTTTGGCGCCTAAACGACCGAGACTCTCGCTCAAAATACCCGCACCGCACCCGACATCGAGCACTTGAAATCCAGCCAAAGGCAATGCCTGACTATTATAAGCGTTCTCAACAGTTGATTTTTGATAAGAACGAATGCCCTTTTCGAAAAATGGTGTTCTATAAAGAAAAACATGTATTTAAAAATAACAATTTAAAAATGTGTTAATTAACTCACCTCAATTTGTTCAACGAATGTATCGCTTTGAGTGGTCCGTCAACATCCCACCAATTACTTGCCATTTTACTGAACTTCTGAATTTCATCTACATTTACTGTTGATTTCAGCGATACATTTCTAGACAATTGTGAAATTATGGTTGAATAATTTTTTAACACCATACTTTTTGTTTCTTTTCAAACTAAAGAGTAAAGAATGGGGGATATCACAAAATAGAGAAGGCTATTGTTCGCGTATAACCGTTGGTTATTGCGGATGTGTGATGATTATTCAGAGGGCAACTAAAACAAACTAACGCGCAGTTGAATAAAGTTCAGAACAAAGTCGGTGGCAACACACGACTGCCATCAACTGGTTTTCCGTTTTGCCTTTTGTGACTTTTGAAACTCGATTAGAAACGAAAAATTTCTTTTTGTATAGTATTTCTCTTTTGAGAGGAACTATTAAGA
This sequence comes from Daphnia galeata, assembly GCA_030770115.1. Classification (NCBI taxonomy): domain Eukaryota; kingdom Metazoa; phylum Arthropoda; class Branchiopoda; order Diplostraca; family Daphniidae; genus Daphnia; species Daphnia galeata. Next base: position 419,350 of record CM061121.1, read on the forward strand.
ATACCGGTTTTGAAAGCGGACGAAGTTTATACAACAGACCGGTTTGTTCTTGCAAATGAAACAACGGCGGGGGTGAACTTCTGAGTTTTAGTATCGCCTCCATAATGATTAAAAACCCGGCAACTTTCTAGAATACGACAATTTAGACTTTGTGACCCCTTTGTATCCCACAAGATTTTCAGGAGACCAAACGTTCGTTTTGTTGATTCTTCATTTCTGTTAACACGTGAATACGAAGTTGATGAAAATGCATCCAAGTGCATTGCATCACGTAGAATTGTGTGTTGCTAACGGTAAAAAAATGGCTTCGTATTTCACCGAGAAACTCGGATATTCACTCAGAGCACAAAGAGATACTTTATCAAGTCAACAGTGGGTGGTCGGAAGTCAGAAATCGACGTTTGTCGTTACGGAAAAGAAGACAAACTTTCGGAGTGAGTTTGTGCCATTTTCTTACTTCAACGCACCTGTCCACCAAATCGATTCTGTATTTAATGTTGCCATGGAGGTGAGAAATTTGGAATCTGTCACTCAAAGGATGCAACATTTCGGAGGGAAATTATTCCATCCGGTGACAGAAGTGGAAGATAAAAAAGGAAAAGTGAGATATTCAATTGTCAGTTCCTGTTGCGGCAATATAGTGCACACTCTTTTGGACAAGTCACAGTACAAGGGATCATTTCTGCCCACTTTTGATGAATCTTTTACAACCCGAGGTGAAGAACCAATCACACACATTGACCATTTGACTTATGTGTGCTACCCTGGTGAATCGCCGGGTATCATTCAATGGTATCAGGACTGCTTGGGCATGCAACAATTTAAAACCAATCCAAATGAAAATCTGAAAGAAGGCTTAGTAATCAATGACGGAGTTGGTATGAGACTACGAGTTATGGACTATTGGCCCTGTGCTGAGTCTGGTGTTTGTAATCCCAACCCCGATGGCATTGGAGAAACAACGCTGAAAATTGTCATTGCAGAATCTCTCCCAGGAATAGGTTAATTTCAGTCAACTTTGTTATTGGATTACAACTTCTATTTCATAAATGTAATAATATATTGTACGATACAGAAAATTTGCACATTAAAGCTTTCCTTGACGGACACGGAGGACCTGGTCTTCAACACATTGGTCTCAGTACTCTTGACATCGCCAGTTGCGTAAATACCATGAGCCGGAAAAACGTATCATTCCGAACACCACCGGCAGCCTACTATCGCAACGTACGCATAAATTAATATATCCGCTCAAAACAACTTTGCTTATTAATCGTATTTTACATTTTTAATGAAAATTTAGAAATGGAAAAAGAAGGAAATCGAAATGGCAGGTTACGATATCAACAAATTTCAGAAATTGGGAATTCTCATCGACTCCGAAGCGGATTCAATCGAAGAAAACAATAATCAGGATAAGTAAGTTCTTTCTTTTTTCGTTTTTAGTTATTCACTTAAACAAATGTTATTTTCTTTTCTTCGCTACAGGTTTCTTCTGCAGATTTTTACTCTTCCATTATTTCAAGAAGAAACATTTTTCTTGGAATTGATACAACGAAAAGGAGCGCGAGGTTTTGGTGCCGGCAACGTAACGGCACTAGCGCGTTCAATAGAGGAAGAACGACAAGTTCTAACAAAACAAAATGTCTCACTAATATAATTTAAAAAAGACTATCAATTTAAATCTAATGTGATTCTGTGAAAAAAAAAAACGAATTTCTTTAAGCTACTAAACCGAACGTAAATTGAAATCCGTTAATACGGTCGCATCTGTACAGAAAACAATCGCGTATTATGAAAAAATGTGATTATATAAGCGTGTTATTGGAAATCACGCTTAAATACGTGACTCATTGCTAAGCACTCACCATTTTTGTTATAATAACGCGTCTTCACTGTTCGGATTATTGAGGTCTCTTTATAACCTCTTTATAAATATTAAACAGGTCAAAAGTATGAAACGTTGACCCGAATAACTTAAATTATTCAGATGAAAGTTGCTTGACCACCTTTTTTTTTGAACTGTTAATTTTCCTTAATAAAACAAAAATACAAGAGTTTTAACTATGAATTGGATTTTCTATCAAAACACAGCATGTGTACCTATCGTGTAACCAAAAGTAATATTGTCTATTTTTGTTTAACCGGTAGCTTTAGGCATGCGGTAGCTATGACTGAAAAGAAAGGGAATCAAAAAAGGGTCAGGATTGGAAAGCAGTTATCAATCGTTTTCAACCTGCTAGTCTTCAACGTCTTGCGTAAACTACTCGTGCGACGATGTTTTCACTTCACCGTTTTTCAATTTCAGTTTTAACAAATTTGTAGCTGAAGAACGTACGCTATCCTGATTTTCTACAAATTCTTACGAATGACGAACAGTGTTTTCTTCACAAAGCTAAGAACCTTCGGTAGGTTTCCTCGTCCTGGAACAGATTCAATTGGTTCCCCAAGGTACAAACCGTTTTTTAAAGCATACATGTCTGTCTCGTCTTTTGCGTACGGCCGAATCATTTTGACTGGATACTTTCTTCACTTGTTTTCACAGGATATTGATTCGCAATCGGTGTAGTTCTGTACTTGGCACACATCACGGAACTTTTCTCCCTCAAAATTCTAATCATGGCAGTAAAGCAATGCAGCACTCTCCTACTCTAGTTGTCTCTCAACGAAATTTCAAATTATTCGGCGGATTGGGAAATAAAAGAAAAGATTTTTCTGAAACTAAAATTCTCGGGTACGTGAATAAATAATAACTATTTTTTTTAAACAACTTATGGCTGGCTGAAAATCGAATTAAATGTGATTTTATTATCAGGTACTCTATGGAAGAACTTTTTAATATTGTGGCTGAGGTTGAGAATTATCAACATTTTATCCCATATTGTACGAGATCAATAGTCACATCCCGAGCTTCCTCAAAACATTTCACGGCTGATTTAACCATGGGCATTCCACCTTTATTGGAGGAAACCTGTACAGCGCTCGTCACGCTAACATCACCAACTCTAGTGAAATCCGTCTACGTACGGGGAAATCTGTTCAATTTCATGGAAACAATATGGAAGTTCAGTCCTGGGCCAAACGGAGATCCTAAAAGTTGTACCTTTGACTTTTCAATGTCCTTTGAATTCCGTTCTCCACTACACACTCATCTGTCACAAATACTTTTTGATAAAGTTGTGGAAAAAATGGTTGATGCGTTTTCAGCAGAGGCAAAAAGACGTTACGGACCAGGTTCAACGAAAACAATCAAACGGTTGTAGGTATGAATAACAAAATTGTTTTCCGTTTAGTGGAACACACATTTTGTTGTTTCACTCGCCCTTGACTACAAATCTATCTCAACGGTCCCGAAACTTTCTTAAAAATAGAACACTAAAAACTGTATTGGTTTTGTCTTACCTTGATTATCTTGATACGTGATGGCTACCGCTGAACAATTCCCAGTGTTTCCGTCGATATTTATATTGAATACTAAACAATATCGTCTCCAGGCTTGTTTGTCGCTTTTGTGATCCGTTGACATAGCTGTAAAGAAACAATTCAACACTACAACAGTTGGCATAATTTGTTGAACAATTTTTTTACATGAACAACACATAATCGGGTATTTTTAATTAACGTGCTCATCGGCAACTTTTATTAAACATTTTCGTTATTTCCAACTATATACCGCGATAACATAATAGAATAACAGATTTATTCTTATTCTCGAACATTTTTTTCAGGAGAAAAATTCAATTCAGATTTTTCAACTAAATCGTCCGTAACTACCTGAGGCGACTTAGTAGCGTGAAGAGCATAATTGACGCTGGTGAATCTTGACCAATTCCATTCGTTTATGAAGGGATTATAGGCCATACCACAAACCTGTCGTGTCTGGCATCCACCTGAATATGCAAAATAAGAAGGCTAAAAAAACTTTTTCAGTAGTTAATGGAAATTCAAGACAAACTGTTATTAATGAAGCTGATCAGTTCATCAGGGGTGATAAACTTATTCCAATCATGGGTTCCTCGTGGAACAACATTTAGGATGTATTCTGCACCACAAATGGCAAGGGCCCAAGAAGCAGTAGTCCTGTTTAAAGTTGTAATGAATAAAGATCCTCCTGGCTAGAGAAGAAAAAATAAATTATATGAAATCAGTTCATCTAGTTATAAAAATCAAATACTTTGAGTAATTCACTGCAGGTTTGGATAAAAAAACTTGGATTTTCAACATGTTCAATGACTTCAGATGCAACAATTGCATCAAAAAGAGTTGATGAACTAGTATTCAATGCTTGAAAATTCTCAATGGTATTCACTTCGAAAGCCACATTATGAAGCTGCTTTTTCTGTGCATGAAGAGATGCTGCCGTGATATTTTCTTCACTTGGATCAATTGCAGTAACACTAGCTCCTAATCGTCCCAGACTTTCACTCAAAATCCCTCCACCACATCCAACATCGAGAATTCTACATCCAGCTAAAGGACTTGCTGGGCTAGAGTTTACAACAGCTGACTTTTGGTAAGAACATATTCCATTCCGGATAAATGGAACTCTATGAGAAAAAACAAAATATTTTGATTTTGAAATGCCAATGAAATGTAAATATGAGTGGATATACAGTTACCACAGATCAAGAAGTCTGAGCATTTACCTTAGTTTATTCAGTGAATGTAACCCATTGAATGGCCCATTAACATCCCACCATTCGTTTGCCATTTTACTGAATTTCTGGATCTCATCTTCACTTAGCGTAGATTTAACTGAATATTTTTTAATAGGCAGATTTCGAATCAACGTAACCGAACATTTTATTAACATTCTACGGTTTAGCCCTACTGGACGATTGTCGATTTGGTGTCCAAAATTGTGACTTGTTTACGTTCAAAGATAGACGCAAAGTTGCCACCTCGTTAAGAAACCGGTTTTGACGGAGAACCCTGCGGACAGAGCTCTGCTACGGGCCTACGGCGCTATGGAGCTCTGCTGCGGAGAGCTATGGAAACTTGGAAAGGGGAAAAAAAAGCTAAACAGAAAAAAGAAAAACGTATAAAACTCGCATTTTTAAAAAAAATACTTCAAATTATTTGTGAGTTTTGGGTTATTTCAAGAATTTGCCATGATTTTATGCTACACGTAAGTACTAATAAGTAGACCTACCTTACGACCTTACGTAATACTGATTTTACTGTTACATAATTTTAAAAAACTTTATAATGTTGGATAATTGAAAAGAGGAATATAAAATTTGGCACTGAAAGTCGGAAACTCGGAAACACAGCGAAAAAACAAATAATTGGAAAAAAAACGTAAAATAGAAATTATTTAAAGGACTATGATATTGATATTGTTCAAGTAGATCCTCCGTAATAATCAAGGTAATCGCTCTAAACTTTTAACCAAAATATTCTCAAGTTTCATAGTAAACCTTGCAGCTAAAAATGATCATTAGTACTGAAATAACATCACGACTGCTCTATAAAAGCGTCGCCAACAGGTCAAGGATCGCTTCTTTATCAAGGTTGTTTTCGGTCGATTTAAAATTTCACCTAGTTATATTGTAATCCGTTTTTTGTTAGTTGATTGGAAACTGTTTTCTACTAATTATCGCTTCATATCTGCGCCATAGCGGCGGATATCAACCCATCCATCAAATATCAAGGCGAACATTCACTTCGCAAATCAGCGCTGGGCTGAGGGAAAGAGCTAGAAAAAGCCTCTTTAGAATTATAATTTTTCTATCAATACCAGGCTAGTTTTCATTTGGCACAGGATGACTAAGAATTACAGCTAGGAATGAGGTCAACTAAGATCCGGTCGACTGGTTCAGTATAAGTACTCAAAGTGAAAGTGGTTTCAATTATTTTTTTAAAATAATACTATTTCACAAGCTTTCTTGTATGAAATATTCAAAAACACGCAGAAAATTGAATAGAAAATCAGTTTCATATCAAAGAACGTGTGGCGATAAAGCATAGGGAAATTCATATCAGAAATACGAGCGTTTTGATTGCAAGTCAAATAATATTTATTAATAATTTTAAAAAATTTTTCCTTTTGTGAAAATACAGGGACGCATTTTTGTGTATTGATTATCTCTGAAAGTTGCATACTAACAGCTTTCCAACCGGCATCGTCAACGGAAAGCTTTCCGCTCCCTTTGCGGAAAACAACCAAATTTTCTCGTCCAGGTTAGCATTCTTAACAAATGGAATGTCACAATGTGATTCTTTGTTTTGATTATTATTATGTTTGATTATTTTGATTATTGATTTTTTTTTTGTTTCTCGATTAAAATGCTAAATAAATATTTCAAGTCCGTGTCTACGGGGGAAAAAAAAATGTACTTTCGTTAAGACTTTCAAACATGAAGAGTGACTTTCTCATTGAAACTTGATTTCTTACAGTAGAACAGGTAACAACACTTTACAAAATTATCTCAAGTTGAAGGACTAATGATCAGAGAACGTATTTAGCTTACAGTTACCGCTATTATAGGAAATCACAATTTTGACGAGAAAAAACCAACGAAAACTCATCACAATATAAACGAATGATAACCGGTCTAATATATAGATATAATTGTGCTGCGCTTTGCTTGTGACTCCAATTTTAACGATTGAGTTCTGATGCCATTTGCAGTATTACGTCTCAAGAATTGACCGGTATTTATATATCTACACGAACATTTTACTTTCGCTAACACGACTTTCTCAACCAAACTTGATTTTCAATAGCCGTGCCCCAGAAAGTTGTCGATTTTGCCTTACGGATTTGTCAGCGACTTTCAGTCACATCCCTAGTTGGTTAAGGAGAGGAAATATAAGCCAGTCAAACTTTAGATTCCAACTAATCACTAAAGAGTGCTACACTGGGATCGGTCTTGTTTAGATGGCCGTATTTTCTCGACTAATACAGTTGAATGTCAGAAAATACTAATATGGAGCAATTAAGTATACCCGAATTTTACAAAGGCCGTTCCGTGTTCATCACCGGCGCAACGGGTTTTATGGGCAAGGTCTTAGTGGAGAAACTTTTGAGATCATGTCCGGAAATTGAAAAGGTTTACTTGTTGATGAGACCATCAAAGGGCCAAAGTGTCGAATGTCGGCTCAAGGATCTAATCAACAATCAGGTATTTGCAGATTTTTATTCCTTATAGTACGCTAACTATATTAAAACCAAGTGCAAATCTCTTGTAGATATTCGACGTGGTCAGGAAACAACAGTCGAATGCAATGACAAAAATTGTTGCCGTGACAGGCGACGTGACTCTTCCCGGATACGGGCTATCGGCATCCGATTTGAATCTGTTGATTGAAAACGTTTCTATCGTCTTCAACTCTGCCGCTACAATTAAATTCAACGAAGAGCTCAAAGATGCCATCGAAATGAACGTCAAAGGTCCCATGCAATTGCTGGAAATTTGTCGACAGATGAAACGCCTTGAGGTTCTATCACATTATATTAAAAAGCAGTTGAATAATATAGTAACACCAATCAATACAATGTTGTCATTAATGCTTACAGGCTTTTGTTCATGTATCGACGGCTTTTAACAATCTCGATCGAGAAGAAATGAAAGAACAGGTTTACCATTCGAAAGTTGATCCTGTCAAATTAATTCAATTGCTTGACTGCCTCGACGACAACGTCGTCAAGAAAATCGCGCCACAGTAAGAAGAGCTTAATAGAAATTTATGAAACGCCACGGTGCTGGTGCTGGTTATTGGGAGAAAGCAATTTAACGTCATTTACTCTGCTGTCGTCATTTGCAGACTTTTGGGAAATTGCCCAAACACATATACTTACACAAAAGCCTTGGCCGAACAACTTCTCGAGGAACAATGCGGAACCGTTCCATTGGCAATCGTAAGACCGTCCATAGTTACAGCGGCTTTGAAAGAACCCGTTCCCGGTTGGGTTGACAACTACAATGGGGCAACAGGTAAAACGATTGATTATGAACACAGTACACACATAGCGAGTATATATTGAAACATTGACCTTCGTCTTTTATAGGAACAATCGCTGCGGTCGGCAAGGGATTCTTCCGTGTCATGAAAATCAACGCAGATCTAGTCGCAGACATCATTCCTGTTGACTATCCAATTAATTTAATGATTGCCGTGGCTTGGCATCTAGCCACTCGCAGGTACTCTATTATAAAAATTATAAAATGGGACCATCAGTGATTGAGGTGGGAATTTGATTAAATCAGACCCCGCGAAGTACCAGTTTACAGTTGCACGACTGGCCATCGAAATCCTTTAACTTGGGGTGGATTGAAACGTTGGACGCTGCAGTCATGGATGAAATATCCTGCCACGGATATGATGTGGTACCCTAGTGCCCTTTACACAATCAACGATTTTTGGTACAAAACGACCGAGGCATTCTTCCATACCATTCCAGCCTATTTGTTCGACTTTTTTTACTCTGTGACGGGTAAACGCGCTCGATGGGTATATTACTACATCAATTATTTAAACACATCACATTCCCGAAGGGATTAATGTTGATGATTATTGAAATACCAAACAGGTCAAAATGTATGCCAAAGCGACTATAGCGTTTTCTTCTTTGGAATTTTTCACGACGCATCAGTGGAAATTCATTAGTAATAACCCGATTCGTTTGATGGAAGAAATGTCTACGCAAGACAAGAAAACGTTTTACTTTGATGTCCGCGAAATTGAATGGAAAAGCTACTTTGATGTTTTCATACAGGGAGCTCGTCGTTTCGTTCTCAAAGAAGACCCAAGCACTCTGCCACTTGCAAGACGCAACCTTAATAGGTATACATACTCGTTATAAATTATTTACAATATAAGAATAGAGGAGCATTTTTTAATTGCGGGTTACGTCAATTGTACAGGCTCTACATGGCAAAGATGTTTCTACGTCTACTCTTTTTCTTCGGCTTATTCACCGTGTTGTGGCGCTCTTTCAGACCGTTTTTGCTACCCGTTATCTGTCTCGAAACGGCCGTTTTCTTATTAACCGAGTTTCTATCTGTGTAAAAGTATTCAGGCATATACTATTATATACAACAGCAAATGAAATCTGATGAAGTGAATAAGAGAGAAAAAACGTTCAACGAAAGTAAAAGGTAAATCAGCCGGTTGTTTTACTTAATTATTACTTTCGTCCTTCTTCTATACTAACAAAAAGTTTTCTTTTTTTTAAATTTTTATTTCTCTTCGCGTTCGTCGCAACTCTTTTTCTTTCAATTTCCTTTATTTTGATTTTCAAAATTTTGCGCTTCTTATAATAGCATGTTCAGCGAAAATGCCAAATTTTATCGAGTATTCGGCATATATACTCCATAATGTATACGTGTTCGTTATGAGTCTCCAGGTTTAGGTTACCTTATCTGTACGTTTTAAATTGTATAACAACCACAAAGAAAACAGAATTTAATAATCTTTTATAAACATATTCATTTAAAGCTTTCATTTAAAAGTTGTACTTATTACTGTAGGGATGAGCCTTTGAAATCCATATAGTACATATTAAACCTGTTCAAAAGTAATTTTGATGGGAACAAACTAATTACAAGTAATTAAAAGTTGTCCAAGTAAATAATTAGATTTATTACAAACTTTTGAAGTAAATCTACCGATGCAGTAAAAATTTCTACATATATATTTTCGTTTACCCCTAAGAAAAGGACAACAAATATTATCCAATTTTCGAATTATACGTTACGTTATATTATCCAAATCATCATTTCTATTGCGCAAATGTAATAATCACTATTATTCTGTAGCCAATTGAACAGGCGTTTTCTTATTGCCAACAAAAAAAAAACGTTTGCAGGTGTAATAGTTGCCAGCCCCAGAAAAAGTTGCTCAAAAACATACAAACATTATCTAAAATTGCATAATCTGTTTTTTTTTAGAATTGCAAATCTTTTATCGTGGTTCAGATTTCTATTGTTTGTTGATCATCGTAAGTTTACAGTTTTCATATAAAAAATTAATTGTTTGACTACGCATAATAAATACATCAAATATTGACCCGTATACCCGCGTATACCTAACGTCGTAGAAATTTACTGATCACTAAAATAATGAAATCAAAGACCGCGCACACGTAATACCGATTTAAACGTCAAATGTTTATTGGTAATGTGACATCAGTAACGGTCGTTTATTATCATATCCAGTATTATATAAGATGATGTGTGTATGTGTGTGTGTGTGAATCGAGTTTAAAAACTCAATCGAACCGTCTTAAAGAGTTAGCTCGTAGTTAAACACTCGTGGATTGAAGGATGATATCTTGAGGCGTCGCACATCGTATGTATATAGAGATTACAGAGTTGGTGCGGGGAATAATAATAGTTAACAAAACTAGATAAATTCATCATAGTAGTACACATGACGTTGAGATGCTAGAAAAAGGAGGGCAGAAGTTCGCATGGCACTAAAATAATTAAAATAGAAAAGAATATGGCATCCAACAATCGAAAAATGCCGTCAATAAAAATGAATAAAAAGGAAACTGAACTGCACAATCAGCACTTGATTCGAATGAAATGAGGTCTGGCTTAGAGTAGAAAGAAAACGAATCAATTGTTTAAGCACTCTCAAAATGTGTGTCTTCTCGTACGTAAACCGAATTCTCTTAATAGCTTTGATCTGAAAAATCAAAATACAAAAATGTTGGGACATCTAAAGTTTCTACATCAAGCGGAGAGACGATTGGACGAAAAAACGATGCCTGGGATTGTGTGTCGACGAGCCAAGGGCCGTATAGTAAATACACTAAGTGCAGGGGGGGGGGGATATATCTTGTTTCTTTTGAATAAGGGAAAATTTCAAATCCATTCAAGTTCTTCTTTTTAAAAAGCTTATTAGAATATCCCTCCTCTTGACCATCATGACGAATCCTATCTTCTTCAATATCTTCCGCATCGTTTTCATCAAAAAACGAAAAACTTTCAAATAATAATAATAATAATAATAGAAAATGTTGGGCGCCCGGAAGGGAAAACATATTCACGAATCGCCGGTAGATTTGTTCGTCTTCTTCGAGCCCAGAGTGATGGATCCGAAAACTGATTTTAGAGTAGCACTCAATGATTCCAGACTGCGACCCGTTGGCGTTTGGGCTGTCGACGAAGAATTGGTGATCCGGCCCCTAAGGGCACCGTGAGCATCCAGGCATTTCTGATAGCGCAACTGTGAGTGGGTCGAGACATCAATACCACCACACATGTAGGACACGTATCGAAATTCAATACAAGAAACAGAAAATGATATGCAAAATACTACCTTGCAAGCGGCTTCTATTGTTTTGCAGATGGCACCCGATGAAGGATAGCAGCAAAGAACGTGGGCGATGTAGACATCGTTGGCTGTGTGTACAATGAAACCGCAGTTCTCTACCTGACGACCGATTCCCAAGAAAGACAGAAATCGAACACGCGATTCAACGATAATCTTCTCGTCGTCCTAAAAGATGATGAAAACCCATCAAGTCACATATCTTTCACTTTCTATCTTTCCTTTTTTTAAAAACAGAAAAAAAGGGAGAAAACGTCACCTCGGCGTCGGTAATGGTGACTACTGAAGGTGCAACGGCCACATTAACGTCCCGCCATTGATCAGATGGGACTTGGCTTGCCATTTGATCGATGGCGTCGTTGAGTGTATCCATGCCGCTGGGACGGCGCACTTGAAGGCTGCCAATGTATTGCGCTTTTAGCACCTTACGAGGCTCTTCCATCGGCGTCGGGAAACTCTGGCCTGAATACAAAAGACGAGACAACTGCAACTTAGAGAGAGAGAGGACAATTCAATTTCCAACGGCTCATTATCGGCCGCGACTACGTACTCGACAACAAGATTTGTCCCATCTTACTGGTATGACGTCGTTGTTCCGATGGTAAATTGCTGGGACGGCTGCGAGAGGCCGAAAGAGATCCCATCGTAGTACTAACAGCCATATTAGAACCTGGACGATATAACGAAAAAAGTCTGGAGATTATTACGTACAGCCACACACACAAAAAAAAGAGATGTCGCTTACCATTTTCGGCAGGTTTACCGAAGCCGTGCTGTAGATTACGCTCGATCATGATCTTTTTGCAAATGTCCCTGAGTGTATTGGCAATGGTGCGGGCCGGCGTGTCGCAGCGGAATACATGGCACATGTGCTTTCGTGTTACACGGTCACGAGCGACGTAGGCGAAATCCCTATTATACAACATGGGGAGATGAGATCCAATATTAGAAAATGCTTGCAGACTATATTAGAAACAACGAGGACAAGACAATAAAGAAAGAAAGAAAAAAAAAAAACGTCACAAAACAAAAAAAAAGAGAATCGAGCGCGTGCCACTTTTTTTCTGTGTAGGTTGTGCATGGCATGCGGGATGGAAATTGAACGCAACGCAATCAAATGCAACGTATGATGGTTGGTGTGTGTTTAATTTTTACCTTTCCCTGTTTTCCCGTAAAGTCGCAAAGGGGTCGAGAAGTGTGGAAGAAAGAATGAATGAATATATTATGAAACCTTCACCAGAATCTGAAGAACACAAAATCTACTGCCGAGATGAATTTGAAATTATTTACCGTCCGTTGTCGCGACCAACTCCCCACACACGGATCGTGTGAATCGGTTGACTGTTCAAAACGGCAAAGCTTTCGGTATCAATCAGCTTTAGCGATCCTTCGTCGAGATCCATAAACAAGTCCTTACCCTGTCCGAATGAAGTTTTTGTCAATCAAATTGGACGAAAATGTGCTATTAACGTAGAGAGCTTATATCTTACATCTCCCCAACGTCCGACAACGTCCAGCAGGTCATGGCGACCCAAACTCAAATCGACGATGCAACGGTTGACAGCCTTAGAACTACGCTCGGGCGTGAGGTCTTCTTCGGCTATTTCAACCCATCCCAGAGATCGGACAGAGAATCGAATGGCTGGCGATTTTGAAGTAGAATTTCGAGATTCAGCAGAAACGCCGGACCCGAGCGACACAGGGAAACTCCTTCTTCTATTTTATCCATAAAAAGAAATATGAATATCAACAAAATGAAGAAAAAGAAATACAAAATCATTGGTTATACTTGAAGGCCATATCTTCTTTGGATCGGATACTATCCAGATCAGAGAGTGTGAAGCTAGTTGTGCTTCTCGGAACCACTGGAGTAAAGCTTGCACTAATAGCCTTGATTGCATAACAAAAGAGAATAACAATTAACTCTCATTCGAGACACGACATTGAGCTGGGTTCCAACCTCTGCTTCGCGCACCACTTGACGTTGAAAATTCATTGCTGGTTGGCTGGATGAATCTTTGTTCTCTGGTGGTTCACGTTGAATAGTTCCGCTCTTAATGTGCCAATAATACGGTCCATCATCATCTGTTGGTATCAAAACTGGATTAAAATCTACAAAACATTTTGTTTGTTTGTTTTACCTTCGTGTTTTTCCCAGCCGGGTGGCAATTGCTCTTCGCTTCTATCTGGCTCACTATCGCAAGCAGTTGCCGTAGCGCAGCTGCTCTCCGACGCCGACGGTGATCCCGTGTCGACGCTGCTGCTATCGGTGCCCTGTCTCTCCACGGCAGACTTGCGCTGTTCACCATCGATAGACGTGCCGTAGTTGTTCAACACGCCCCTGTAAACAGAAATCGCATTGATATTCCCATCGCGGACCATTTTATATTGAAAAAAAATGTCTGTTTTAAAAGAAGACGAAAGTAGACGAAGAAGGCGGAACCTATTGTTATCGAAATCGGGACTGCCGAGATTCATCACTGGACCGACTTGGACGTCAACTCCCATGGACGTTGGATCGAGCGAAGCGTAGTGTCTTCTTTGACGTGTGGCATTCCCGCCACTTAAACTGGTGCTCGAACCGGTGCGAGCCAATTCAAGTTCCATTCCGAGATCCTGTTGATATAATTATGTGAGCAAATCATCAACTTTCGATCCTGCTGCTGCGATATAACTGTACGTACCATGTTTGAAAGTTGTGGCGAAAGAACGTCCATACTGTAGCCAAGGAGAGCCGAATTTAAATTATAATGTTCCGTATTTGAGTTGAGAGCGTCTTCTAGACGAACAGCGTTCAAGTGTAGTTGATAGTTGGGATTCTCGTAACTCAATCGTCCGTTCTCTATGGATCACATACCAGTGGCAATTGCATTAATGAAAGAGGTCATTGCAACACCAAATAGAACTAGACAACAAGATACAACGACAACAACAACAACAAAAATGAGGAAGCGAGGATCCGAGCCAAAGTCATCAATCACAAAGGCGCAATGCGGCCGAAATAAAACCAAAAAAATAATATTAACAAGCCAGAAACATAATAACGGTCGAGAACAGAAGATAAAAAAAAAAAAAAAAAAAAAAACATCGCAAGGGTTCGGCATCCAAGTGGGCAAACGAAATTTCCGCACGAACGAACCCAAAAAACGTAAAAAAGTAACCAAAAAAAAAAAAAAAAAAAAATGATATTTGTTCCGGTAATCGAGCAGAACGGATATATAGAAAGAAAAATCATTGATTTGAGGTTAGTAGTATTAGTAGTACCTAAGAAAATGTCTTCGTCTTGGCCAGGAATCGACTGGTCGCCCATCTTGAACGACGTCAAGGGCCCCCCTTCTTCCTATTGCAGCAGCAGCAATACTGAACCAAATTCTGATCGAATCGTGCTCAGGCTATACTGTAATTCCGACCATGCCCGAGAATAAAAGAGAAAAATACACACAAGAAGAATAAGGAGAAGAAAAAAAAAACGACGGCGGAAGAGGCAATCAATTTTTTGGCCATAATTCAAAGGCAATCACAACAGGAGTAGAAAAAGAGTAAGAAGAAAAGTAATAAAAGAAAAAAAAAACGGATTCGGGCGGCATTGACCGTGTAAGGTGAAAGGGTTCGAGCGCAATGACGCCCACGATATTTATCCCGACGATGATAAAATAGAGCACCGGAAGCGAATCCACGGCCAAAAAAATCAAGTCAGAAGAAAATTCTATACATGATGTCTATATTGAGAAAGTATCACGAATAATTCCGCCTCCGCATCACATTATTTACGTCATCGTTTTCTCGGCTGGATAACGAACAGTGTCTTGACAACACACACTCGAATGACAACCGCTGCTGGGCAAGTTTTTTTGGGGGGGACAAACAAAAACAAAAACACACAAGACAAGTCGCATGAGCGTCACACACTAGAAAGTGAATTTTAGCGTGTATAGTGCGGATAATAAAAAATAAAATGAAATAAAATGTAAAAGAAGACGACGGTAAATAGCTGGCAAGGCTAACCCCCCATCAGCTGTGTGTACAAGGACACAGCTAAGCAGAAGTATATATGGCGTCGCTTGGCCATCGACCGATCAATACGACGTCGAGGAAAGATGGCCGACCAACTTGTAACTCTTGTGACTCATAGGACGTTTCCTTTCGATCGATCGAAATGAAATTAATCAAATTCAAAAAAACAAACACAAAACAACCAAATTGTAAAAGTTTGGGCACACACATTTTGTTGTTGTGTCATTGCACTCGAATCCAAACACCAACCAATTGAGACTGAAAACCACGGCGATCCTCTTTTCAACTAATAAGGTGCCGCGGTTTGTAATCAAGGCAAAAAAAAAAGAGAGAAACAAGACGTGAAAAATCGACTATAGGAAACATACCACAATTGTTGACAGCGAGTCGACAATGGTCAAACATGATGCCAGGTTCGGTTAGACAAGAGAATCGACCCAAATGCTAATTGGATTCTAGCCAAAATATACAAGGATTATCCGTTGATGCGGTTGAGAACGAGAGAAGAACGGTGGGCGACGTTATCGACAGACGGACACGGACTGGCTGTGTGTGTGCGCGCAAGCGAGTGCCAGCAGGTCTTAAGCCCGATACACAACGATACACACTGCATATCGACTAGACTCTCTCTCTCTCTCTGTCTCTATTCCACCCCCTTCGACGTAGAGTTCTATTACCCCCCCAGCTGCTGTTCTATACACTATGAAGCCGATGAAGAAGATGGGAGAGAGACTGTCTTTTTGATATTAGCAGGGCGGAATTGATCCTGCGCAACTCCTCCATCAAAGTCGGCAGGAGAAACTAAAAGATGGGTGAGTGGGTTGAAAGAAATATTACATCTGCGAAGGAAGTGAGCTGCTGATGAACGATATTAAAGCTCTCCCCCCCGGCTCAGTTTCGCGGTCAAAAGTTTTTTCGAACCATTTTTTTTTCGTATGACACAAATCTGGACATAAATCTTTGGTCTTAATGTGAACTTGGGAAAGGGCCGTAATTTCCACAACGTCGACCAGTAATTGGCTTCCTCAATCTAATATCCACGAATTGTTTCTCTCCCGTTGCAACAACTTTTTCAACGGCTTACTTAAAGCAGCTCTTGATTAACTACTAATTGCTTTCGCTTTTTCTCTGCAGTATAACCAAAAAAAAAAACAGGATAACAAAAAAGCAACGGATCAGCTGGCGTTAAATTAGATTAAGTGACTCTCGTCTACAAATAACCAAAAGGAAACGAGTTTTTTCATTCCCTCAACGATCCTGGCTAAATATTAAAACCACCACCACATGGCAAATTAATTTTTAAGTGATTCGTTAAATGACAAGAAAATGTTCAATAAGTTGCCAAGTTGCCAAAGTATTTTAGAGATAAAACACAAAGTGGAACGCTGCGCGTGCCCCGTGAAAGAGTAGCGAAACCAAGAGGCATGCATGGTTGATTAATGATCTCTCGTCGGTGGGTGGCTCTGAGAGTGGAGTATCACAGTTGAGACTTGTTATCATTCAGACAGTGAGCTTTAAGAAAGGATTCATTAGTAATCCTGTGCATAGTCTTTCTCCTTCGGGCACATGATTATGCCGTGTGCCTTTGAATCTTTCAATATTCATGAGCGACATCCGTCTGAGATTCATTGACCGAAGTTCACTACGTACGTTTCTCATCTATAAGGATATTTCTCATCTTAGTGTAATGGTAAGAACATTCCACTTGATACGACGGACTTAACAGACACTTAGGAAAAAAGGGCAGAGCATTTGGATTATGTCTAACAATGCGACTTCCAAGATAGGTACAATGGCCGAAACCTATTACAGGCTGGTTGCAATCGATGGGTCACTACGTCGAATTAGTTACTATATGAAGGGGATATTAGAGGACAAAAGAGATCGATATTACACCGATTCTTTTTCAGCAAGTCCATTACACGAACCCCCCCTCCACGATACTCAACTTAAAGAGTTCAATCCAAGTCACGAAGAGCAAACAAACAGACTATCGAAAATGGATATTATACACGCGTCAGCATTTTGATATGATATAGTTGAAAACCAGTTTTGGCATTCGGAAATCGAAATTGCTCTTTGTTTTGTGGTAGAAGATGGCGACATGACGTGAGTTCCATCATATTCTATTTTTCTACCTATAGTAGCTCTCCCTTCCACACCCCTTTTGCGACATAACCAACTCGTTTTAGCTGCTGCAAAAATATCGACCAAACACTGGTTGGACGCTATATGAAGGAACCACTGCTGTAATGCGAATCTTTGTGGTCTTTTTTTTGGCGATCGATTTGACTAAGACACATGTGATGATGAATTTGTTGTAACCCAATGTGGTGGTGCCCAGAATAGATGGAAACACACCCTCGAGACAACATGACGATAAATCATGATAACAAAGAGAAAATAAGTCAACAAACTTTTCTAATATCAATCTAGATATTAAAAATGAAGATAAGGATTCACTTACCCCGTCGGGAGATGTCATAATCTATTGCAAAACATCACACAACTCAAAAACTCAATTGTGACTGACAGCTGCAGCCGACAAACATTAACGCCTTGTTTGGTCGACGAGAAACATCTCTAAAAGCCATCTACCATGAATATTTTTTACTACTTATTATCTATCTACAAAGAAAAATTAATTACAGTAGTTTTTTATTATTTTTGATTTTGATTAATAAAAAAAGTTTCAATTACAATGTTTGTATCGGAAGTTTTCTTTGTCTCTTATTCTCAATTTGATTTGCCTGTAAATATATTTGTTTTTTGTTAAACCATTCCTCTAAATTCTAGCATAGTTTAAATTATTTTCGTTAGATGACGTGACATGGTCGTACATATATCAGTCGCTAGATGACGTTTCCTTTTCTTCAAAATAAAGGCGCTTTATTTGAAATGTTTAACTGAATTTACATTTTTTAAAGCACTGATTGGAGTATAAAATAAACACAACAAAAATGCTGGTTCCCGTAGGAATATAAAAATCATTTATTAATGTCTAAGTTTTAAGATAAATATATGAAGCTATTAATTTATTAGTATAACTAATATTAATATATTAGGCCTACTTAAAAAAAAATTTCAACCTGAACCCGAAGGCGTATTCCCAAAGATCTTGTATTGTCCATAGAGCATTCTATTTAACAAGGGAAATTATCAAACGTTATCCAAAAATCGAAAATACAAAACTCCCTGTTCGTGATTTCAATGAAAAAGTTTGAAAATTTTTATCTCCATATAACTAACGACCGAATTTGAATGAAACTTTCGTCATAGCTTCAACATGTGCTCTTTTACCCTAGATATTTTTTTTGTAAATATTCCATCGTTAGTTATGGAGATAAAAGTTTCCAAATTTTTTCATTGAAATCGCAAAAAGGGAGTTTTGTATTTTCGATTTTTGGGATAACGTTTGATAACTTCCCTTGTTAAATAGAATGATCTATGGACAATATAATGCAAGATTTATGAAATTCCTGATTTCAAATCCTTGTGTTAGAACGTCAAAGCTATTCCAGTATCCAAATTTTATTTATTTTGATTTTTCACCATAACTAACGATGTAATATTTACAAAAACAATATTGTAATAGTTTTGGGCGCGTGCGTGTGGCGCTTATACTATTAGCATGCAAAATATAATTATAGACGAATTAAGAATTTACCGCATTGTATTTCAAGTGTAAAGCTGAAGGAATTTTATGAAGGTTGATACAGTCAATTCAGAAAGTCTGGTCAAAGGAAAAGTCTGGTCGATGGGAAGGGTAGTAGTTTAGCACAATGTAGAATAAAATTGCAAAATAGGAGAAAATGAAGTGAAGTGAAGAATGGTTGGTTTGGAGAAGAGTGTAGGGATGTCTTTACGAGAGAAAGAGAAAGTAACAAGTGCGGGTTTTATCTATTTGTTAGTCTTATTTATTACTTTTGCTAATCTGCTCAGCGTATGAACAGCTATACCATAGGGTCAAAGTTAACAATATTCTCCGTGGTTTTACTAGTCTATTTTCTGCACGTGATTTCCTGTTTTCCTTCGTTCAATTAACTAGTTTAACGTTTCCAGATGTTTTTCTAGAACTTTCTAATTGGCAAGGGTTAATATAAGTGAACCATCTTTCATAGCACGAGTAACGTGTATACGTCACTACTCTTGTTGCTACTTGAAGGTGGCGAATCCTTACATCACTCCCCCTCCCATTTTGTTGCGTCCCGCAACAATCACTCTCGGCTCAGGTATGTAGAACATCAAAGAATGTGAATTCCTCGCTCACGACTAAAGACACCGATTTGGATACAATTTTCCATACATCGAGGCTCTCTAGTTGATTCGCTCGCGGGCATTTCTTTTGGAAATCATTACTCCAATAAGCCTTGATTGATCGTCTTTTCTAATATACTACAATTTTTATTTTTTTTTGTTCGTTTCTTTGCTTTCCTTGAGAAAATGTTAACCATACTGATAAAAGTCTAATTGAAGTGCTATAGAATGGTATACTAACTTATTATGGGAAAAAAATCATTAATGGAAAGAAATGAAATGATGTGTTTTGGAGTGAAAGTGTGTAAATGTTGGGGAACATGTGGTTTTAATTGCAAGACATAAGAGCACAAGGTATTATTGATAGAGAGTGAAAAAAAAATTAATTCACTGCGTCGCACAGTGAGGGAAGAGAAAAGGAAAAAGTTTAAATTGTGTTAAAAATGGAAAGGTGCACTTGTGCAAAATTATTTTTCTAGACAATTCTTGGTTCTCTCCTTGGTCGTCTTGGGGAAAACTCATCATCTTCTGGTCTATTATTACGAATTGCTCGTTGCTGTCTCGGCTTCTGTCGCCGTGGTGGGCCGGTTGACCGCTCAGATGCTGTGGAACGGGATGAATATGATTCCCGTGGTGGTACGACGATTTGGAGTGGTAGAAGAGGGATGGCTGGGGCTGCTTGGATGGCCAGCTGGGACTTTTTACAACAGGTTAATTTGAGGAGTTTTGATAGGATGGGAAAGGCTTTGAGTAAGAGACTCCCGATTCCACAAAATCTTACTGCGAAGACTGAAATCATACCGAATCCTGATACTGCTCCAAAATTTTTTAACCATCCTCCCATTTTGGCCACAAAATCAACGTGAGGTGCATCACTATGATGAATTAAGACGTTCGATGTCAACAGTTCCCGCGAGTTGTCAACGGCGTTGTGCTCGTGAATCGTTGCTAAGATGTCCGCCATCACTGACGAGTCACTGATTGGGCTGTTTCCCATCACTGTGTTCATTTGCAAAATATTTTGTAAAGAATTGTCGGCTTCGTATTTGTTTTTCCCCACTAACTGTCTGCCTTGCACTGAAACTATTGGGAGCACTCGGACCCAGTCGCCATTCTGAAATGCATGCGTTTTTCCATTAAAGTTGACACAATGAGTGGGCCAGTAGCAGTTCGTGAACGGAACCAATTCCCATCCGTTGATTGCCATGGTGGAATTTAAATAGATTGGTTGAAATCCACAAACGGTTTCTCCAACTGAAAAAGTTACGTTTTGTGGGGCACATTTTTGTAATTGGACTTGTTCCCCCCAAATAATTAATTTGGAGCAGATCGGAAGGTTGAGCAGTGTAGCTGCGTACCAACCGCTGTATTTTGCGCTCATCATAATGCTGTTATGGGCTGCTCTGCGACTCTCGCACTGTAGACGTCTGACCTCTATTACGAGTTTGTTCGCCATGTCAACTGCCAGATCCCTGGTATATTGTGTGTGGGCAGCTGCTGCAATTTCGGCTGCCAATACATCAGGAGCCTTGTCTTCTTTTGTTTTATTTTGGGGTTTCGTTGTGTCAGTAATATTGTAAAATTGGGTCCCTGGTTTTTGGATTTCTGTTTTGTTCTCTGGCGATCCTTTAATTAGAGGAAGCATATGGAGCTGAACAATAATTTTGTCCATTCCATCAATGCTCAACAAGCCAGGTTTATTGCAAAATTCCAAAGGCATGGAAGTGTTGATGAGATAGTCAGTCTGGCTCACTTTGTCCTGTAGCCGTTTGATGTGCGCATCATTTGTTCCATATAAAAAACCCTGATTCATTCTTTTACCCACTACTTTAAGTTCACAAGGTTTTTTTTCCTTGTATGCGTCTTTCCAAATCAGTGTTTGGAAATTCATCGTCACCGATCCATTGTAGGGGAACTCTAAAGTACCTAGTGGCGAATTAATTGTACAATTATCACACTCGCTTTCGAGCGCCACTTCTTCAATTTTGCAGTTAAGCATTACTTCTTTAATATTTCGAAGCCATACAGGCTGGGCATTCGGATATACATCGAAAATAAATTTATTTTTCCCCGCTAGAAACATCGTGTTTCCTCCACATTTCCTCATGTCTTTCATTTCCTCACATTCGGTTGCCGAGGACGTAACCGAACGTTTTGTTTGTGTAGGGTGGTGCCACCCCAAAAAGTCAGTAAAAACTGACCTATGTGCGAGCCACATGCTACATACATGACCCGGGAATCTCTTTACTTCAGGTAAATGGGAGTATAGGGTGAAATTTACAGGCAAGGGGGGGGGATGGATCTTCCGATCCTAGCAAGCAGTCCTCGTCGTCAAAGTCGAGAAATCCCCTCATTTCTGGGCTACTACAGTTGCATACTGTGGCTGTTATGGCCCAAGCAGTCTGTAGACCAGCTAGGAGTGCTAATGTGAAATAACTGTGGAATAATGCAGATTGATTGTTTTTGGAACGATTTTCACATTTTGTTCATACGTTTCGCTCATAAAATACTTTTTATATTACGGACAAAATTGATTTTTTAATAGCCAAAAAAATAGAATGTGGTTTATCGATGGACAAGGAAAAAACAAAGAAAAGAGACCTATCTTCCGAACGCATTATGCGAACGGCTCAACAACAGGCTGATTTGGGCAGAATTAATAAAAAATTAGGTTCAGAATTTACCCACGCTTATTTAGCCCGCGACTAATTAGCGCACAATTAATTAATAATTCAATTCGTCTCTTACTTGCGCTTAATTAGCGCATAATTAATAATAATTCCCTTCGTCTTATATTTGCGCTTAGTTAGCCCGTGGCTGACTAGCGCAATAATTAATAATAACATTTTGTTTAAAAAGTTTCCCCCGTTTCAACGCTGATAAGCGCACATTTTCTTAAAAAAATTCCCGTCGTCTTATATTTGCGCTCAGTTAGCCCGAGGCTGACTAGCACAACAATTAAAACTAATATTTTGTTTTTTTTATAAAGTTTCCCCCGTTTCAACGCTGATAAGCGCACATTTTATTTAAAAATTCCCGTCGTCTTATATTTGCGCTCAGTTAGCCCGAGGCTGACTAGCGCAACAATTAAAAATAACATTTTTTAAAAAAAGTTTCCCCAGTTTCAACGCTGATAAGCGCACATTTTATTAAAAAATTCCCGTCGTCTTATATTTGCGCTCAGTTAGCCCGAGGCTGACTAGCGCAACAATTAAAAATAACATTTTGTTTAAAAAGTTTCCCCAGTTTCAACGCTGATAAGCGCACATTTTATTAAAAAATTCCCTTCAATATTTATTCTATACCTGTGCTTAGTCAGCTCACGGTTGGTTAGCGCAAAGTTTATGACAATTCCATTCATTGTTTGTCCATGCTTTGGTTAGCCCGTGTCTGACTAGCGCAACAGTTATCAGTAGGCTAATTCACTTCGTCATTTACCTACGCTTAATTAGCCTGCGGCTGACTAGCGCAGTATTGAGTAGTAAATTGGTTGGCATCGTAAAATCATAACAGTCCTTAAAACAAATAGTACTCTAATTTAATTAAATTTTATCAAATGATATGGCCAAACCACCCGCCTGGCATGCCGGATTGCATGGTTCGATTCCCTTCCCAGTCAATATTATTATTATTTTTTATTTTCACTCAATGATGTCGATTCATAGTTTTATAATATACATTTTGCTACCTGAATTCCGAGGACTGTGAAAAAAATGGAGGTATTCTAACAGTAGTATGTGGTTAATTATAGTAATAATTATTAAAAAGTTCATTCATTTCATCGTCTTTCCTTCATTCACTTAGCCTAGGTAACTGACGCGCAACATTGGACATTGCTATTTCTTCATTCTTTCCTTATCTCTTTTATTAGCCCGAGGCTAACTAGCGAAAACGAATAACCAAAAATTCTTTCCTCCTTTCATTCTCTCTGTTCTTTCTCTATTCTTCCTATTTCTTTCTTTTTTCGCCTTAGGCTAACAACAGCACAATGCGAGTGCCCTTGTTTTTCCGTTGCGCAAGGTCGATCAGGTCGTTCCAACTCGTCATGTATTTTCGACGGCCCTGAAACGTATATACCTTTCTTTCAGTGCTTTTCTTCTTTTGTGATTGTGTGGCTGTTTTTGCGCGGCTCCTTTTAACAAAAGTTTTGTGTCGTTTCTTCTGTGATTGTGTGTGTGTGTTTACTTGTTTATTTTTTTGGATTTTTTTATTCCTTTCTTAAGGTAAGTAGTAGTTCCTTAGTTAAGGCTTTATTAAGAGACTGCTCGACTTGGTTGTCAGCAGATAATAGGAATCAGAATGTGCGTTTTAAGAACGGCTCAGTAGTTTGGCTCGTTAGCCTTGCGGCGGCCCGACTTAACGCATATTGCCTGTTCTATTTAACCTGTTTTTAGTACTGTCAGACCAAGGTGGGTCTGACAGATAAGTGGAGCCAGAGTATTTCGGATACTGCTGTCCTCTTTAGATTTTGTGCATGCTTTTTATTTGGATCGGTTCGGCCTACGGTTCGTTTTTTTTTCCTTTTTTCCTGGTCTATTTTAGACCCGCGTGAACCGTAGTCCGTTTTTTTTGTCCGAACCGTTTCGTTTACTTTTTTCCGTTTTTCTCTGTTCGTTCTGAACTGGTTTTTTGCTTGTGTTTTGTTTTTGTTTTCCTATGATCCACCGCCGGTGCGGTATTTTTTCTTTTTTTCTTTGCCTGCATATTTTGTTTTTACTTTATTCTCTTTCTTTTTATTTGCATGTGTCGGTGGTGATGTAATACATTCTTAGTCTGCGTCTCTTCTGACCAGCTATGAATGTTAATTATCACCACCGGCGCCTATTCGTCAAGGCTTATCGTTTGTTTGGCCTAGTAGGCCTAGTTAGCCGTTGTTTTCTTTCTTTTTTTTGAATAGGCCTACGACGCCGTCTGTTTTCTTTTTCTTTTTTTTTGAATAGGCCTACGACGCCGTCGCCTTTTTTTGAATAGGCCTACGACGCCGTCTGTTTTCTTTCTCTTTTTATTTGCATAGGCCTACGACGCCGTCGCCTTTTTTTTGAATAGGCCTACGACGCCGTCTGTTTTCTTTTTCTTTTTTTTTGAATAGGCCTACGACGCCGTCGCCTTTTTTTGAATAGGCCTACGACGCCGTCTGTTTTCTTTCTCTTTTTATTTGCATAGGCCTACGACGCCGTCGCCTTTTTTTTGAATAGGCCTACGACGCCGTCGCCTTTTTTTGAATAGGCCTACGACGCCGTCTGTTTTCTTTCTCTTTTTATTTGCATAGGCCTACGACGCCGTCGCCTTTTTTTTTGAATAGGCCTACGACGCCGTCGCCCTTTTTTTTGAATAGGCCTACGACGCCGTCGCCTTTTTTTGAATAGGCCTACGACGCCGTCGCCTTTTTTTTCCATTTCCTTTTTTATTTTACTTAGTTTTTTTTGTTTGTTTATTTTTTATTTTTTTTTAAAGAAATAACAAACAAAATAAAAAATTTTCTCAATCAGACTCCATACCTTTCTGGTCCGGATAGATTTTTAAACAGGCGTGAAAGTGTTGGCGAACTCGCTCAACACGTTCATGATTGTCTGCGTTCATAATGGTAGATGCTTTCCTTCTACTTTTTACTTTTTACTCTATATACGTTTCTCTCAAGGTTTCTTTGTCGAGTAAGAGACGTTCCTTGACGTTACCCTATCTTCTGTTGACCCTTAGTCATCTTCACTTCGTAAGAAGTTGTGAATCACATCGAGATAATGAAAAACTTCAAGGCTGGTTTTATCTTCCTTTACCAGACTTGCTTCTCTAGATTCATTTTACCAATATCCACCATATTGTTTCTAAAAACAGTGATGACAATACTTTGGGAAAAAAAAATAAAATAAACTACATTCTTCCATATTTCGAATTGATTCCAAACACTCTAAAAAGTGTTTCTAATGACTTATGGGTAATATTGATTAACTTTCTCGTAACTTTCCTACAATTTTGATTATGATACTGTCTATTTCCTTTTCTTAACCTACTCCGATATTTAGAATTTTTTTTGGAACATGAGGAAACTTGTTGTTTCTCTTTTGTATTTTCCGACATTGCAAATGGTGATGACAAAATACAAAAAAAACATGTCTCTTCTAATCTTCTCCCTCTTCTTCGTTGCGTTTTCCTTCGTCGTGTTTTTTGAATACCGCTGTCAGGTAGCAGTACGGCTTAGCCGGTTTTTTCCGCGGCTGTGCAGATAGCCAGCTCCAGTACTCGTCCCCTTCTGGAATCAGGGCCCGGGCGTCTCTCTCGGCCTCGATTTCCTCTACTTTTTTTCTTCTTTTCCTTCGTCGTCCAAGAGGTCGAAGTTGTCTTCGCATGACAAGCAGGCCTCTCGAACGCGGGCGACTTCTAGCCCATTCTGGATGTCGTCCTTGTCCTCCACGTTCTCAAACGCGCGTAATTTCTCCATCCAGCACTTCAGCTCGTAGTCACGTTGGTGGCAATCTGTGCAATTGAACGTGTATGCCATTTCGACTCTTTGATATAAATGTTTCCCTTCTCTTTCTTTCAGTCAGATTAAATAGCTTTTTTTTCTCTACTTTTGGGTTTCCGTACATCCTTTAGTAATTAGTCCAAAACGAAATCTCGGAATTTATCTGGGAGGCGAGACGCTCTCCCTGACCTTCTCCCTCCCTCCTTTGATTCGTTATCTTGACTTGCGCCTTCTCTATTGTTATTTTCTTTGGGTTCGTTAACCGATTCTTTATTTTGAGTGGTGACCGTTTCCCGCTCCATACTTTTTTGATTAATTTCTTCTTCGTCCTCTTCCGTGTCTTCTTCTTCTACTTCATCCATTTCTTCTTCTTCTACCTCCTCAATTTCTTCTTCTTCTAAACTATCTTCGTTGTTGTTTACTCTTTCCGCTCCTAATTTTAACTCTCGTAAATCGTCGAAATCGACACATTCTTCGTCCCTCCAAATCATGCATTCCGTCAATATTTTCAAACGATTGACATGCGTGAGCTGCGTCCCGTTCCCATTATACGTTCGAATTTCTACCGTGTGGTTAGGGAACACTTTCGAAATGCGGAAAGGCCCTTGATACCTGGGATTTAGTTTTTTGCTTGTTCCTAATTTAGTCTTTCTTACGTCCAGTAGGACGCGATCCCCGATTTCGAATTTTTCTTCCTTAGCTCGTCTATCGTACTGGATCTTCTGTTGACGCCTAGCGTCTAGCAGATTTCTTTTAACGAGGTCGAATACTTCTCTTAGGCGTTTCATCGTTTGACTTTTATAGTCTTGCGGCGTAATTAGCTCTTTTTCTGGGATTAGGAATCGGTCTATTACCATGCTGGGGTCTCTCGCCGTTATTAAAAAATATGGACTCTCCATCGTTGAAGAGTGTACCGAATTTCTGTAGGCCGAAGCCATTGGACCTAGAACCTCCTCCCAATTTTCGAAGCCGTCGTCGATATATTTTCTGACCATTTCCACCACCGTTTTGTTGAAGCGTTCCGTCATCCCATTCGACTCTGGGTGATACGCTGTTGTAGTTTTATGCTTAGTTTTTAACTCTTTACACAGACTATTGAATAGCCTAGATGTAAAATTTGAGCCTCTATCCGTTACGATAATTTTTGGGGGCCCATGATACAAAATGATTCTATCCATTAGGGCCCGACAAGTCGTTTCCGCTGTTTGATCCGGTAGCGCTACGACTTCGGTCCATTTTGAAAAAGCGTCTGTCATAACAAGGACGTGTTTATTTCCATTCAAGGATTTGGGTTTGATGGGCCCTAGAAAATCCATTCCTATTACTTCAAATGGGGCAGTCGCTATCTCTAAAGGGTGTAAGAAAGCTCTCGTAACCACCCGTCTTTGTAGGGCACAAGTATCGCATGTCATGCAATAGTGCTTTATCTCTCGCAACATGTTAGGCCAGTAAAATTTATCGCGTATTCGGAGATACGTACGCAGGAACGCAAGATGTCCTGCTAGTAACGATGCGTGATATTCCTTAAGAATACTTTTCCTTAAAGAATATGGCACGACGGTTTGTTCTTGCAAAAATTGTCTCCTTTTTTTTTATGAGGGTAGGAAATCCCTCCTCAAAATTCCTTGCCTAATATGAAATAAATCTATTTCCTTAACCCAGTCGGGGTTTGCTAGCTCGTCTTCTTTTGTCAGGATACCTTCTGTTAGATAGTTAATAATTTTGGAGCAGGTTTCGTCTTTCCCTTGCTCCTCTATAATATTGTCTGTGAACTCCGTCCGTTCCTCTTCCGTGACCACTTGAATCCGGGAAAGAAAGTCAGCGTTGGCATGTTCTTTTCCCGGTTTGTAGGTGATCTTATATTTTAAGGACGACAGTTCTATGGCCCATCTTCCAAGTCTACTTTTTTCATCTTTATGGGTTTGCAGCCATTGTAAGGGACGATGATCACTGATTATTTCAAACTTCTCGTCTTGTAAATAATGGCGATATCGTTTGATCCCGTAGACGATAGCTAGGGCTTCTCGCTCGATAGCCGAGTAGTTTCTTTCCGCTGCATTCAAGTGTCGGCTTGAATATGCGATGACCACTTCTTTATCGTCTTGCATCTGGCTCAGTACAGCCCCAATTCCGTAATTACTGGCGTCAGTAAAAATAAGAAATTCTTCATCAAAATTAGGGAAGGCTACGATTGGTGGCGTAATGAGACATTCGCGAAGTGTCTCAAACGCTTCCTGCTCCGCTTCTCCCCATTTCCAGACATTTTCGTCTACCTCCGCCTTGATCATCTTCTTTAATTTCTTATTTAATTTATCTTTCTTTTTCTTTGTCAGCTCGATCAACGGATGAGCAATCTCAGCGAAATTTTTAATAAAGCGCCTATAGTAGGAAGCGAGTCCCAAAAATGACTGTATTTCTACTATTGTTGTTGGCCTTTTATAATTTTTTAATTGTTCAATTTTTTCTGGGTCAGGTGTGATTCCTTTAGCTGAAATCACATGGCCTAGATATTGCACTGACTCACACATAAATTTACATTTTGAGAGACCAAGTTTTAAGTCAGCCTCTTTCAAGAGGTTGAAGATACATTCTAAATTAGCTAAATGTTCCTCTCGTGTTTTAGCAAAAACAATTATATCGTCTAAATAAACTAAACATTTCTTCCCAATTACTGACCGTAGCACGTAGTTCATTAAACGTTGAAAGGTTCCTGGCGCGTTGGTTAATCCAAACGACAGCCTGTTCCATTCATACAAATTGTTGTCTACTATAAAAGCGGTTTTTTCTTTCGAACTCTCATCCATTTCTATTTGCCAGTACCCTGACGCTAAATCAAGGGTAGTAAAAAACTTTTGTCCGTGGAGCAGATCCAAAACATCATCTATTCTTGGCAAAGGAAACGAGTCTTTTTTTGTAATATTATTTAGTTTTCTATAATCCATGCACAGTCTTATTTTCCCTCCTTTTTTCTTTACTATGACTACTGGTGCCGCCCATGGAGACACGGACGGTCTTATAATTTTGTTTGCTAATAACTCCTGTATAATTCCATCCAATTCATGCTTCTCATTTTGATGGATGCGGTATGGGCGTAATCTAATAGGTCCTTGTCCTTCAGTGTTAATGTGATGTTTTACTAATCCTGTTTTCCCCAACTCTCCTGTTGATGTGGCAAATATTTCTTTCCGATTTTCTAAAAATGTAATCATATTCTTCTTATCTGCCTCTGGCATTTCTGTTGACAAATTATTGTTAAAATCTAAATTACTAGAAGATAGTTTTTCCTCCGTGCATGAATTGATATTGACTCTTTCTACTCTGGTACATTCTATGGTTCCAATTACTTCATACTTAGAAATGGTTATCGGTTTATTTGTTTCGTTAACTATCGCTACTGTAAAAACTGGTTCGTTGCTTTTAGTATTACTATTGATAAACGGATCTAATCTTAACCCACTGTTTAGTCCCGGCCCTTTTTTTAGAAATAACGCAAGATTGGGGGGAAGCTGAGCTCCATTCCCTTCCGATTCAACGACAGTGGCACTATAAGGCATAATCGTGATCTTCTTTCCCGCAATAATAGTCGGCGTTTTCGCCTCCGGTGCTAAATCATTCTTTACCCGGTAAATGGTTCTTTCGCTACCATCAATGATGAATTTGTGTTCATACAACGCATCTAAACCTAAGATGCATTCCTCACTGATGCCATCGACGACGATAAAATCCTGCAGAAGATTATCGCCTAAAATTAAAATGTTTAAAGTCACTAGTCCTCTTGTAATTAGCTTGGTGTTTTCTACACCGTATAGATCGACCGGGGTTTCTTCAGTGAATTTTACTACTCCGTTTTTAATTTTATTGAATATTTCAGTCTTAATTAAACTTCTTCCGGCGCCACTGTCTAAAAGGCCCTTAAATTTTATGCCACCAACCTCCATTAGAAGTCGAGGGACTTTGTTTTTTCTGGTTTCGATTACTTGATTAACATTCTGTCGGGTTTTCGGACAAGGCCCACCTTTTTGCCCAACGTTACAATTGGTGGTTTCTAGTTTCCCTGGTTGAAGGGATTATCCTGGCCAACATTTTGGCCTGGGTGCCCGTTTTGTATGCCGGTACTAATCTGCGA
Organism: Daphnia galeata; assembly: GCA_030770115.1. Taxonomy (NCBI): domain Eukaryota; kingdom Metazoa; phylum Arthropoda; class Branchiopoda; order Diplostraca; family Daphniidae; genus Daphnia; species Daphnia galeata. The sequence goes on from CM061121.1 coordinate 449,493, forward strand.
AGCCGTACAATTTTTTGAAAAATGTCCAGATCCTTTACATTTAAAACATCTTGGGCCACCTGCACCAAAAAAGCACAACTCGGAATTGTGGTTGCCATAAGTTCTACCTGCTACCGCACAGTGTACGCAATGTCTTTTTTCCCCGTATCCGTTTGACTGCTTACTCTGGTTATTATTGTTATATTGTGGAGTTTGCTGTGCCCCTTGATAACTTTTGTCTACGAACTGGCTACTATGGTTTGGTTGAAACTGCATAACTGGTTGTGCTTGTAAGGTTTGCTGACTTGTTCCGGCGACCTGTATCTGAAGATTTTTCATAGCTTTCTCTATATCCCTGGATTGCTTCATCATATCGCTGTAGTTTTTATTGCTTGCCCTAACTAGGTTTTTTAATTCTTCTATCTCCCTTTTGCTTTCTGTTAGTTGAGTAACCTGAGTCGCGGCTACAACATTAACTGCCTCTTTTTTACCAGTGTATTGGATTTGGTACTTATTTAAACTTAAAATCAAATCCGTGAAAAAAGAATCCCGTCAAATCAGTTCCAAATCAAATCACGTTCAAAATCAGAATTTTCAAATCAAATCATTGAAAAAATCGTTAAAATCCAAATCCATTAAATAATTTTTAAAATCCAAATCAAATCCAAATCAAATCCAAATCAAATCCAATTTTTTTTTGTGTTTTGCCTTCAGGCAGAGACGGTTTTGAGGGGATGGGCGTTACGTTTAATGAACACAAGGATATCAAATATTTTTGTTTTGTCTTATTTCTATTTGCCGACAAAAATTCAACAGCTGTGCTAAACGCACAAGTGCTTGATGTTAGCTGTTGAACAAGGAATACAAATTATATTCCCTACAATTGGGGCTAATAAGGCTAGGAATCTGAGTTGAATAGGTTTCCAAAATTTACAAGGATTGAAATCTTGATCAAATGGACTCTTTTCGTTCACAATGAGGGGGGGGGGGGGCTTATCCAGTACTTTGGCAACATCTTTCGACAATGACACAATGTACATCCGACAAGCGCACAAGTCCGCTTTGCGAAGTTTCGGTCGAGTAGATTGTTTAGAGTAGTGGATTAAAAATTATTTTTGATGGCGATCAAATTGTAAGATGTAGTATTTTCATGAGTTATGTTATTATCAACAATATTAAGCTCTGTTCCAAACCCTTCTAGGAAATAATAGAATTTACCAACAAAAATTTGGTTTAAAAATTAAACTTGTAGCAAACTATTAATTAAACACCGAATTAAAAACCTAAAGTCATCGTTGCGGCACGCATTCGCGACTCGCGTTGGTCATCATCCACTCTAGTTATACGGCGAATGTTTTTAGAAACTGAAATTGACAATTCGGTTGAAGACCAAATTCTAGACTGAGTTAAGGGGTATTAATAGCTTAGAATTTTTACGAAGTAAAATCAATAAATGAACCGATTCCCATACTGGTGTATGCTGGTGTATGGGAATCGGTTCATTTATTAGATGTTATTGATTTTTCAATTTTGGGTTCAAAGGTAAAATTTTTCGAAAAGTCCCAATCGGTGTTAAATTAATAGTTAACTAAAATTTTAAATTGCAGTTGAATATTTTTTATTTTTTATTTAATTAATTATTTTCCGGAAAGGTTTGTACTGAGATTATTATTGTCCATAGTAACAAAGTTCATGAAAAATATTTTACATCTTTCAATTTGTTCGACGTAAGCCTCTTTTTGAATAACTTTACTCCACTAGAGCGCTTCTGAACGGAGGCGAGCTACTTGATTTACATCTGCTTTACTCTTTACGTATCTGTTTTAAGAAGGTTGATAAATAAGTTGGCACATAACCTCGGAAAATAAGAAAAAAGGCTAAAAGAGTGCGTCTCAGATCTCAGCTTACTAGCGACATCTGCGAAGACAAATTGTCATACAAGGATTTGGATTTGATTTGGATTTTAGCAAATATTTCAAATAAAATCCAAATCCAAATCCATTCATAAAAAATCTTTTAAAATCCAAATCAAAATCCGGAAGGATTTGGATTTGATTTGGATTTGATTTGATTTGCGGGCCAAAATCCAATACACTGTTTTTTACTCCCTCCGAGCGTGGTGTTTGCTAGTTTCTGCGCCATCTGTTCCATGACTGATCTCAATTCAGATATTTCATTTTTCGTTTCACGCAGTTCTTGTGCGTTAGCGTCAGCTGAAATGGCGTTGACGAACTCCACACTTCGTTTCTCTAACTTTGCTTCGCTGAGGACGGCTGCGCATTTCTCTGTCGCCTTAACTAGGTCGTTTAGGTTCTTGTAGTCTTTGAAACTCATTCGTTCGCGCAGGTTTGATTTAATACCTCCGAGAAATCCATCCATCAACATCGTTTCTCTTAATTGGAGGACGGCTGGGTCAATAGGCTTGCCTTCTTCTGTCGGGTACGCAAACAAATAGAGCTTTTGTAACCTACAAGCATAGTCCCTGATGGATTCTCCCGAATTACGGACGCAATTTTTAAATTCTGTAAAGTACATTTTTCTGTTGTCACCTCCATGAAACCGCTCATGGAGGTTCTGTTTTACTTTTCTGAATAACTTTGCCTCTCTTGGGTAATTGAGTTAAAACGTAGTAATACAGTCCCCGGCAGACCCAAAAAGTTTCGAACCTAGGAGCTTTATCTTTCTACCTTCTTCGAACTCGGCAGTATCTACTACTCTTTCGAATTGCTGGATCCAATCCTCGAATTTCGTGGAACCCATTCCGTTAAACGCTTGAACTTGGGCTAAAAGGGCTATCGTTTGTTGCTGCTGATTTTGGAGTAACTTCTGGCTATTATAGTAACTCTGGTTCGAAACGGTCGAACATTCCACGTGATTTCCACCGGCAGTGGCCGTCGGAGGCGTGCTCGATGAGGGGGACGTCTTCGTTACCGCTAAGGCAGCTTTCGCTCCCGCTGCGGCGTCCTCTTTCGAGAGTCCGGATGTACGGAGGCATTTATACAGCGCCTCATACGGCGTTGGTAGCGACATCGTTGTCGGCTTAAGGATCGGTTTTGTGGGCAAGACTTGCGGTGGCGGTTTCGAATAAGCTGGTGCACCTTGAAAAGGTGTTGGTAATGTAACTGTAATGGCCTGTCTGAAAGGATTGGTCGTACTGGATTGGGAGGGTGGGTTGGTTGGAAGTATCGATTGTGTCGAGACAATAGTTTGCGGATTGCTAGTTGAGGGGAGGGGCTGCGTGTTTGCTGATTTGTCTGGCAGGGTAGCTGATTTCACCTTAAGAGGCGGTAAAGATGCTGTATACAAGTTTTGGGTATTGATCAATGGAGTGGACGAAAATGGAAGAACGGTTTGCTGGTGGCCAGTAGCTGGCTGGGCCTCTACCTCTTCCTTATTTAATTCGGCTTCGACACGTTCCTCAATAACTTTCTCGTTCTCTTCCGTGTCGGGCTCGAGGTGCGATTTTGTACTTTCGAAGTCGTCGTCACCTTCGTCTCCCTCGTCCTCAGAATCGTCGACGATCTCAAGATAATTGTCTTTTTTTGTAGCTTCTTTCGCGTTTTCCGTATTCTGGCGAGCCCTAGCTATCAATCGTTCGCTTCTCCGAACTGGGAGCTGGTGTTTGACGTTGTTAGCGCGTTTCCGTTTCTCCGGAATACCTGGTGCTGGAAGGAGGGGTACCCCGTCGGAGGCTGGTTCTACTGTTTCGGTGATGGCCGATAAATCGGGATACAATTTCGGTTGATTGACCGGTGTTCGTGGTAAAGATTTACCCGCCGTTGTGGACCAGTCGTCCTGGCGCCAAGTGGCTGAACCAATAAGGTTGCGAATGGGTTTGGGTGTGTTCAAAAGACTCTTTCCTTTGATCAAAAATGCCGCCCGTTCTTCTTCGTGGGAGAAGTGGGGGCCGTCGGAAGGGGGCTGGGCGACGGCGTCTGAGGGTTGGTCAACGACAACGTCTTCCACGTAATCCCCTTCTTCTGAGTAAAAATCGTCGTCGATCTGTTGTGGTGGATCAACTGTTTTCGGAGAGAACGGAGACCGAAATGAGCTACTTATTCGTTTAAGAAAACGCTTCGTAGGTGATTTCTCTTTTCCGTTTACTGGAAGCGTGAGGTCCATTCGGAGACGCTTTTTGTTAGGCGGGCTACTAGGTGCAATCATTCAATATATAGGATGCGCATTACCAAAATGAAATATTTTGGCTTGAGCACGCAGAAGCAGAAATTTCAGATATCAAGATAGAACAATTGTTGCGTCAAGTGGAATAGAGAATAACGAAGGAATTCTCAATCTCTAGTGAAGTCGGTATTTTGAAGAACAATGATATAAAAGAAACAAAATTTGGCAGAGCAGTGTGTTGAAAAACAACTGCTATACAATTTGTCAGGAAAAAAGTGGCAGAGCTGGCAGCGCCAACAAAACTGCTATTTAATTTATAAGTAAAAAAAAGGCAGAGCAGGCTGTTCAAAGACAACTGCTATACAATTTGTCAGAAAAAAAGTGGCAGAGCTGGCAGCGCCAACAAAACTGCTATTCGATTTATAAAAAAATGGCAGAGCTGGCTGCGCCAACAAAACTGCTCTACGATATTAGTGTTTGGCACATTATTTCCCGTATACGTAGTGGGAGGGTGGTTAAAGTTGCCCTCTCAACGGCATAACCGTTAGGAAAGTGTTTGATCGAAGGCAGCGCACGCCACTGAAAGCCAGCAACATACCCCGCAACAATCCCTATCCGACAGACAAGATCCACGCCGTGTAACTACGGAGCTAAATCTTTCGAAAGCCGCTTCGAAATGATGTTTAAACGTGAAACGTAAAACTCATTCGGAAATGACCACACAGGGGTCCTAGAGCCAAAATTACATACAATTTTCATGCAACAAGAGAAGGGAAAAGCACACGAGAACGATAGATCGCTGCCACCAATGTAATAGTTTTGGGCGCGTGCGTGTGGCGCTTATACTATTAGCATGCAAAATATAATTATAGACGAATTAAGAATTTACCGCATTGTATTTCAAGTGTAAAGCTGAAGGAATTTTATGAAGGTTGATACAGTCAATTCAGAAAGTCTGGTCAAAGGAAAAGTCTGGTCGATGGGAAGGGTAGTAGTTTAGCACAATGTAGAATAAAATTGCAAAATAGGAGAAAATGAAGTGAAGTGAAGAATGGTTGGTTTGGAGAAGAGTGTAGGGATGTCTTTACGAGAGAAAGAGAAAGTAACAAGTGCGGGTTTTATCTATTTGTTAGTCTTATTTATTACTTTTGCTAATCTGCTCAGCGTATGAACAGCTATACCATAGGGTCAAAGTTAACAATATTCTCCGTGGTTTTACTAGTCTATTTTCTGCACGTGATTTCCTGTTTTCCTTCGTTCAATTAACTAGTTTAACGTTTCCAGATGTTTTTCTAGAACTTTCTAATTGGCAAGGGTTAATATAAGTGAACCATCTTTCATAGTACGAGTAACGTGTATACGTCACTACTCTTGTTGCTACTTGAAGGTGGCGAATCCTTACAATATCAAGGGTACACAGTGGCGTTTTTCTACTGAAAAAAATACTTGTTTGTGCATTTCTACTTAATTACCTATTTGGTACTTAATTTAAGTAGACTTATACGACTTATACTTAATCGCAGCTTTTTTAGTCGCAAAGTACTTCAGAAAAGTCCAAGACATCGAAAAGAAAACAGTCCTGACACACATTCGAACCTACTGTCATAATATTAGAAAAGGAATCACTATTCGTTGCTCTACCGACTGAGCTATGAGTTCATATCTTATATGTTATATTATATAAAATTAATATACTGTAGGGCCTAATAAGAAACTTAGGACTTGGTGAAATTTCGACGAAACATGCAGTTGATGATTTTCTGCTAGGATATATAGAAACTAAAGTTTGGGTTTGCAATAAAATCGATTTTTAAACCAATCCAGGCGATGTATACTTATTTCATTTATTGATTTTATAGTATTATTTCAAATTATTACCAACTTAAGGTTAAAAATCATTTTTAGGGCAAAACTCCTAACAGCCTAATCGCAAGGTTTTTGATACTTAGCGTGGCATTCTTCCCATTTGTTTTTTAAAAATAGTATTCTAGTAGGCATACACTTAAAAAAATCAGTGTTTGACACGTTTTTAAGTGGATTTGCACAAACCAGTGGCGTGGGCCACTGAACTACTTAGTTTTTAAGTAGCAAACCGCCACTGTGTAATAGATTCCATTTGGAAGCTATGATGAAAGTTCAATAGAAATTCGTTCGTTAGTTTTGGAGATAAAAATTTCGAAACTTTTTCACTGAAATCGCGAAGAATTTTGAGGGATGTGAAATCAGGGATAATACTTTGCAATTGATATAATGGCATTTATGGTCCTAACGGTATGTAATAGGACCCCAAAAAAACCTATTTGACAAAGAAATTGGATTATATCATAGCCATTGCATTGATACCGCTCGAAATATGCCTAAAATATCAATTTCTGTCTGAGTTTTCTTTAAAATGATTTTTTTATACTTTGCATGCAATTGATATAATGGACATTTATGGTCCTAACGGTATGTAATAGGACCCCCAAAAAACCTATTTGACAAAGAAATTGGATTATATCATAACCATTGCATTGATACGGGGTATAAAACATGCCTAAAATATAAATTTCTGTCTGAGGTTTGTTTTAAAATGATTTTTTAATACATTGCAATTGATATAATGGACATTTCTGGTCCTAGCGGTATGTAATAGGACCTCAAAAAAACCTATTTGACAAAAAAATTGGATTATATCATAGCCATAGCATTGATACGGGGTAAAACATGCCTAAAATATAAATTTATGTCTGAGGTTTGTTTTGGAATGATTTTTTAATACTTTGCAATTGATATAATGGACATTTATGGTCCTAACGGTATGTAATAGGACCCCCCAAAAACCTATTTGACAAAAAAATTGGATTATATCATAGCCATAGCATTGATACGGGGAACAACATGCCTAAAATTTAAATTTCTGTCTGAGGTTTGTTTTGGAATGATTTTTTAATACTTTGCAATTGATATAATGGACATTTATGGTCCTAACGATATGTAACGATATGTAATAGGACCCCCAAAAAACCTATTTGACAAAAAAAATTGGATTATATTATAGCCATAGCATTGATACGGGGTCAAACATGCCTAAAATATAAATTTATGTCTGAGGTTTGTTCTGGAATGATTTTTTAATACTTTGCAATTGATATAATGGACATTTATGGTCCTAACGGTATGTAATAGAACCCCCAAAAAACCTATTTGACAAAGAAATTGGATTATACCATAGCCATTGCATTGATACCGCTCGAAATATGCCTAAAATATCAATTTCTGTTTGAGGTTTGCTTTAAAATGATTTTTTTATACTTTGCAATTGATATAATGGACATTTATGGTCCTAACGGTATGTAATAGGACCTCCAAAAAACCTATTTTACAAAGAAATTTGATTATATCATAGCCATTGCATTGATACGGGGTAAACCATGCCTAAAATATAAATTTCTGTCTGAGGTTTGCTTTGAAATGATTTTTTAATACTTTGCAATTGATATAATGGACATTTATGGTCCTAACGGTATGTAATAGGACCCCCAAAAAACCTATTTGACAAAAAAATTGGATTATATCATAGCCATTGCATTGATACGGAAAAACATGCCTAAAATATAAATTTATGTGTGAGGTTTGTTCTGGAATGATTTTTTAATACTTTGCAATTCATATAATGGACATTTATGGTCCTTACGGTATGTAATAGGACCCCCAAAAAACCTATTTGACAAAGAAATTGGATTATATCATAGCTATTGCATTGATACGGGGTAAAACATGCCTAAAATATAAATTTCTGTCTGAGGTTTGCTTTAAAATGATTTTTTAATACTTTGCAATTGATATAATGGACATTTATGGTCCTAACGGTTTGTAATGGGACCCCAAAAAAACCTATTTGACAAAAAAATTTGATTATATCATAGCCATCGATTGATATTGGGGTAAAACATGCCTAAAATTTAAATTTTTGTCTGAGGTTTGTTTTGGAATGATTTTTTAATATTTTGCAATTGATATAACGGACATTTATGGTCCTAACGGTATGTAACTGGACCCCCAAAAAACCTATTTGACAAAAAAATTGGATTATATCATAGCCATTGAATTGATACGGTGTGAAACATGCCTAAAATATAAATTTCTGTCTGAGGTTTGTTTTGGAATGATTTTTTAATACTTTGCAATTGATATTTTTGATACTTTGCAAGGACATTTATGGTCCTAACGGTATGTAAAAGGACCCCAAAAAACCTATTTGACAAAAAATTGGATTATATCATAGCCATTGCTTTGATACGGGTTTGCAAAATGCCTAAAATATAAATTTCTGTTTGAGGTTTGTTTTGGAATGATTTTTTAATACTTTGCAATTGATACAAGACTCCTTTGGTAATGTCCTTCGGGAATTTTTGTTTAATCGCTAAGATATCAAATTAATTTATCCACATAATTTATATTCCATGACAAGTCGACTGGAAGACATCCCAATGTAAGGGAAATGATGGTAAACTATGATGGGTTGTCGAAAAAATAGCCTGACGAATTTTTTTACAATGACTTTATTACTATCAACAGTATGAAGCTCCGTTCAAAATATTTATAGGAAATTATTTAATTTACTTCTAAAAACATAAGTTTTTCATTGGGTTAACTTGGTTTATTTTGAGATAAACTATGTTGAAATGTAAAATCCTCTAGAATAACACATTTCCTTATTTTTTGAGCTATTTAAAGAAGATATTTTTCAGTTGGATAGAGAAATCATTTGTAGTTTCTGAGTTACGGGTCTTCAAAGTAACAAATAAGTTTTTCATTGGGTTAACTTGGTTTAATTTGAGATAAACTATGTTGAAATGTACAATCCTCTAAAATAACACATTTCCTTATTATTTGAGCTATTTAAAGAAGATATTTTGCAGTTGGATAGAAAAATCATTTGTGGTTTCTGAGTTACGGGTCTTCAAAGTAACAAATAAGTTTTTCATTGGGTTAACTTGCTTTATTTTGAGATAAACTATGTTGAAATGTACAATTCTCTAGAATAACACATTTCCTTATTTTTTGAGCTATTTAAAGAAGATATTTTGCAGTTGGATAGAAAAATCATTTGTAGTTTCTGAGTTACGGGACTTCAAAGTAACATAATATTTTATCAATAGGTTAACTTGGTTTATTTTGAGAAAAACTATTTTGAAATGTACAATCCTCTAGAATAACACATTTCCTTATTTTTTGAGCTATTTAAAGAAGATATTTTGCAGTTGGATAGAAAAATCATTTGCAAATTCTGAGTTACAGGACTTCAAAGTAACATAATATTTTATCAATAGGTTAACTTGGTTTATTTTGAGAAAAACTATTTTGAAATGTACAATCCTCTTAAATAACACATTTCCTTATTTTTTGAGCTATTTAAAGAAGATATTTTGCAGTTGGATAGAAAAATCATTTGCAAATTCTGAGTTACAGGACTTCAAAGTAACATAATATTTTATCAATAGGTTAACTTGGTTAATTTTGAGAAAAACTATTTTGAAATGTACAATCCTCTTAAATAACACATTTCCTTATTTTTTGAGCTATTTAAAGAAGATATTTTGCAGTTGGATAGAAAAATCATTTGTAGTTTCTGAGTTACGGGACTTCAAAATAACATAATATTTTATCAATAGGTTAACTTGGTTTATTTTGAGATAAACTATTTTGAAATGTACAATCCTCTAGAATAACACATTTTCTTATTTTTTGAGCTATTTAAAGAAGATATTTTGCAGTTGGATAGAAAAATAATTTGTAGTTTCTTATATACGGGACTTCAAAGTAACAAATAAGTTTTTCATTGGGTTAACTTGGTTTATTTTGAGATAAACTATTTTGAAATCTACAATCCTCTAGAATAACACATTTCCTTATTTTTTGAGCTATTTAAAGAAGATATTTTGCAGTTGGATAGAAAAATCATTTGTAGTTTCTGAGTAACGGGACTTCAAAATAACATAATATTTTATCAATAGGTTAACTTGGTTTATTTTGAGATAAACTATTTTGAAATGTACAATCCTCTAGAATAACACCATTGAAATCGCGAACAATGAGTGTTTTAATGTGAAATCAGGAATTTCATAGATCTCAGAAATCAAATAAAAAATTTGATTATGTGAATAACTTGTAATTTTAAAATTTAACATGTATGTATGATTCCAAAAGTTTCCAAATGCGTTTTACGGCTAATTTAATAGCTGTAAACTGCATTCTGAAGCATTGGTTACTCCTGAATTGTACAAAGTATTTGTAAAATCAAAACTTGATTTATTGGGTTCCCAAGGATACCTCAGAAAGAAAATTTAGATCTCAAGCATATGTTATACCCCGTATTTGTCCAATAGCTGTTGTATAATCAAATTTTTTTTATTTGAGTGGTTTACTTGGGTCCCCTAGCATGCCCAAGGACCATTATTTTTAATTATACCATTGTTTTGTAGTTCTGGTGTAACAAACACTTATAGAATCAAATAAAAAATTTGATTATGTGAATAACTTGTAAGTTTAAAATTTAACATGTATGTATAATTCCAGAAGTTTCCAAATGCGTTTTATGTAATTTAATAGCTGTACACTGTATTCTGAAGCATTGGTTACTCCTGAATTGTACAAAGTATTTGTAAAATCAAAACTTGATTAATTGGGTTCCCAAGAGAAAGTTTGGAAACTTTTATCTCCATAACTAACGATGGAATATTTACAAAAAACATATCTAGGGTAATAGAGCCCATATGGAATCTATGGTGAAAGTTTCATCAAAATTCGTTCGTTAGTTATGAAGATAAAATTTTCCAAACTTTTTCATTGAAATCGTGAACAAGGAGTTTTGAGAGATGTGAAATCAGGAATTTCATAAATCTTGCATTGTATTGTCCATGAATCATTCTATTTTACAAGGGATGTTATCAAACGTTATCCCAGAAATCGAAAATGCAAAACTCCCTGTTCGCGATTTCAATGAAAAAGTTTGGAAACTTTTATCTCCATAACTAACGATGGAATATTTACAAAAAAATTATCTAGGGTAATAAAGCCCATATGGAAGCTATGGTGAAAGTTTCATCGAAATTCGTTTGTTAGTTTTGGAGATAAAATTTTCGAAACTTTTTCATTGAAATCGCGAACAATGAGTGTTTTAATGTGAAATCAGGAATTTCATAAATCTCAGAAATCAAATAAAAAATTTGATTATGTGAATTACTTGTAAGTTTAAAATTTAACATGTATGTATGATTCCAGAAGTTTCCAAATGCGTTTTATGGCTAATTTAATAGCTGTTCAATGTATTCTGGAGCATTGGTTAATCCTGAATTGTACAAAGTATATGTAAAATCAAAACTTGATTTATTGGGTTCCCAAGGATACCTCAGAAAGAAAATTTAGATCTCAAGCATATGTTATACCCCGTATTTTTCCAATAGCTGTTGTATAATCAAATTTTTTTTTATTTGAGTGGTTTACTTGGGTCCCCTAGCATGCCCAAGGACCAGTATTTTTAATTACACCATTGTTTTGTAGTTCTGGTGTAACAAACACTTATAGAATCAAATAAAAAATTTGATTATGTGAATAACTTGTAAGTTTAAAATTTAACATGTACATATACAATACATATACATATACATGTCTAATACATATATAATATATTCTGGACTAATTGTTACTCCTGGATTGTACAAAGTATTAATAAAATCAAAAAGTTGATTGACTGGGATTCAATGCCGCCCTCAGGAAGAACATTTTTATTTTGCGCTTATGTTACAGCCCGTATAAACACAATGGCTATGGTATCTTCCAATTTTTTTCTATGGTTGGTGTACTAGGGTCCCCTAGTATGCCTCAGAACCATTATTTGTCAAGGATACCATTTACAAGGAGGCCTAGGGTAAAAAAGACTTGCAGAAATCAAATGAAAAATGTAATCCTGTGAACTAATTGTTTAGTTTCAAAATTGAACATGTTTGTATGATTCCAAAAACTTTAAAATGGGTATTATAGGTAGTCTAATACATATACAATATATTCTGGACTAATTGTTACTCCTGGATTGTACAAAGTATTAATAAAATCAAAAAGTTGATGGACTGGGATTCAAATCCGCCCTCAGGAAGAACATTTTTATTTTGCGCTTATGTTACAGCCCGTATAAACACAATGGCTATGGTATCTTCAAATTTTTTTCTATTGTTGGTGTACTAGGGTCCCCTAGTATGCCTCAGAACCATTATTTGTCAAGGATACCATTTACAAGGAGGCCTAGGGTAAAAAAGACTTGCAGAAATCAAATGAAAAATGTAATCCTGTGAACTAATTGTTTAGTTTCAAAATTGAACATGTTTGTATGATTCCAAAAACTTTAAAATGGGTATTATAGGTAGTCTAATACAGATACAATATATTCTGGACTAATTGTTACTCCTGGATTGTACAAAGTATAAATAAAATCAAAAAGTTGATGGACTGGGATTCAATGCCGCCCTCAGGAAGAACATTTTTATTTTGCGCTTATGTTACAGCCCGTATAAACACAATGGCTATGGTATCTTCCAATTTTTTTCTATGGTTGGTGTACTAGGGTCCCCTAGTATGCCTCAGAACCATTATTTGTCAAGGATACCATTTACAAGGAGGCCTAGGGTAAAAAAGACTTGCAGAAATCAAATGAAAAATGTAATCCTGTGAACTAATTGTTTAGTTTCAAAATTGAACATGTTTGTATGATTCCAAAAACTTTAAAATGGGTATATAGGTAGTCTAATACAGATACAATATATTCTGGACTAATTGTTACTCCTGGATTGTACAAAGTATAAATAAAATCAAAAAGTTGATGGACTGGGATTCAATGCCGCCCTCAGGAAGAACATTTTTATTTTGCGCTTATGTTACAGCCCGTATAAACACAATGGCTATGGTATCTTCCAATTTTTTTCTATGGTTGGTGTACTAGGGTCCCCTAGTATGCCTCAGAACCATTATTTGTCAAGGATACCATTTACAAGGAGGCCTAGGGTAAAAAAGACTTGCAGAAATCAAATGAAAAATGTAATCCTGTGAACTAATTGTTTAGTTTCAAAATTGAACATGTTTGTATGATTCCAAAAACTTTAAAATGGGTATATAGGTAGTCTAATACATATACAATATATTCTGGACTAATTGTTACTCCTGGATTGTACAAAGTATTAATAAAATCAAAAAGTTGATGGACTGGGATTCAATGCCGCCCTCAGGAAGAACATTTTTATTTTGCGCTTATGTTACAGCCCGTATAAACACAATGGCTATGGTATCTTCCAATTTTTTTCTATGGTTGGTGTACTAGGGTCCCCTAGTATGCCTCAGAACCATTATTTGTCAAGGATACCATTTACAAGGAGGCCTAGGGTAAAAAAGACTTGCAGAAATCAAATGAAAAATGTAATCCTGTGAACTAATTGTTTAGTTTCAAAATTGAACATGTTTGTATGATTCCAAAAACTTTAAAATGGGTATTATAGGTAGTCTAATACATATACAATATATTCTGGACTAATTGTTACTCCTGGATTGTACAAAGTATTAATAAAATCAAAAAGTTGATGGACTGGGATTCAAATCCGCCCTCAGGAAGAACATTTTTATTTTGCGCTTATGTTACAGCCCGTATAAACACAATGGCTATGGTATCTTCAAATTTTTTTCTATTGTTGGTGTACTAGGGTCCCCTAGTATGCCTCAGAACCATTATTTGTCAAGGATACCATTTACAAGGAGGCCTAGGGTAAAAAAGACTTGCAGAAATCAAATGAAAAATGTAATCCTGTGAACTAATTGTTTAGTTTCAAAATTGAACATGTTTGTATGATTCCAAAAACTTTAAAATGGGTATTATAGGTAGTCTAATACAGATACAATATATTCTGGACTAATTGTTACTCCTGGATTGTACAAAGTATAAATAAAATCAAAAAGTTGATGGACTGGGATTCAATGCCGCCCTCAGGAAGAACATTTTTATTTTGCGCTTATGTTACAGCCCGTATAAACACAATGGCTATGGTATCTTCCAATTTTTTTCTATGGTTGGTGTACTAGGGTCCCCTAGTATGCCTCAGAACCATTATTTGTCAAGGATACCATTTACAAGGAGGCCTAGGGTAAAAAAGACTTGCAGAAATCAAATGAAAAATGTAATCCTGTGAACTAATTGTTTAGTTTCAAAATTGAACATGTTTGTATGATTCCAAAAACTTTAAAATGGGTATATAGGTAGTCTAATACAGATACAATATATTCTGGACTAATTGTTACTCCTGGATTGTACAAAGTATAAATAAAATCAAAAAGTTGATGGACTGGGATTCAATGCCGCCCTCAGGAAGAACATTTTTATTTTGCGCTTATGTTACAGCCCGTATAAACACAATGGCTATGGTATCTTCCAATTTTTTTCTATGGTTGGTGTACTAGGGTCCCCTAGTATGCCTCAGAACCATTATTTGTCAAGGATACCATTTACAAGGAGGCCTAGGGTAAAAAAGACTTGCAGAAATCAAATGAAAAATGTAATCCTGTGAACTAATTGTTTAGTTTCAAAATTGAACATGTTTGTATGATTCCAAAAACTTTAAAATGGGTATATAGGTAGTCTAATACATATACAATATATTCTGGACTAATTGTTACTCCTGGATTGTACAAAGTATTAATAAAATCAAAAAGTTGATGGACTGGGATTCAATGCCGCCCTCAGGAAGAACATTTTTATTTTGCGCTTATGTTACAGCCCGTATAAACACAATGGCTATGGTATCTTCCAATTTTTTTCTATGGTTGGTGTACTAGGGTCCCCTAGTATGCCTCAGAACCATTATTTGTCAAGGATACCATTTACAAGGAGGCCTAGGGTAAAAAAGACTTGCAGAAATCAAATGAAAAATGTAATCCTGTGAACTAATTGTTTAGTTTCAAAATTGAACATGTTTGTATGATTCCAAAAACTTTAAAATGGGTATTATAGGTAGTCTAATACATATACAATATATTCTGGACTAATTGTTACTCCTGGATTGTACAAAGTATTAATAAAATCAAAAAGTTGATTGACTGGGATTCAATGCCGCCCTCAGGAAGAACATTTTTATTTTGCGCTTATGTTACAGCCCGTATAAACACAATGGCTATGGTATCTTCCAATTTTTTTCTATGGTTGGTGTACTAGGGTCCCCTAGTATGCCTCAGAACCATTATTTGTCAAGGATACCATTTACAAGGAGGCCTAGGGTAAAAAAGACTTGCAGAAATCAAATGAAAAATGTAATCCTGTGAACTAATTGTTTAGTTTCAAAATTGAACATGTTTGTATGATTCCAAAAACTTTAAAATGGGTATTATAGGTAGTCTAATACATATACAATATATTCTGGACTAATTGTTACTCCTGGATTGTACAAAGTATTAATAAAATCAAAAAGTTGATGGACTGGGATTCAATGCCGCCCTCAGGAAGAACATTTTTATTTTGCGCTTATGTTACAGCCCGTATAAACACAATGGCTATGGTATCTTCCAATTTTTTCTATTGTTGGTGTACTAGGGTCCCCTAGTATGCCTCAGAACCATTATTTGTCAAGGATACCATTTACAAGGAGGCCTAGGGTAAAAAAGACTTGCAGAAATCAAATGAAAAATGTAATCCTGTGAACTAATTGTTTAGTTTCAAAATTGAACATGTTTGTATGATTCCAAAAACTTTAAATGGGTATTATAGGTAGTCTAATACATATACAATATATTCTGGACTAATTGTTACTCCTGGATTGTACAAAGTATTAATAAAATCAAAAAGTTGATTGACTGGGATTCAATGCCGCCCTCAGGAAGAACATTTTTATTTTGCGCTTATGTTACAGCCCGTATAAACACAATGGCTATGGTATCTTCCAATTTTTTTCTATGGTTGGTGTACTAGGGTCCCCTAGTATGCCTCAGAACCATTATTTGTCAAGGATACCATTTACAAGGAGGCCTAGGGTAAAAAAGACTTGCAGAAATCAAATGAAAAATGTAATCCTGTGAACTAATTGTTTAGTTTCAAAATTGAACATGTTTGTATGATTCCAAAAACTTTAAAATGGGTATTATAGGTAGTCTAACACATATACAATATATTCTGGACTAATTGTTTCTCCTAGATTGTACAAAGTATTAATAAAATCAAAAAGTTGATTGACTGGGATTCAATGCCGCCCTCAGGAAGAACATTTTTATTTTGCGCTTATGTTATAGCCCGTATAAACACAATGGCTATGGTATCTTCCAATTTTTTTCTATGGTTGGTGTACTAGGGTCCCCTAGTATGCCTCAGAACCATTATTTGTCAAGGATACCATTTACAAGGAGGCCTAGGGTAAAAAAGACTTGCAGAAATCAAATGAAAAATGTAATCCTGTGAACTAATTGTTTAGTTTCAAAATTGAACATGTTTGTATGATTCCAAAAACTTTAAAATGGGTATTATAGGTAGTCTAATACATATACAATATATTCTGGACTAATTGTTTCTCCTAGATTGTACAAAGTATTAATAAAATCAAAAAGTTGATTGACTGGGATTCAATGCCGCCCTCAGGAAGAACATTTTTATTTTGCGCTTATGTTATAGCCCGTATAAACACAATGGCTATGGTATCTTCCAATTTTTTTTCTATGGTTGGTGTACTAGGGTCCCCTAGTATGCCTCAGAACCATTATTTGTCAAGGATACCATTTACAAGGAGGCCTAGGGTAAAAAAGACTTGCAGAAATCAAATGAAAAATGTAATCCTGTGAACTAATTGTTTAGTTTCAAAATTGAACATGTTTGTATGATTCCAAAAACTTTAAAATGGGTATTATAGGTAGTCTAATACATATACAATATATTCTGGACTAATTGTTACTCCTAGGATTGTACAAAGTATTAATAAAATCAAAAAGTTGATTGACTGGGATTCAATGCCGCCCTCAGGAAGAACATTTTTATTTTGCGCTTATGTTACTAGCCCGTATAAACACAATGGCTATGGTATCTTCCAATTTTTTTCTATGGTTGGTGTACTAGGGTCCCCTAGTATGCCTCAGAACCATTATTTGTCAAGGATACCATTTACAAGGAGGCCTAGGGTAAAAAAGACTTGCAGAAATCAAATGAAAAATGTAATCCTGTGATCTAATTGTTTAGTTTCAAAATTGAACATGTTTGTATGATTCCAAAAACTTTAAAATGGGTATTATAGGTAGTCTAATACATATACAATATATTCTGGACTAATTGTTACTCCTGGATTGTACAAAGTATTAATAAAATCAAAAAGTTGATGGACTGGGATTCAATGCCGCCCTCAGGAAGAACATTTTTATTTTGCGCTTATGTTACAGCCCGTATAAACACAATGGCTATGGTATCTTCCAATTTTTTCTATTGTTGGTGTACTAGGGTCCCCTAGTATGCCTCAGAACCATTATTTGTCAAGGATACCATTTACAAGGAGGCCTAGGGTAAAAAAGACTTGCAGAAATCAAATGAAAAATGTAATCCTGTGAACTAATTGTTTAGTTTCAAAATTGAACATGTTTGTATGATTCCAAAAACTTTAAATGGGTATTATAGGTAGTCTAATACATATACAATATATTCTGGACTAATTGTTACTCCTGGATTGTACAAAGTATTAATAAAATCAAAAAGTTGATTGACTGGGATTCAATGCCGCCCTCAGGAAGAACATTTTTATTTTGCGCTTATGTTACAGCCCGTATAAACACAATGGCTATGGTATCTTCCAATTTTTTTCTATGGTTGGTGTACTAGGGTCCCCTAGTATGCCTCAGAACCATTATTTGTCAAGGATACCATTTACAAGGAGGCCTAGGGTAAAAAAGACTTGCAGAAATCAAATGAAAAATGTAATCCTGTGAACTAATTGTTTAGTTTCAAAATTGAACATGTTTGTATGATTCCAAAAACTTTAAAATGGGTATTATAGGTAGTCTAACACATATACAATATATTCTGGACTAATTGTTTCTCCTAGATTGTACAAAGTATTAATAAAATCAAAAAGTTGATTGACTGGGATTCAATGCCGCCCTCAGGAAGAACATTTTTATTTTGCGCTTATGTTATAGCCCGTATAAACACAATGGCTATGGTATCTTCCAATTTTTTTCTATGGTTGGTGTACTAGGGTCCCCTAGTATGCCTCAGAACCATTATTTGTCAAGGATACCATTTACAAGGAGGCCTAGGGTAAAAAAGACTTGCAGAAATCAAATGAAAAATGTAATCCTGTGAACTAATTGTTTAGTTTCAAAATTGAACATGTTTGTATGATTCCAAAAACTTTAAAATGGGTATATTGGTAGTCTAATACATATACAATATATTCTGGACTAATTGTTACTCCTGGATTTTACAAAGTATTAATAAAATCAAAAAGTTGATGGACTGGGATTCAATGCCGCCCTCAGGAAGAACATTTTTATTTTGCGCTTATGTTACAGCCCGTATAAACACAATGGCTATGGTATCTTCCAATTTTTTTCTATGATTGGTGTACTAGGGTCCCCTAGTATGCCTCAGAACCATTATTTGTCAAGGATACCATTTACAAGGAGGCCTAGGGTAAAAAAGACTTGCAGAAATCAAATGAAAAATGTAATCCTGTGAACTAATTGTTTAGTTTCAAAATTGAACATGTTTGTATGATTCCAAAAACTTTAAAATGGGTATTATAGGTAGTCTAATACAGATACAATATATTCTGGACTAATTGTTACTCCTGGATTGTACAAAGTATAAATAAAATCAAAAAGTTGATGGACTGGGATTCAATGCCGCCCTCAGGAAGAACATTTTTATTTTGCGCTTATGTTACAGCCCGTATAAACACAATGGCTATGGTATCTTCCAATTTTTTTCTATGGTTGGTGTACTAGGGTCCCCTAGTATGCCTCAGAACCATTATTTGTCAAGGATACCATTTACAAGGAGGCCTAGGGTAAAAAAGACTTGCAGAAATCAAATGAAAAATGTAATCCTGTGAACTAATTGTTTAGTTTCAAAATTGAACATGTTTGTATGATTCCAAAAACTTTAAAATGGGTATTATAGGTAGTCTAATACAGATACAATATATTCTGGACTAATTGTTACTCCTGGATTTTACAAAGTATTAATAAAATCAAAAAGTTGATGGACTGGGATTCAATGCCGCCCTCAGGAAGAACATTTTTATTTTGCGCTTATGTTACAGCCCGTATAAACACAATGGCTATGGTATCTTCCAATTTTTTTCTATGATTGGTGTACTAGGGTCCCCTAGTATGCCTCAGAACCATTATTTGTCAAGGATACCATTTACAAGGAGGCCTAGGGTAAAAAAGACTTGCAGAAATCAAATGAAAAATGTAATCCTGTGAACTAATTGTTTAGTTTCAAAATTGAACATGTTTGTATGATTCCAAAAACTTTAAAATGGGTATTATAGGTAGTCTAATACATATACAATATATTCTGGACTAATTGTTACTCCTGGATTGCACAAAGTATTAATAAAATCAAAAAGTTGATTGACTGGGATTCAATGCCGCCCTCAGGAAGAACATTTTTATTTTGCGCTTATGTTACAGCCCGTATAAACACAATGGCTATGGTATCTTCCAATTTTTTTCTATGGTTGGTGTACTAGGGTCCCCTAGTATGCCTCAGAACCATTATTTGTCAAGGATACCATTTACAAGGAGGCCTAGGGTAAAAAAGACTTGCAGAAATCAAATGAAAAATGTAATCCTGTGAACTAATTGTTTAGTTTCAAAATTGAACATGTTTGTATGATTCCAAAAACTTTAAAATGGGTATTATAGGTAGTCTAATACATATACAATATATTCTGGACTAATTGTTACTCCTGGATTGTACAAAGTATTAATAAAATCAAAAAGTTGATTGACTGGGATTCAATGCCGCCCTCAGGAAGAACATTTTTATTTTGCGCTTATGTTACAGCCCGTATAAACACAATGGCTATGGTATCTTCCAATTTTTTCTATTTTTGGTGTACTAGGGTCCCCTAGTATGCCTCAGAACCATTATTTGTCAAGGATACCATTTACAAGGAGGCCTAGGGTAAAAAAGACTTGCAGAAATCAAATGAAAAATGTAATCCTGTGAACTAATTGTTTAGTTTCAAAATTGAACATGTTTGTATGATTCCAAAAACTTTAAAATGGGTATTATAGGTAGTCTAATACATATACAATATATTCTGGACTAATTGTTTCTCCTAGATTGTACAAAGTATTAATAAAATCAAAAAGTTGATTGACTGGGATTCAATGCCGCCCTCAGGAAGAACATTTTTATTTTGCGCTTATGTTATAGCCCGTATAAACACAATGGCTATGGTATCTTCCAATTTTTTTCTATGGTTGGTGTACTAGGGTCCCCTAGTATGCCTCAGAACCATTATTTGTCAAGGATACCATTTACAAGGAGGCCTAGGGTAAAAAGACTTGCAGAAATCAAATGAAAAATGTAATCCTGTGAACTAATTGTTTAGTTTCAAAATTGAACATGTTTGTATGATTCCAAAAACTTTAAAATGGGTATTATAGGTAGTCTAATACATATACAATATATTCTGGACTAATTGTTACTCCTGGATTGTACAAAGTATTAATAAAATCAAAAAGTTGATTGACTGGGATTCAATGCCGCCCTCAGGAAGAACATTTTTATTTTGCGCTTATGTTACAGCCCGTATAAACACAATGGCTATGGTATCTTCCAATTTTTTTCTATGGTTGGTGTACTAGGGTCCCCTAGTATGCCTCAGAACCATTATTTGTCAAGGATACCATTTACAAGGAGGCCTAGGGTAAAAAAGACTTGCAGAAATCAAATGAAAAATGTAATCCTGTGAACTAATTGTTTAGTTTCAAAATTGAACATGTTTGTATGATTCCAAAAACTTTAAAATGGGTATTATAGGTAGTCTAATACATATACAATATATTCTGGACTAATTGTTACTCCTGGATTGTACAAAGTATTAATAAAATCAAAAAGTTGATGGACTGGGATTCAATGCCGCCCTCAGGAAGAACATTTTTATTTTGCGCTTATGTTACACCCGTATAAACACAATGGGCTATGGTATCTTCCAATCTTTTCTATTTTTGGTGTACTAGGGTCCCCTAGTATGCCTCAGAACCATTATTTGTCAAGGATACCATTTACAAGGAGGCCTAGGGTAAAAAAGACTTGCAGAAATCAAATGAAACATGTAATCCTGTGAACTAATTGTTTAGTTTCAAAATTGAACATGTTTGTATGATCCAAAAACTTTTAAAATGGGTATTATAGGTAGTCTAATACATATACAATATATTCTGGACTAATTGTTACTCCTGGATTGTACAAAGTATTAATAAAATCAAAAAGTTGATTGACTAGGATTCATGCCGCCCTCAGGAAAGTAAACACAATGGTTATGGTATCTTTCCAATTTTTTCTATGGTTGGTGTACTAGGGTCCCCTAGTATGCCTCAGAACCATTATTTGTCAAGGATACCATTTACAAGGAGGCCTAGGGTAAAATAGACTTGCAGAAATCAAATGAAAAAATGTAATCCTGTGAACTAATTGTTTAGGTTTCAAAATTGAACATGTTTGTATGATTCCAAAAACTTTTAAAATGGGTATTATAGGTAGTCTAATACATATACAATATATTCTGGACTAATTGTTACTCCTGGATTGTACAAAGTATTAATAAAATCAAAAAGTTGATTGACTAGGATTCAATGCCGCCCTCAGGAAGAACATTTTTATTTTGCGCTTATGTTACAGCCCGTATAAACACAATGGCTATGGTATCTTCCAATTTTTTTTCTATGGTTTTGTGTACTAGGGTCCCCTAGTATGCCCTCAGAACCATTATTTGTCAAGGATACCCATTTACAAGGAGGCCTAGGGTAAAAAAGACTTGCAGAAATCAAATGAAAAAATGTAATCCTGTGAACTAATTGTTTAGTTTCAAAATTGAACATGTTTGTATGATTCCAAAAACTTTAAAATGGGTATTATAGGTAGTCTAATACATATACAATATATTCTGGACTAATTGTTACTCCTGGATTGTACAAAGTTTTAATAAATCAAAAAGTTGATTGACTGGATTCAATGCCGCCCTCAGGAAGAACATTTTATTTTGCGCTTATGTTTACAGCCCGTATAAACACAATGGCTATGGTATCTTCCAATTTTTTTTCTATGGTTGGTGTACTAGGGTCCCCTAGTATGCCTCAGAACCATTATTTGTCAAGGATACCATTTACAAGGAGGCCTAGGGTAAAAAAGACTTGCAGAAATCAAATGAAAAATGTAATCCTTTGAACTAATTGTTTTAGTTTCAAAATTGAACATTTTTGTATGATTCCAAAAACTTTAAAATGGGTATTATAGGTAGTCTAATACATATACAATATATTCTGGACTAATTGTTACTCCTGGATTGTACAAAGTATTAATAAAAATCAAAAAGTTGATGGGACTGGGATTCAAATGCCGCCCTCAGGAAGAACATTTTTATTTTGTGCTTATGTTACAGCCCGTATAAACACAATGGCTATGGTATCTTCCAATTTTTTTCTATGGTTGGTGTACTAGGGTCCCCTAGTATGCCTCAGAACCATTTATTTGTCAAGGATACCATTACAAGGAGGCCTAGGGTAAAAAAGACTTGCAGAAATCAAATGAAAAATGTAATCCTGTGGAACTAATTGTTTAGTTTCAAAATTGAACATTGTTTGTATGAGTTCCAAAAACTTTAAAATGGGTATTATAGGTAGTCTAATACATATACAATATATTCTGGACTAATTGTTACTTCCTGGATTGTACAAAGTATTAAAAAAAATCAAAAAGTTGATGGACTGGGATTCAATGCCGCCCTCAGGAAGATTATTTTTATTTTGGCGCTTATGTTACAGGCCCGTATAAACACAAATGGCTATGGTATCTTTCCAATTTTTTCTATGGTTGGTGTACTAGGGTCCCCTAGTATGCCTCAGAACCATTATTTGTCAAGGATACCATTTACAAGGGGGCCTAGGGTAAAAAAGACTTGCAGAAATCAAATGAAAAATGTAATCCTGTGAACTAATTGTTTAGTTTCAAAATTGAACATGTTTTGTATGATTCCAAAAACTTTAAATGGGTATTATAGGTAGTCTAATACATATACAATATATTCTGGACTAATTGTTACTCCTGGATTGTACAAAGTATTAATAAAATCAAAAAGTTGATTGACTGGGATTCAATGCCGCCCTCAGGAAGAACATTTTTATTTTGCGCTTATGTTACAGCCCGTATAAACACATAATGGCTATGGTATCTTCCAATTTTTTTCTATTGTTCGTGTACTAGGTCCCCTAGTATGCCTCAGAACCATTATTTGTGCAGGATACCATTTACAAGGAGCCTAGGGTAAAAAAGACTTGCAGAAATCAAATGAAAAATGTAATCCTGTGAACTAATTGTTTAGTTTCAAAATTGAACATGTTTGTATGATTCCAAAAACTTTAAAATGGGTATTATAGGTAGTCTAATACATATACAATATATTCTGGACTAATTGTTACTCCTGGATTGTACAAAGTATTAATAAAATCAAAAAGTTGATTGACTGGGATTCAATGCCGCCCTCAGGAAGAACATTTTTATTTTGCGCTTATGTTACAGCCCGTATAAACACAATGGCTATGGTATCTTCCAATTTTTTTCTATGGTTGGTGTACTAGGGTCCCCTAGTATGCCTCAGAACCATTATTTGTCAAGGATACCATTTACAAGGAGGCCTAGGGTAAAAAAGACTTGCAGAAATCAAATGAAAAATGTAATCCTGTGAACTAATTGTTTAGTTTCAAAATTGAACATGTTTGTATGATTCCAAAAACTTTAAAATGGGTATTATAGGTAGTCTAATACATATACAATATATTCTGGACTAATTGTTACTCCTGGATTGTACAAAGTATTAATAAAATCAAAAAGTTGATTGACTGGGATTCAATGCCGCCCTCAGGAAGAACATTTTTATTTTGCGCTTATGTTACAGCCCGTATAAACACAATGGCTATGGTATCTTCCAATTTTTTTCTATGGTTGGTGTACTAGGGTCCCCTAGTATGCCTCAGAACCATTATTTGTCAAGGATACCATTTACAAGGAGGCCTAGGGTAAAAAAGACTTGCAGAAATCAAATGAAAAATGTAATCCTGTGAACTAATTGTTTAGTTTCAAAATTGAACATGTTTGTATGATTCCAAAAACTTTAAAATGGGTATTATAGGTAGTCTAATACATATACAATATATTCTGGACTAATTGTTACTCCTGGATTGTACAAAGTATTAATAAAATCAAAAAGTTGATTGACTGGGATTCAATGCCGCCCTCAGGAAGAACATTTTTATTTTGCGCTTATGTTACAGCCCGTATAAACACAATGGCTATGGTATCTTCCAATTTTTTTCTATGGTTGGTGTACTAGGGTCCCCTAGTATGCCTCAGAACCATTATTTGTCAAGGATACCATTTACAAGGAGGCCTAGGGTAAAAAAGACTTGCAGAAATCAAATGAAAAATGTAATCCTGTGAACTAATTGTTTAGTTTCAAAATTGAACATGTTTGTATGATTCCAAAAACTTTAAAATGGGTATTATAGGTAGTCTAATACATATACAATATATTCTGGACTAATTGTTACTCCTGGATTGTACAAAGTATTAATAAAATCAAAAAGTTGATTGACTGGGATTCAATGCCGCCCTCAGGAAGAACATTTTTATTTTGCGCTTATGTTACAGCCCGTATAAACACAATGGCTATGGTATCTTCCAATTTTTTTCTATGGTTGGTGTACTAGGGTCCCCTAGTATGCCTCAGAACCATTATTTGTCAAGGATACCATTTACAAGGAGGCCTAGGGTAAAAAAGACTTGCAGAAATCAAATGAAAAATGTAATCCTGTGAACTAATTGTTTAGTTTCAAAATTGAACATGTTTGTATGATTCCAAAAACTTTAAAATGGGTATTATAGGTAGTCTAATACATATACAATATATTCTGGACTAATTGTTACTCCTGGATTGTACAAAGTATTAATAAAATCAAAAAGTTGATTGACTGGGATTCAATGCCGCCCTCAGGAAGAACATTTTTATTTTGCGCTTATGTTACAGCCCGTATAAACACAATGGCTATGGTATCTTCCAATTTTTTTCTATGGTTGGTGTACTAGGGTCCCCTAGTATGCCTCAGAACCATTATTTGTCAAGGATACCATTTACAAGGAGGCCTAGGGTAAAAAAGACTTGCAGAAATCAAATGAAAAATGTAATCCTGTGAACTAATTGTTTAGTTTCAAAATTGAACATGTTTGTATGATTCCAAAAACTTTAAAATGGGTATTATAGGTAGTCTAATACATATACAATATATTCTGGACTAATTGTTACTCCTGGATTGTACAAAGTATTAATAAAATCAAAAAGTTGATTGACTGGGATTCAATGCCGCCCTCAGGAAGAACATTTTTATTTTGCGCTTATGTTACAGCCCGTATAAACACAATGGCTATGGTATCTTCCAATTTTTTTCTATGTTGGTGTACTAGGGTCCCCTAGTATGCCTCAGAACCATTATTTGTCAAGGATACCATTTACAAGGAGGCCTAGGGTAAAAAAGACTTGCAGAAATCAAATGAAAAATGTAATCCTGTGAACTAATTGTTTAGTTTCAAAATTGAACATGTTTGTATGATTCCAAAAACTTTAAAATGGGTATTATAGGTAGTCTAATACATATACAATATATTCTGGACTAATTGTTACTCCTGGATTGTACAAAGTATTAATAAAATCAAAAAGTTGATTGACTGGGATTCAATGCCGCCCTCAGGAAGAACATTTTTATTTTGCGCTTATGTTACAGCCCGTATAAACACAATGGCTATGGTATCTTCCAATTTTTTTCTATGGTTGGTGTACTAGGGTCCCCTAGTATGCCTCAGAACCATTATTTGTCAAGGATACCATTTACAAGGAGGCCTAGGGTAAAAAAGACTTGCAGAAATCAAATGAAAAATGTAATCCTGTGAACTAATTGTTTAGTTTCAAAATTGAACATGTTTGTATGATTCCAAAAACTTTAAAATGGGTATTATAGGTAGTCTAATACATATACAATATATTCTGGACTAATTGTTACTCCTGGATTGTACAAAGTATTAATAAAATCAAAAAGTTGATTGACTGGGATTCAATGCCGCCCTCAGGAAGAACATTTTTATTTTGCGCTTATGTTACAGCCCGTATAAACACAATGGCTATGGTATCTTCCAATTTTTTTCTATGGTTGGTGTACTAGGGTCCCCTAGTATGCCTCAGAACCATTATTTGTCAAGGATACCATTTACAAGGAGGCCTAGGGTAAAAAAGACTTGCAGAAATCAAATGAAAAATGTAATCCTGTGAACTAATTGTTTAGTTTCAAAATTGAACATGTTTGTATGATTCCAAAAACTTTAAAATGGGTATTATAGGTAGTCTAATACATATACAATATATTCTGGACTAATTGTTACTCCTGGATTGTACAAAGTATTAATAAAATCAAAAAGTTGATTGACTGGGATTCAATGCCGCCCTCAGGAAGAACATTTTTATTTTGCGCTTATGTTACAGCCCGTATAAACACAATGGCTATGGTATCTTCCAATTTTTTTCTATGGTTGGTGTACTAGGGTCCCCTAGTATGCCTCAGAACCATTATTTGTCAAGGATACCATTTACAAGGAGGCCTAGGGTAAAAAAGACTTGCAGAAATCAAATGAAAAATGTAATCCTGTGAACTAATTGTTTAGTTTCAAAATTGAACATGTTTGTATGATTCCAAAAACTTTAAAATGGGTATTATAGGTAGTCTAATACATATACAATATATTCTGGACTAATTGTTACTCCTGGATTGTACAAAGTATTAATAAAATCAAAAAGTTGATTGACTGGGATTCAATGCCGCCCTCAGGAAGAACATTTTTATTTTGCGCTTATGTTACAGCCCGTATAAACACAATGGCTATGGTATCTTCCAATTTTTTTCTATGGTTGGTGTACTAGGGTCCCCTAGTATGCCTCAGAACCATTATTTGTCAAGGATACCATTTACAAGGAGGCCTAGGGTAAAAAAGACTTGCAGAAATCAAATGAAAAATGTAATCCTGTGAACTAATTGTTTAGTTTCAAAATTGAACATGTTTGTATGATTCCAAAAACTTTAAAATGGGTATTATAGGTAGTCTAATACATATACAATATATTCTGGACTAATTGTTACTCCTGGATTGTACAAAGTATTAATAAAATCAAAAAGTTGATTGACTGGGATTCAATGCCGCCCTCAGGAAGAACATTTTTATTTTGCGCTTATGTTACAGCCCGTATAAACACAATGGCTATGGTATCTTCCAATTTTTTTCTATGGTTGGTGTACTAGGGTCCCCTAGTATGCCTCAGAACCATTATTTGTCAAGGATACCATTTACAAGGAGGCCTAGGGTAAAAAAGACTTGCAGAAATCAAATGAAAAATGTAATCCTGTGAACTAATTGTTTAGTTTCAAAATTGAACATGTTTGTATGATTCCAAAAACTTTAAAATGGGTATTATAGGTAGTCTAATACATATACAATATATTCTGGACTAATTGTTACTCCTGGATTGTACAAAGTATTAATAAAATCAAAAAGTTGATTGACTGGGATTCAATGCCGCCCTCAGGAAGAACATTTTTATTTTGCGCTTATGTTACAGCCCGTATAAACACAATGGCTATGGTATCTTCCAATTTTTTTCTATGGTTGGTGTACTAGGGTCCCCTAGTATGCCTCAGAACCATTATTTGTCAAGGATACCATTTACAAGGAGGCCTAGGGTAAAAAAGACTTGCAGAAATCAAATGAAAAATGTAATCCTGTGAACTAATTGTTTAGTTTCAAAATTGAACATGTTTGTATGATTCCAAAAACTTTAAAATGGGTATTATAGGTAGTCTAATACATATACAATATATTCTGGACTAATTGTTACTCCTGGATTGTACAAAGTATTAATAAAATCAAAAAGTTGATTGACTGGGATTCAATGCCGCCCTCAGGAAGAACATTTTTATTTTGCGCTTATGTTACAGCCCGTATAAACACAATGGCTATGGTATCTTCCAATTTTTTTCTATGGTTGGTGTACTAGGGTCCCCTAGTATGCCTCAGAACCATTATTTGTCAAGGATACCATTTACAAGGAGGCCTAGGGTAAAAAAGACTTGCAGAAATCAAATGAAAAATGTAATCCTGTGAACTAATTGTTTAGTTTCAAAATTGAACATGTTTGTATGATTCCAAAAACTTTAAAATGGGTATTATAGGTAGTCTAATACATATACAATATATTCTGGACTAATTGTTACTCCTGGATTGTACAAAGTATTAATAAAATCAAAAAGTTGATTGACTGGGATTCAATGCCGCCCTCAGGAAGAACATTTTTATTTTGCGCTTATGTTACAGCCCGTATAAACACAATGGCTATGGTATCTTCCAATTTTTTTCTATGGTTGGTGTACTAGGGTCCCCTAGTATGCCTCAGAACCATTATTTGTCAAGGATACCATTTACAAGGAGGCCTAGGGTAAAAAAGACTTGCAGAAATCAAATGAAAAATGTAATCCTGTGAACTAATTGTTTAGTTTCAAAATTGAACATGTTTGTATGATTCCAAAAACTTTAAAATGGGTATTATAGGTAGTCTAATACATATACAATATATTCTGGACTAATTGTTACTCCTGGATTGTACAAAGTATTAATAAAATCAAAAAGTTGATTGACTGGGATTCAATGCCGCCCTCAGGAAGAGCGCTTATGTTACAGCCCGTATAAACACAATGGCTATGGTATCTTCCAATTTTTTTCTATGGTTGGTGTACTAGGGTCCCCTAGTATGCCTCAGAACCATTATTTGTCAAGGATACCATTTACAAGGAGGCCTAGGGTAAAAAAGACTTGCAGAAATCAAATGAAAAATGTAATCCTGTGAACTAATTGTTTAGTTTCAAAATTGAACATGTTTGTATGATTCCAAAAACTTTAAAATGGGTATTATAGGTAGTCTAATACATATACAATATATTCTGGACTAATTGTTACTCCTGGATTGTACAAAGTATTAATAAAATCAAAAAGTTGATTGACTGGGATTCAATGCCGCCCTCAGGAAGAACATTTTTATTTTGCGCTTATGTTACAGCCCGTATAAACACAATGGCTATGGTATCTTCCAATTTTTTTCTATGGTTGGTGTACTAGGGTCCCCTAGTATGCCTCAGAACCATTATTTGTCAAGGATACCATTTACAAGGAGGCCTAGGGTAAAAAAGACTTGCAGAAATCAAATGAAAAATGTAATCCTGTGAACTAATTGTTTAGTTTCAAAATTGAACATGTTTGTATGATTCCAAAAACTTTAAAATGGGTATTATAGGTAGTCTAATACATATACAATATATTCTGGACTAATTGTTACTCCTGGATTGTACAAAGTATTAATAAAATCAAAAAGTTGATTGACTGGGATTCAATGCCGCCCTCAGGAAGAACATTTTTATTTTGCGCTTATGTTACAGCCCGTATAAACACAATGGCTATGGTATCTTCCAATTTTTTTCTATGGTTGGTGTACTAGGGTCCCCTAGTATGCCTCAGAACCATTATTTGTCAAGGATACCATTTACAAGGAGGCCTAGGGTAAAAAAGACTTGCAGAAATCAAATGAAAAATGTAATCCTGTGAACTAATTGTTTAGTTTCAAAATTGAACATGTTTGTATGATTCCAAAAACTTTAAAATGGGTATTATAGGTAGTCTAATACATATACAATATATTCTGGACTAATTGTTACTCCTGGATTGTACAAAGTATTAATAAAATCAAAAAGTTGATTGACTGGGATTCAATGCCGCCCTCAGGAAGAACATTTTTATTTTGCGCTTATGTTACAGCCCGTATAAACACAATGGCTATGGTATCTTCCAATTTTTTTCTATGGTTGGTGTACTAGGGTCCCCTAGTATGCCTCAGAACCATTATTTGTCAAGGATACCATTTACAAGGAGGCCTAGGGTAAAAAAGACTTGCAGAAATCAAATGAAAAATGTAATCCTGTGAACTAATTGTTTAGTTTCAAAATTGAACATGTTTGTATGATTCCAAAAACTTTAAAATGGGTATTATAGGTAGTCTAATACATATACAATATATTCTGGACTAATTGTTACTCCTGGATTGTACAAAGTATTAATAAAATCAAAAAGTTGATTGACTGGGATTCAATGCCGCCCTCAGGAAGAACATTTTTATTTTGCGCTTATGTTACAGCCCGTATAAACACAATGGCTATGGTATCTTCCAATTTTTTTCTATGGTTGGTGTACTAGGGTCCCCTAGTATGCCTCAGAACCATTATTTGTCAAGGATACCATTTACAAGGAGGCCTAGGGTAAAAAAGACTTGCAGAAATCAAATGAAAAATGTAATCCTGTGAACTAATTGTTTAGTTTCAAAATTGAACATGTTTGTATGATTCCAAAAACTTTAAAATGGGTATTATAGGTAGTCTAATACATATACAATATATTCTGGACTAATTGTTACTCCTGGATTGTACAAAGTATTAAAAAAATCAAAAAGTTGATTGACTGGGATTCAATGCCGCCCTCAGGAAGAACATTTTTATTTTGCGCTTATGTTACAGCCCGTATAAACACAATGGCTATGGTATCTTCCAATTTTTTTCTATGGTTGGTGTACTAGGGTCCCCTAGTATGCCTCAGAACCATTATTTGTCAAGGATACCATTTACAAGGAGGCCTAGGGTAAAAAAGACTTGCAGAAATCAAATGAAAAATGTAATCCTGTGAACTAATTGTTTAGTTTCAAAATTGAACATGTTTGTATGATTCCAAAAACTTTAAAATGGGTATTATAGGTAGTCTAATACATATACAATATATTCTGGACTAATTGTTACTCCTGGATTGTACAAAGTATTAATAAAATCAAAAAGTTGATTGACTGGGATTCAATGCCGCCCTCAGGAAGAACATTTTTATTTTGCGCTTATGTTACAGCCCGTATAAACACAATGGCTATGGTATCTTCCAATTTTTTTCTATGGTTGGTGTACTAGGGTCCCCTAGTATGCCTCAGAACCATTATTTGTCAAGGATACCATTTACAAGGAGGCCTAGGGTAAAAAAGACTTGCAGAAATCAAATGAAAAATGTAATCCTGTGAACTAATTGTTTAGTTTCAAAATTGAACATGTTTGTATGATTCCAAAAACTTTAAAATGGGTATTATAGGTAGTCTAATACATATACAATATATTCTGGACTAATTGTTACTCCTGGATTGTACAAAGTATTAAAAAAATCAAAAAGTTGATTGACTGGGATTCAATGCCGCCCTCAGGAAGAACATTTTTATTTTGCGCTTATGTTACAGCCCGTATAAACACAATGGCTATGGTATCTTCCAATTTTTTTCTATGGTTGGTGTACTAGGGTCCCCTAGTATGCCTCAGAACCATTATTTGTCAAGGATACCATTTACAAGGAGGCCTAGGGTAAAAAAGACTTGCAGAAATCAAATGAAAAATGTAATCCTGTGAACTAATTGTTTAGTTTCAAAATTGAACATGTTTGTATGATTCCAAAAACTTTAAAATGGGTATTATAGGTAGTCTAATACATATACAATATATTCTGGACTAATTGTTACTCCTGGATTGTACAAAGTATTAATAAAATCAAAAAGTTGATTGACTGGGATTCAATGCCGCCCTCAGGAAGAACATTTTTATTTTGCGCTTATGTTACAGCCCGTATAAACACAATGGCTATGGTATCTTCCAATTTTTTTCTATGTTGGTGTACTAGGGTCCCCTAGTATGCCTCAGAACCATTATTTGTCAAGGATACCATTTACAAGGAGGCCTAGGGTAAAAAAGACTTGCAGAAATCAAATGAAAAATGTAATCCTGTGAACTAATTGTTTAGTTTCAAAATTGAACATGTTTGTATGATTCCAAAAACTTTAAAATGGGTATTATAGGTAGTCTAATACATATACAATATATTCTGGACTAATTGTTACTCCTGGATTGTACAAAGTATTAATAAAATCAAAAAGTTGATTGACTGGGATTCAATGCCGCCCTCAGGAAGAACATTTTTATTTTGCGCTTATGTTACAGCCCGTATAAACACAATGGCTATGGTATCTTCCAATTTTTTTCTATGGTTGGTGTACTAGGGTCCCCTAGTATGCCTCAGAACCATTATTTGTCAAGGATACCATTTACAAGGAGGCCTAGGGTAAAAAAGACTTGCAGAAATCAAATGAAAAATGTAATCCTGTGAACTAATTGTTTAGTTTCAAAATTGAACATGTTTGTATGATTCCAAAAACTTTAAAATGGGTATTATAGGTAGTCTAATACATATACAATATATTCTGGACTAATTGTTACTCCTGGATTGTACAAAGTATTAATAAAATCAAAAAGTTGATTGACTGGGATTCAATGCCGCCCTCAGGAAGAACATTTTTATTTTGCGCTTATGTTACAGCCCGTATAAACACAATGGCTATGGTATCTTCCAATTTTTTTCTATGGTTGGTGTACTAGGGTCCCCTAGTATGCCTCAGAACCATTATTTGTCAAGGATACCATTTACAAGGAGGCCTAGGGTAAAAAAGACTTGCAGAAATCAAATGAAAAATGTAATCCTGTGAACTAATTGTTTAGTTTCAAAATTGAACATGTTTGTATGATTCCAAAAACTTTAAAATGGGTATTATAGGTAGTCTAATACATATACAATATATTCTGGACTAATTGTTACTCCTGGATTGTACAAAGTATTAATAAAATCAAAAAGTTGATTGACTGGGATTCAATGCCGCCCTCAGGAAGAACATTTTTATTTTGCGCTTATGTTACAGCCCGTATAAACACAATGGCTATGGTATCTTCCAATTTTTTTCTATGGTTGGTGTACTAGGGTCCCCTAGTATGCCTCAGAACCATTATTTGTCAAGGATACCATTTACAAGGAGGCCTAGGGTAAAAAAGACTTGCAGAAATCAAATGAAAAATGTAATCCTGTGAACTAATTGTTTAGTTTCAAAATTGAACATGTTTGTATGATTCCAAAAACTTTAAAATGGGTATTATAGGTAGTCTAATACATATACAATATATTCTGGACTAATTGTTACTCCTGGATTGTACAAAGTATTAATAAAATCAAAAAGTTGATTGACTGGGATTCAATGCCGCCCTCAGGAAGAACATTTTTATTTTGCGCTTATGTTACAGCCCGTATAAACACAATGGCTATGGTATCTTCCAATTTTTTTCTATGGTTGGTGTACTAGGGTCCCCTAGTATGCCTCAGAACCATTATTTGTCAAGGATACCATTTACAAGGAGGCCTAGGGTAAAAAAGACTTGCAGAAATCAAATGAAAAATGTAATCCTGTGAACTAATTGTTTAGTTTCAAAATTGAACATGTTTGTATGATTCCAAAAACTTTAAAATGGGTATTATAGGTAGTCTAATACATATACAATATATTCTGGACTAATTGTTACTCCTGGATTGTACAAAGTATTAATAAAATCAAAAAGTTGATTGACTGGGATTCAATGCCGCCCTCAGGAAGAACATTTTTATTTTGCGCTTATGTTACAGCCCGTATAAACACAATGGCTATGGTATCTTCCAATTTTTTTCTATGGTTGGTGTACTAGGGTCCCCTAGTATGCCTCAGAACCATTATTTGTCAAGGATACCATTTACAAGGAGGCCTAGGGTAAAAAAGACTTGCAGAAATCAAATGAAAAATGTAATCCTGTGAACTAATTGTTTAGTTTCAAAATTGAACATGTTTGTATGATTCCAAAAACTTTAAAATGGGTATTATAGGTAGTCTAATACATATACAATATATTCTGGACTAATTGTTACTCCTGGATTGTACAAAGTATTAATAAAATCAAAAAGTTGATTGACTGGGATTCAATGCCGCCCTCAGGAAGAACATTTTTATTTTGCGCTTATGTTACAGCCCGTATAAACACAATGGCTATGGTATCTTCCAATTTTTTTCTATGGTTGGTGTACTAGGGTCCCCTAGTATGCCTCAGAACCATTATTTGTCAAGGATACCATTTACAAGGAGGCCTAGGGTAAAAAAGACTTGCAGAAATCAAATGAAAAATGTAATCCTGTGAACTAATTGTTTAGTTTCAAAATTGAACATGTTTGTATGATTCCAAAAACTTTAAAATGGGTATTATAGGTAGTCTAATACATATACAATATATTCTGGACTAATTGTTACTCCTGGATTGTACAAAGTATTAATAAAATCAAAAAGTTGATTGACTGGGATTCAATGCCGCCCTCAGGAAGAACATTTTTATTTTGCGCTTATGTTACAGCCCGTATAAACACAATGGCTATGGTATCTTCCAATTTTTTTCTATGGTTGGTGTACTAGGGTCCCCTAGTATGCCTCAGAACCATTATTTGTCAAGGATACCATTTACAAGGAGGCCTAGGGTAAAAAAGACTTGCAGAAATCAAATGAAAAATGTAATCCTGTGAACTAATTGTTTAGTTTCAAAATTGAACATGTTTGTATGATTCCAAAAACTTTAAAATGGGTATTATAGGTAGTCTAATACATATACAATATATTCTGGACTAATTGTTACTCCTGGATTGTACAAAGTATTAATAAAATCAAAAAGTTGATTGACTGGGATTCAATGCCGCCCTCAGGAAGAACATTTTTATTTTGCGCTTATGTTACAGCCCGTATAAACACAATGGCTATGGTATCTTCCAATTTTTTTCTATGGTTGGTGTACTAGGGTCCCCTAGTATGCCTCAGAACCATTATTTGTCAAGGATACCATTTACAAGGAGGCCTAGGGTAAAAAAGACTTGCAGAAATCAAATGAAAAATGTAATCCTGTGAACTAATTGTTTAGTTTCAAAATTGAACATGTTTGTATGATTCCAAAAACTTTAAAATGGGTATTATAGGTAGTCTAATACATATACAATATATTCTGGACTAATTGTTACTCCTGGATTGTACAAAGTATTAATAAAATCAAAAAGTTGATTGACTGGGATTCAATGCCGCCCTCAGGAAGAACATTTTTATTTTGCGCTTATGTTACAGCCCGTATAAACACAATGGCTATGGTATCTTCCAATTTTTTTCTATGGTTGGTGTACTAGGGTCCCCTAGTATGCCTCAGAACCATTATTTGTCAAGGATACCATTTACAAGGAGGCCTAGGGTAAAAAAGACTTGCAGAAATCAAATGAAAAATGTAATCCTGTGAACTAATTGTTTAGTTTCAAAATTGAACATGTTTGTATGATTCCAAAAACTTTAAAATGGGTATTATAGGTAGTCTAATACATATACAATATATTCTGGACTAATTGTTACTCCTGGATTGTACAAAGTATTAATAAAATCAAAAAGTTGATTGACTGGGATTCAATGCCGCCCTCAGGAAGAACATTTTTATTTTGCGCTTATGTTACAGCCCGTATAAACACAATGGCTATGGTATCTTCCAATTTTTTTCTATGGTTGGTGTACTAGGGTCCCCTAGTATGCCTCAGAACCATTATTTGTCAAGGATACCATTTACACAAGGAGGCCTAGGGTAAAAAAGACTTGCAGAAATCAAATGAAAAATGTAATCCTGTGAACTAATTGTTTAGTTTCAAAATTGAACATGTTTGTATGATTCCAAAAACTTTAAAATGGGTATTATAGGTAGTCTAATACATATACAATATATTCTGGACTAATTGTTACTCCTGGATTGTACAAAGTATTAATAAAATCAAAAAGTTGATTGACTGGGATTCAATGCCGCCCTCAGGAAGAACATTTTTATTTTGCGCTTATGTTACAGCCCGTATAAACACAATGGCTATGGTATCTTTCAAATTTTTTTCTATGGTTGGTGTACTAGGGTCCCCTAGTATGCCTCAGAACCATTATTTGTCAAGGATACCATTTACAAGGAGGCCTAGGGTAAAAAAGACTTGCAGAAATCAAATGAAAAATGTAATCCTGTGAACTAATTGTTTAGTTTCAAAATTGAACATGTTTGTATGATTCCAAAAAACTTTAAAATGGGTATTATAGGTAGTCTAATACATATACAATATATTTCTGGACTAATTGTTACTCCTGGATTGTACAAAGTATTAATAAAATCAAAAAGTTGATTGACTGGGATTCAATGCCGCCCTCAGGAAGAACATTTTTATTTTGCGCTTATGTTACAGCCCGTATAAACACAATGGCTATGGTATCTTCCAATTTTTTTCTATGGTTGGTGTACTAGGGTCCCCTAGTATGCCTCAGAACCATTATTTGTCAAGGATACCATTTACAAGGAGGCCTAGGGTAAAAAAGACTTGCAGAAATCAAATGAAAAATGTAATCCTGTGAACTAATTGTTTAGTTTCAAAATTGAACATGTTTGTATGATTCCAAAAACTTTAAAATGGGTATTATAGGTAGTCTAATACATATACAATATATTCTGGACTAATTGTTACTCCTGGATTGTACAAAGTATTAAAAAATCAAAAAGTTGATGGACTGGGATTCAATGCCGCCCTCAGGAAGAACATTTTTATTTTGCGCTTATGTTACAGCCCGTATAAACACAATGGCTATGGTATCTTCCAATTTTTTTCTATGGTTGGTGTACTAGGGTCCCCTAGTATGCCTCAGAACCATTATTTGTCAAGGATACCATTTACAAGGAGGCCTAGGGTAAAAAAGACTTGCAGAAATCAAATGAAAAATGTAATCCTGTGAACTAATTGTTTAGTTTCAAAATTGAACATGTTTGTATGATTCCAAAAACTTTAAAATGGGTATTATAGGTAGTCTAATACATATACAATATATTCTGGACTAATTGTTACTCCTGGATTGTACAAAGTATTAAAAAATCAAAAAGTTGATTGACTGGGATTCAATGCCGCCCTCAGGAAGAACATTTTTATTTTGCGCTTATGTTACAGCCCGTATAAACACAATGGCTATGGTATCTTCAAATTTTTTTCTATGGTTGGTGTACTAGGGTCCCCTAGTATGCCTCAGAACCATTATTTGTCAAGGATACCATTTACAAGGAGGCCTAGGGTAAAAAAGACTTGCAGAAATCAAATGAAAAATGTAATCCTGTGAACTAATTGTTTAGTTTCAAAATTGAACATGTTTGTATGATTCCAAAAACTTTAAAATGGGTATTATAGGTAGTCTAATACATATACAATATATTCTGGACTAATTGTTACTCCTGGATTGTACAAAGTATTAATAAAATCAAAAAGTTGATTGACTGGGATTCAATGCCGCCCTCAGGAAGAACATTTTTATTTTGCGCTTATGTTACAGCCCGTATAAACACAATGGCTATGGTATCTTCCAATTTTTTTTCTATGGTTGGTGTACTAGGGTCCCCTAGTATGCCTCAGAACCATTATTTGTCAAGGATACCATTTACAAGGAGGCCTAGGGTAAAAAAGACTTGCAGAAATCAAATGAAAAATGTAATCCTGTGAACTAATTGTTTAGTTTCAAAATTGAACATGTTTGTATGATTTCCAAAAACTTTAAAATGGGTATTATAGGTAGTCTAATACATATACAATATATTCTGGACTAATTGTTACTCCTGGATTGTACAAAGTATTAATAAAATCAAAAAGTTGATTGACTGGGATTCAATGCCGCCCTCAGGAAGAACATTTTTATTTTGCGCTTATGTTACAGCCCGTATAAACACAATGGCTATGGTATCTTCCAATTTTTTTCTATGTTGGTGTACTAGGGTCCCCTAGTATGCCTCAGAACCATTATTTGTCAAGGATACCATTTACAAGGAGGCCTAGGGTAAAAAAGACTTGCAGAAATCAATGAAAAATGTAATCCTGTGAACTAATTGTTTAGTTTCAAAATTGAACATGTTTGTATGATTCCAAAAACTTTAAAATGGGTATTATAGGTAGTCTAATACATATACAATATATTCTGGACTAATTGTTACTCCTGGATTGTACAAAGTATTAATAAAATCAAAAAGTTGATTGACTGGGATTCAATGCCGCCCTCAGGAAGAACATTTTTATTTTGCGCTTATGTTACAGCCCGTATAAACACAATGGCTATGGTATCTTCCAATTTTTTTCTATGGTTGGTGTACTAGGGTCCCCTAGTATGCCTCAGAACCATTATTTGTCAAGGATACCATTTACAAGAGGCCTAGGGTAAAAAAGACTTGCAGAAATCAAATGAAAAATGTAATCCTGTGAACTAATTGTTTAGTTTCAAAATTGAACATGTTTGTATGATTCCAAAAACTTTAAAATGGGTATTATAGGTAGTCTAATACATATACAATATATTCTGGACTAATTGTTACTCCTGGATTGTACAAAGTATTAATAAAATCAAAAAGTTGATTGACTGGGATTCAATGCCGCCCTCAGGAAGAACATTTTTATTTTGCGCTTATGTTACAGCCCGTATAAACACAATGGCTATGGTATCTTCCAATTTTTTTCTATGGTTGGTGTACTAGGGTCCCCTAGTATGCCTCAGAACCATTATTTGTCAAGGATACCATTTACAAGGAGGCCTAGGGTAAAAAAGACTTGCAGAAATCAAATGAAAAATGTAATCCTGTGAACTAATTGTTTAGTTTCAAAATTGAACATGTTTGTATGATTCCAAAAACTTTAAAATGGGTATTATAGGTAGTCTAATACATATACAATATATTCTGGACTAATTGTTACTCCTGGATTGTACAAAGTATTAATAAAATCAAAAAGTTGATTGACTGGGATTCAATGCCGCCCTCAGGAAGAACATTTTTATTTTGCGCTTATGTTACAGCCCGTATAAACACAATGGCTATGGTATCTTCCAATTTTTTTCTATGGTTGGTGTACTAGGGTCCCCTAGTATGCCTCAGAACCATTATTTGTCAAGGATACCATTTACAAGGAGGCCTAGGGTAAAAAAGACTTGCAGAAATCAAATGAAAAATGTAATCCTGTGAACTAATTGTTTAGTTTCAAAATTGAACATGTTTGTATGATTCAAAAACTTTAAAATGGGTATTATAGGTAGTCTAATACATATACAATATATTCTGGACTAATTGTTACTCCTGGATTGTACAAAGTATTAAAAAAATCAAAAAGTTGATTGACTGGGATTCAATGCCGCCCTCAGGAAGAACATTTTTATTTTGCGCTTATGTTACAGCCCGTATAAACACAATGGCTATGGTATCTTCCAATTTTTTTCTATGGTTGGTGTACTAGGGTCCCCTAGTATGCCTCAGAACCATTATTTGTCAAGATACCATTTACAAGGAGGCCTAGGGTAAAAAAGACTTGCAGAAATCAAATGAAAAATGTAATCCTGTGAACTAATTGTTTAGTTTCAAAATGAACATGTTTGTATGATTCCAAAAACTTTAAAATGGGTATTATAGGTAGTCTAATACATATACAATATATTCTGGACTAATTGTTACTCCTGGATTGTACAAAGTATTAATAAAATCAAAAAGTTGATTGACTGGGATTCAATGCCGCCCTCAGGAAGAACATTTTTATTTTGCGCTTATGTTACAGCCCGTATAAACACAATGGCTATGGTATCTTCCAATTTTTTTCTATGTTGGTGTACTAGGGTCCCCTAGTATGCCTCAGAACCATTATTTGTCAAGGATACCATTTACAAGGAGGCCTAGGGTAAAAAAGACTTGCAGAAATCAAATGAAAAATGTAATCCTGTGAACTAATTGTTTAGTTTCAAAATTGAACATGTTTGTATGATTCCAAAAACTTTAAAATGGGTATTATAGGTAGTCTAATACATATACAATATATTCTGGACTAATTGTTACTCCTGGATTGTACAAAGTATTAATAAAATCAAAAAGTTGATTGACTGGGATTCAATGCCGCCCTCAGGAAGAACATTTTTATTTTGCGCTTATGTTACAGCCCGTATAAACACAATGGCTATGGTATCTTCCAATTTTTTTCTATGGTTGGTGTACTAGGGTCCCCTAGTATGCCTCAGAACCATTATTTGTCAAGGATACCATTTACAAGGAGGCCTAGGGTAAAAAAGACTTGCAGAAATCAAATGAAAAATGTAATCCTGTGAACTAATTGTTTAGTTTCAAAATTGAACATTTTTGTATGATTCCAAAAACTTTAAAATGGGTATTATAGGTAGTCTAATACATATACAATATATTCTGGACTAATTGTTACTCCTGGATTGTACAAAGTATTAATAAAATCAAAAAGTTGATTGACTGGGATTCAATGCCGCCCTCAGGAAGAACATTTTTATTTTGCGCTTATGTTACAGCCCGTATAAACACAATGGCTATGGTATCTTCCAATTTTTTTCTATGGTTGGTGTACTAGGGTCCCCTAGTATGCCTCAGAACCATTATTTGTCAAGGATACCATTTACAAGGAGGCCTAGGGTAAAAAAGACTTGCAGAAATCAAATGAAAAATGTAATCCTGTGAACTAATTGTTTAGTTTCAAAATTGAACATGTTTGTATGATTCCAAAAACTTTAAAATGGGTATTATAGGTAGTCTAATACATATACAATATATTCTGGGTAACTTGGTTACTCCTGGATGTACAAAGTATTAATAAAATCAAAAAGTTGATTGACTGGGATTCAATGCCGCCCTCAGAAGAACATTTTTATTTGCGCTTATGTTACAGCCCGTATAAACACAATGGCTATGGTATCTCCAATTTTTTTCTATGGTGGTGTACTAGGGTCCCCTAGTATGCCTCAGACCATTATTTGTCAAGGATACCATTTACAAGGAGCCTAGGGTAAAAAAAGACTTGCAGAAATCAAATGAAAAATGTAATCCTGTGAACTAATTGTTTAGTTTCAAAATTGAACATGTTTGTATGATTCCAAAAACTTTAAAATGGGTATTATAGGTAGTCTAATACATATACAATATATTCTGGACTAATTGTTACTCCTGGATTGT
This sequence comes from Daphnia galeata, assembly GCA_030770115.1. NCBI lineage: Eukaryota > Metazoa > Arthropoda > Branchiopoda > Diplostraca > Daphniidae > Daphnia > Daphnia galeata. The sequence goes on from CM061121.1 coordinate 490,953, forward strand.
ACAAAGTATTAATAAAATCAAAAAGTTGATTGACTGGGATTCAATGCCGCCCTCAGGAAGAACATTTTTATTTTGCGCTTATGTTACAGCCCGTATAAACACAATGGCTATGGTATCTTCCAATTTTTTTCTATTGTTGGTGTACTAGGGTCCCCTAGTATGCCTCAGAACCATTATTTGTCAAGGATACCATTTACAAGGAGGCCTAGGGTAAAAAAAGACTTGCAGAAATCAAATGAAAAATGTAATCCTGTGAACTAATTGTTTAGTTTCAAAATTGAACATGTTTGTATGATTCCAAAAACTTTAAAATGGGTATTATAGGTAGTCTAATACATATACAATATATTCTGGACTAATTGTTACTCCTGGATTGTACAAAGTATTAATAAAATCAAAAAGTTGATTGACTGGGATTCAATGCCGCCCTCAGGAAGAACATTTTATTTTGCGCTTATGTTACAGCCCGTATAAACACAATGGCTATGGTATCTTCCAATTTTTTTCTATTGTTGGTGTACTAGGGCCCCTAGTATGCCTCAGAACCATTATTTGTCAAGGATACCATTTACAAGGAGGCCTAGGGTAAAAAAAAGACTTGCAGAAATCAAATGAAAAATGTAATCCTGTGAACTAATTGTTTAGTTTCAAAATTGAACATGTTTGTATGATTCCAAAAACTTTAAAATGGGTATTATAGGTAGTCTAATACATATACATATATTCTGGACTAATTGTTACTCCTGGATTGTACAAAGTATTAATAAAATCAAAAAGTTGATTGACTGGGATTCAATGCCGCCCTCAGGAAGATTTTTATTTTTGCGCTTATGTTACAGCCCGTATAAACACAATGGCTATGGTATCTTCAATTTTTTTTCTATGGTTGGTGTACTAGGGTCCCCTAGTATGCCTCAGAACCATTATTTGTCAAGGATACCATTTACAAGGAGGCCTAGGGTAAAAAAGACTTGCAGAAATCAAATGAAAAATGTAATCCTGTGAACTAATTGTTTAGTTTCAAAATTGAACATGTTTGTATGATTCCAAAAACTTTAAAATGGGTATTATAGGTAGTCTAATACATATACAATATATTCTGGACTAATTGTTACTCCTGGATTGTACAAAGTATTAATAAAATCAAAAAGTTGATTGACTGGATTCAATGCCGCCCTCAGGAAGAACATTTTTATTTGCGCTTATGTTACAGCCCGTATAAACACAATGGCTATGGTATCTTCCAATTTTTTTCTATGGTTGGTGTACTAGGGTCCCCTAGTATGCCTCAGAACCATTATTTGTCAAGGATACCATTTTACAAGGAGGCCTAGGGTAAAAAAGACTTGCAGAATCAAATGAAAAATGTAATCCTGTGAACTAATGTTTAGTTTCAAAATTGAACATGTTTGTATGATTCCAAAAACTTAAAAATGGGTATTATAGGTAGTCTAATACATATACAATATATTCTGGACTAATTGTTACTGATTGTAAAAAAATTAATAAAATCAAAAAGTTGATTGGACTGGGATTCAATGCCGCCCTCAGGAAGAACATTTTATTTGCGCTTATGTTACAGCCCGTATAAACACAATGGCTATGGTATCTTCCAATTTTTTTCTATGGTTGGTGTACTAGGGTCCCCTAGTATGCCTCAGAACCATTATTGTCCAGGATACCATTTACAAGGAGGCCTAGGGTAAAAAAGACTTGCAGAAATCAAATGAAAAATGTAATCCTGTGAACTAATTGTTTAGTTTCAAAATTGAACATGTTTGTATGATTCCAAAAACTTTAAAATGGGTATTATAGGTAGTCTAATACATATACAATATATTCTGGACTAATTGTTACTCCTGGATTGTACAAAGTATTAATAAAATCAAAAGTTGATTGACTGGGATTCAATGCCGCCCTCAGGAAGAACATTTTTATTTTGCGCTTATGTTACAGCCCGTATAAACACAATGGCTATGGTATCTTCCAATTTTTTTCTATGGTGGTGTACTAGGGTCCCCTAGTATGCCTCAGAACCATTATTTGTCAAGGATACCATTTACAAGGAGGCCTAGGGTAAAAAAGACTTGCAGAAATCAAATGAAAAATGTAATCCTGTGAACTAATTGTTTAGTTTCAAATTGAACATGTTTGTATGATTCCAAAAAACTTTAAAATGGGTATTATAGGTAGTCTAATACATATAAATATATTCTGGACTAATTGTTACTCCTGGATTGTACAAAGTATTAATAAAATCAAAAAGTTGATTGACTGGGATTCAATGCCGCCCTCAGGAAGAACATTTTTATTTTGCGCTTATGTTACAGCCCGTATAAACACAATGGCTATGGTATCTTCCAATTTTTTTCTATGGTGGTGTACTAGGGTCCCCTAGTATGCCTCAGAACCATTATTTGTCAAGGATACCATTTACAAGGAGGCCTAGGGTAAAAAAGACTTGCAGAAATCAAATGAAAAATGTAATCCTGTGAACTAATTGTTTAGTTTCAAAATTGAACGTGTTTGTATGATTCCAAAAACTTTAAAATGGGTATTATAGGTAGTCTAATACATATACATATATTCGGACTAATTGTTACTCCTGGATTGTACAAAGTATTAATAAAACAAAAAAGTTGATTGACTGGGATTCAATGCCGCCCTCAGGAAGAACATTTTATTTTGCGCTTATGTTACAGCCCGTATAACACAATGGCTATGGTATCTTCCAATTTTTTTCTATTGTTGGTGTACTAGGGTCCCCTAGTATGCCTCAGAACCATTATTTGTCAGGATACCATTTACAAGGAGGCCTAGGGTAAAAAAAGACTTGCAGAAATCAAATGAAAATGTAATCCTGTGAACTAATTGTTTAGTTTCAAAATTGAACATGTTGTATGATTCCAAAAACTTTAAAATGGGTATATAGGTAGTCTAATACATATACAATATATTCTGGACTAATTGTTACTCCTGGATTGTACAAAGTATTAATAAAATCAAAAAGTTGATTGACTGGGATTCAATGCCGCCCTCAGAAGAAGAACATTTTTATTTTGCGCTTATGTTTACAGCCCGTATAAACACAATGGCTATGGTATCTTCCAATTTTTTTCTATGGTTGGTGTACTAGGGTCCCCTAGTATGCCTCAGAACCATTATTTGTTCAAGGATACCATTTACAAGGAGGCCTAGGGTAAAAAAGACTTGCAGAAATCAAATGAAAAATGTAATCCTGTGAACTAATTGTTTAGTTTCAAAATTGAACATGTTTGTATGATTCCAAAAACTTTAAAATGGGTATTATAGGTAGTCTAATACATATACAATATATTCTGGACTAATTGTTACTCCTGGATTGTACAAAGTATTAAAAAAATCAAAAAGTTGATTGACTGGGATTCAATGCCGCCCTCAGGAAGAACATTTTTATTTTGCGCTTATGTTACAGCCGTATAAACACAATGGCTATGGTATCTTCCAATTTTTTTCTATGGTTGGTGTACTAGGGTCCCCTAGTATGCCTCAGAACCATTATTTGTCAAGGATACCATTACAAGGAGGCCTAGGGTAAAAAAGACTTGCAGAAATCAAATGAAAAATGTAATCCTGTGAACTAATTGTTTAGTTTCAAAATTGAAACATGTTTGTATGATTCCAAAAAACTTTAAAATGGGTATTATAGGTAGTCTAATACATATACAATATATTCTGGACTAATTGTTACTCCTGGATGTGTACAAAGTATAATAAAATCAAAAAGTTGATTGATGGGATTCAATCGCCGCACTCAGGAAGAACATTTTTATTTTGCGCTTATGTTACAGCCGTATAAACACAATGGCTATGGTATCTTCCAATTTTTTTCTATGGTTGGTGTACTAGGGTCCCCTAGTATGCCTCAGAACATTATTTGTCAAGGATACCATTTACAAGGAGGCCTAGGGTAAAAAGACTTGCAGAAATCAAATGAAAAATGTAATCCTGTGAACTAATTGTTTAGTTTTCAAAATGAACATGTTTGTATGATTCCAAAAACTTTAAAATGGGTATTATAGGTAGTCTAATACATATACAATATATTCTGGACTAATTGTTCACTCCTGGATGTACAAAAATTAATAAATCAAAAAGTTGATTGACTGGGATTCAATGCGCCCTCAGGAAGAACATTTTTATTTTTCGCTTATGTTACAGCCCGTATAAAACACAATGGCTATGGTATCTTCCAATTTTTTTTAT